>JARHVA010000970.1:2715000-3315000 GCA_037957365.1 Torreya grandis
ACTTGAAGGTGATACCTAAGGTCCACAAAGGAAATAAAGGATAACTCTAAAGTGATTATAAATGATACAAAGAAAACATACATGTGGAAAAGTAAAGAGCTGAAATGTAAGAGATCATGATATGAGTAAGATATGTACAAGAAGCATAACCTTATGTTAAAAATAATAATATGAAATTAATTCATGTGAAAGCATGAAGTAAATGATATGGAAAAATTATCTACTCACAAATTTTCTGAAATATATAAACACAAATAATTAATAAAATTTGTTAAATCCTATTACATATGTTATTTATCTATAATAATTATCTCTTCTACTCTTTCTAAGATTCATGCTAGGACTACTTAGGATATTATCTCTAAGGAAAAATTAGGCATGTTGGAATGAGGAGGTTTTAAGGATTCCTAGTGATATTTCCATGGAAAACATGTTCTGTGATATAAAATATGGCTCTAGTCATAGGGAAGGTTATTCTACCAACCCAAATGGACTATGTGAGAATTGTTGGGAACCTAGAGGTGTGGCCTTAAAAAGTATTTTAAATGATGTGAGATAACTTTACATCAATCTATGTCATGTGTAGAACACATATTCCAATAAAATATACCTTTTCATGTTTATGTATGTAATCATGTGTGATCTTTGATGGTAGCATGTTTTGTGTACTCATAAGCGTAGCTTCTTTGAGATGAAGTGCCTCAAGATAGTGTTGAATAGCTTGATATGTAGTCAAATAATGGATACTAGTCCCATGGAAGCAATAAGTGGGAATAGGATTAGTAAATTGAGTTGGATTATTATCCATGGTGGGAGCTATGCCTTGTGACTTACACTCTTATAAAATTATATGATAAGATCTACACACTTTTTTTGAATGACTAGATACCTTGTGAAACTCATAATATGCTTCTTCCTCTTACATGGGTGGGTGTGGTACTATGTTTGACCTATCTGTGGAATCATATTGGGGTCTATATAGTACTTTTACAAACAAGTCATTGCTATTGGAGAATAGAGTGGCTAACTCAAGAACTTGATTTTATTTTAGATAATTCTTTTATACTCTAAAATATTGTTATGAGTGATAGTATACAATGTGAAATGAATAAAATAGATTTTATGTTTATTTGGTAGACATCCTTAGTTTGGGTCATATGATTTTAGCTAGCTTCTTATAGGAAGTGAACTTGAAGGATCATAAAATATAGCAAACTGACAGGGTCCAATCATGGATCCATCCTTCAACATGCTCTAAATAGGCTCAAAAGTAACAATATTTGTATATGAAGTAGAAGCTAAAATACATCCATCTCATACATATGTAAATCAACCTAAGGAGGAATAATGTTTATAAAATTATAAGGATATTTGATCTAATGATATTAAATAAGTTGATTCTATAACATTAATATTGATTTAAAGATCATTAGAGAGAGGAATGGTACTAGATGTTTTCCACATCCTTAGCTTGGCTGAGATAAATAAGTATGGGTCATTTAGGGTGTAACCACTATTGAAATCATGAGTAGTAAGATTGGTGTTAAGGGATTTTACCACTATATCTATAGAGGATTAATGGTAAGTGGGATTATTATGAATGAACATATAATTAGGAATATTTTTGGTTGACTTCTTGAAAGAATAAGGTCACAAGGTGCGATTAAACTAAGCTATGATGTTAGAGGGGAGATTCAATGTTTTTTTTTTTATATTAATCTCATTGGGTACATCATAATCAAAAATTAGGAGTCTCGTTGGGATATTTCCGACAATCTCAAGGTGATCACTATAACTTTCGTCTCAGTTGACAAGATAATTAAAATATTAGATTTCACATAAGGGAGTTATAGGTAAAGGCTCAAGGGTTGGTATTTTAAAGACACCATGATCTTAGAATTATTCAAAAATATAAAGGTTAGTATCACCTTGAATATTTTAAATATCACCCTTATATATAATTTTGATGCATTGGCATGAGAAATAAGCCACTACCCTCATTCTATGAGTCCAAGCGTGGCCAAGAAAAAATGTTGTATGATATAGGAAAGTTTAAAATCATAATCTTAACTCTAGATATGATAAATGATATTGTGATAGGAATCCAAATGCATCCTAATGGATGAATTTTTCTTTGGTTTTATCCTTTTCATGTGATTTGGGTAGACTTAATATTACATTCTAAGTATCCTAAAATTTTGAGGAATTCTAAAAAGGTCAAATATGTGTTATATCTTTTATTTATGAAGGCTTGTTTTATGTGAATGTTGCCAACTCGGATGTTAATAAAAAAGGATGATTATCTACACAAATTAAAATTTAGTTAGTGATCATAGAGGTTATAAGATACTTTAATGACATTGATGCATCCATAATTTAATCATCATGGATGGACATCTCTTCACCTTATATTAGAATTTTATCTTCAGATCTAAGCATTGTAAATTATTTCCCCATAGGTGATGGTCGAAGAATGTTCATGTCAAATAAAATTTGTATAAAACTATTTATATGATGTATAGTAATCCTCATGAGCTAAAGAAATTAAATTTGAGATGGAATATTAGAAACTTGTTCTATGGGATCTCATACATCAAAGTTGATGTGAGCTAGAAAAGACTATGAAGGTGTGCCTAAATTTGGAAATAATTTAGCTAAAGAAGAATCAGATCTAGACTAAATTTGAATTATAATTAAAACACATGGTCTCAACACTACTAACATAGTTGAGTTATGAAGAGCCAATGATACTAGCTTGGCCAATGCAGTTGGTTACATATAGACATTATAAATAGATTGTATTAGTTGAGCTAATATATTATAAATATAATTAGTTAATGAATTAGAATGTATCAAATTGGTTGATATAATTAGACTTGATATAAAAATAAAAGACTATACCAAGTTGGTTGATATATTTTGAACAAAAATTGATGAAGAAATATAATACACCAATTTGGTTGATATAGTTATGGAAGTGGGGAACTACATTGGGTTGGATGGTACATTTTTGAATGAATAAAGATGTATCAAGTTGGATGGTTTATTTGGGTTATCTATGTATACATCACAATTCCACCACCTTGGTGTTGTTATCTAATCCACTAATTTGTGAACTAATATCACTAAACCCTAATTCTATATTGTTATGCACCAAAAAACCTTAATTACATTATGAAACCTAATTCACTCTTATTACATCATTAATATTGTCATCTATTATAAACCCTAATTATCCCATCGTCTTTACACCCTATCCCAACATAAATGCATCCCTATCCAATCTTTACCTAACACTTTCACTACCCCAATCAATTAATCACTTTATCATAATCCTATAATAACCTTACTCAATCCCATCAAAATCTAATTAATATGTCATGACCCTAATTGACTTGCATTTTAATTCATTTGTGTTGTTATAGACTAGTTATGAACTATTTGAGACATATTTTATTACTTTATTGTGGTATTACAATTCTATGATCTATATTGATACGTTTTTATTATAATTTTTGAGACTATTAAGTATTAAATTTTCATTACAACATTTGATATTATTTTTTAATGTGTATTGATTCATTATTAAGATAGATCTAATAGTTAAATATATTTATTGAATTTATTATACTTAAATGTCCAGATGTTGTTAATAATATATTTATTGACTATAGGTATAGGTAATTGAGCTAAGTTATGTTTAGATCTGAGCATTAGAGAAACATGGAGAAATAATATAGATAAACAAAATAGTGAATTCTAATGTAAAGTTTGAGATTGTCGATATTGATGATCTAGTCATTATGTTTTTATAATTTGACTATTGTGTGTTATCATTTTATGATCGATTTCATTATAGTTAATCTAAGTTAGTTTTTACATTTGTGCAAACATCATTTTATTCAATGTTACCAATTTTGAGATTGTCATTAATTGAGTTGTAATTACTTGGCAACTATTGTCTTCTTATTGACAATATCATTTTCCATAATTATGGTTTCTTATGTTTTCATTGACTTTATGCATTTTGGCTTCGACATTATATTTCAGTCACATAATTGATCATGTGTTTTAGAAGTTGTTTTTTTTGTCAAAGTCTTATTTCATCTCTCATTTGTCTCAGTTCTATTTGACTTAATGTTTCAAAACAACCATATTCATTTGCAGACTATTAAATATACATCTTAACTATTATTTATTATGGACATACCCTATTTTATTTATGTTCGTGGCTTGATAACTAAGGTTTAAGCATTATTTTTTGGAGCTTATTTAGTTTGTTTTGTTGGCATGTTGTTAAGACAAGGTTAGGCATGGGGAAATTGGTAATTAGTTGGCTTGTGTTTGTTTAGCCAAAAAACTTAGGGGTTTTGGCATTGGATGGAGTTACCATGCATGAGGGGTTAAGATGCTTCTTTGAGTTTTTAGATTTTATTGCATTTCATTTGGACACAGTCTTAGAGAGCACGAAGCCTTGGGAAACTTTGCCAAATGTTTTGGCATGGCGGCCAAGGGGAATGTTATAAAGTTTAGGATGAGGTTTATTGGGAGATAGAATTATATTTTGATGCATTTATCTTGATGGCATCATAGGATTTATGGAGAGTTATCCAAGGTTTGTCCTTGTATGTATTACTTGAATGGTTTATTTGAATACATATAGGGATTTTGAGTTCTAGTTTTGACATGGAACTTGGAGGCTATAAGAGAAGAGAAAATCTTATGTGGTTGACTTCCATCAACCAAGTAAGTGATGATTTAAAGATTATATGTTGATTTTTAAAATTTATTTGTGAATGGAAAAATGAGTTATGGATTTAACCTAAATGTTGGTATTGTTTTGATAAATTGTATGTTTATCGATAAAACCCTAACTAGGGCCATATCTTTGGTTTTTTGTTGTGTTTTTTTAACATGGCAGCCATGGATGGCTCGTTCTTGAATTTTTTGAACATATATAGTGACTTTGTTGGGTATTTCATTTATTTTGTTTAGGTGACTATGTATAATCAATATATTTATGTTTTTGGTTTGAAAACCATCATGAAGTCATTTCAGGTTGAATCTTGTTTAAAGGATGTGTGTTGATAATTTTTGTTTTATTATTTAAACCTTTAATTGGGTTATTTTTTACCATGTTGGTTATTTCATTGAAGCCATTAGTTTAACGTCCTGACTAGGTTATGTTTGTTTGACTTGTTGTTATTTCAAATCCATTATAGCTATGACTAGTTTATAAGTCAATATGGGTTTTTATTTGGTTTATTATTTTAAAAACTCAAACCTAGGTACAATTAGGTTTAAAAAATAATGTTTAGAAAAAAAACCTGGCAGTTATTTTGAACCGTAGCCAAAAATAAGGGAAAGGACATATGGAGTCCACATAGGGATTCAAAATGATTACATGGATTTGAAAAAATAAATTACTATTATTATATTATGTTTGCATGTTTTTTTAAATTTTTGTTGAATTATTTAGTCATTATTGATTTGACTCATATTTATGGAATCATGTTGAATTAGTGGATTAATTCTAGAAATGATAATGTAAATTATTATCAGTTCATGATTACAATGACTTATATTTGATATAATTGATCTATTAATTATTTTATTTATTATTATTTTTTAAATCATTACAATTGACATTTAAGCTTTTAATATTTTTAGGTAAAGTCCATTTCAATCAATAATATGAAATGTAGCTTTACATACGTTTTAATTTATTCATTCTTAATTGGCTTAGATTGTTATCTTCTTTTTATGAGTTTAATTTTTAACTCATAAGTGTCTATTAAGTTAGTACATGAAGACAACTACCATGTAGGTTATGGAATATAGATTTATGGGCCATATTATAATCTGGAATAGAATATGGCCCATAAATTAAGAAGTTCAAAAAGAGAGATGCAATCATAATCAGGTACCAAGTTAATGGATCTTGGTGGGTTGGTTTATGTGTTTTCTTTTATTTTTGTTGGTCATTTGTTTGAATGTGTTCCAGCTCAATTTGTTTCTCAATCCTATCTCTACCATTTATCTATTGACTTGATTTGTATCCAACTAATGCATGGGGTTATCCAAGGCCACTTATGGTTGGGCTCATTGGGATTGGTGAGAAAAGTTTAGATTCATTAGATTATATGAAATGATTGGATTCATTTATTCTTACATCGAGTTATAATAGTTAAATGAAAATGAATTAAAATTGTTTATATGTAATCCATGTTATTCATCATAGTTGTATTCAATACAAAGTGATGTAATATTATTGTGTATACTTAATTCATGATATAATCATAGTTAATCATTTAATTATTTGATTAATATAGTATTATTATTTTAATATGAATTTTCATTTGCATTTGTTCATAAATACTTTGATATAAGAATATAGATATGAGTTATTTATTCTATATTGGTAATTAAACACTTAATTAGATTAAGCAGATTGATCATTTTGATTAGAATTTTGTGTTAGAGGTATAATCAGTTGGGGGGGCAGGGCGGGACTGGCGGGGGGCAGCGCGAGCGGGGGGGAAGGAAAATGGACGAGGGGGGGTGAATCACCAAGCCTATATATTTGAATTACAATTACAACCCTTTCAAGCTATTGAACAATCAACATATATCAACTTGATCAATCAATATTAACAAGAGATCTCATTCATTCAATGCATACACAAGATCAAACACATAGTTCCTATGGGAAACACTCATTGGAATAAAACTCAATCTTAAGTTTACAACAAAAATGGACTATTATCCTATAATAAATTACAAATAGAAACTAGTCAACTCCTTTAGACCAAAAAACCTTGATCATGTCCTCCTGACCAAAGGTATTTAGTGAAACACCTGTTTCACAAGGAGTAACTACCCCTAAGGAAGACCAAGTCCTTTAGATCCTCTTATGAATATGTTTACCTTATAAATGATGTATTGAACACCTGATGATGAATCCCTATTTATCTAACCCCTGCACAAACTCTTTCTCTGTCTCTCTTTATCTCAAACAAGCCTCTCATATAGGCATGCCACAATCTCTCTCCTTCACTTAAACTATCCTCATATGCAAACTCAAACCTCTTTGCATATATTGAAATTTAAATAATGATATCTATCAATTATAAATATGACCTAAAAGTCATACATACAATCCACACTCTTCTCTACTTATCAACTCATCCAACTGGGTACTCTACCTCTCCTTTGCTCCTTAATTTTCACATCCACCTTGCACAATTATTCCAAACTATATATAGAGATATCATTATTTATTAAAAACTTGGTCAGCCAAAAAAACATGCCTTCACCCTTAAGGCATCTTACATAGGTCATACTTAATCACAAACCACTTTCAAATAGGCCTAAGTCACTTTTAGGTCCTATGGAGACCCATTCAACTCTTTGACACTTCTTTGAGAAAAATAAGAACATAGGAACACTTTAAAAAATCATAGAACCATTTAAAATCATCTTTAGGTCCTCCTTAAGTTCCAAAAACCATCACAGTACCCACTTGCTTAAGCACAATTTGCTCAAACAACTCTATACACAGTCATTATGAGAGAACACACAGTCAAATTTAAGCCTTTGTTCATATTTCATATGATATTTTAAAACTTTATAATTAACATAGAGCATCTTCATGGATTATAAAACACTCCCTAATCACCAATTCATCAAGATATATCGAAATAATATCAAAACAAGCTTGAATAGTCTTATTGGGTCACTTACAGTCCATGCATAAACACACAGTCAACTTTGAACCTTCATAACTATGCCTATAAACACTTTCATATCTTAAAATATATATTTATAGATGCACCTTGGATTCCATAAGTGCTCATAAAGCACAAGTCTGTTTTGCTTAAGTTTCTTGTCTTGTGTGTTGCTTCTTCTTTGTCTTTCCTTGTGTTTTATGTGTTTTCAAAGGCAATTATGTGTCAATCTATTGTACATGTGACTCCATAACCCAATGGATAGGATTAGGAAATTTTTCATGGCATAACAAGCATGCCACCCTTGAGAAACCACCAAGAATGTTGACCATATTTTACCACAAGTCAAAATGGGTCAACCCCCTATAGTCAAAACTTATATATGGGTCTAATGTGAGACTTAGAGACTTAATTATTTCAGCGAAAATATTTGAAAAAAATATTTAAGGGTATGTTTCTCGAGAAAGTGTCCCAAATAAAAATCCCAAAGGGTATTTATTTCTAGAAAGTGATCAAGACAATTTTTTTTAAGGGCCATTGATTTGACAAAATGTCCTATACAAAAATTCTAAAGGGTATTTTTTTTGGGAAAGTATCCTATACGGTTCCCCTGAAGGGTCATTTATTTTGGGGCAAGTTCCCTAAATGAAAAGCCTAAAAGGTCATTTTATTTTGGGAAAATTGCCCGAATAATTTTCTTGAAGGGTCATTCTTCAGCAAAAGTATCCTAGATAGAAGTTCCAAAGGGTCACAAATGATGTCTGAATCAAAAGGTCCATGAAAAAATCTAAGTATGAATTATTTAAGGAAAATTATCCTAGGACAATTTCCCCAAAGACCTCATTTCTCTTAGACATTTTGTTTGCAAGCAAAAATCCCAAAGACATGAATTTTTTTAGACATTTTGTTTGCAAGAAATTATTCAAGGCAAAGATTAGGTAGACTTAATTATTTTGAGCAACTATCCCATGATAATTTCCTTGAACATTTTGTTCGATGTAAAAGAGCCACAAATAAATTCCTTTAGATAAAGTGGCCAAGACACAAAGCCCACAACAAATGTCTAGCAATAGATTTGAAAGAAATAGCCTGATAAATTTGTGAGCTAGCAAAGTAACATTTGTGAAAGTATCAAAATAAAGATCAACAATCATCCATTAGAGCTTAAATTTGATGGTTTATATGATGTCAAATACATCTATTGGAACATCAAATGATGGTCATGAAAAAATAAAATTTCAATCCCTAACAAATACCCATTAAAGTTTAAATATTCCAACAATGGTTGTACGAAAACCAAATATGTTTGCATAGATGTCAAAATTTGGTCTCATGAAATAGGCGTTGGAATTCAAAAGGAAGGATCAACGATTGACACTCAATCATACAAGATACCCAAATATGAGTGATGAATGATAGCTTAATGGGCCCAAGCAGATCAATGACGCATATTCGATTGCAGATTCAGATCTAACAGAATACGAGCAAATCAATGATTTAAGGAGCTCGAGAGGTCACCATGTGGCATAAGTGCATGCAGTAGCAAATTGATAGTAGGATCCTGAGATCAACACATGATTGAAAAGTGGTATGAGAATGTTCAAGCTCATAGAATATTGATGGAGCACATTTAATCATGAAAATCAAGATCAATGGCAAGCGAGTCAAAGAGGTCAATGACCACTGAGTATAAATGTGTAGGTGACAAGTGGCACAAGTGTGTGGGTCCTAGTAGAGGATCTATGGATTGCATTCATTTATGTCAGGTGGATTAATAGAGTGAGATGAATCAAACGATCAATTATTTGAACTAGTTTTCGATGACCAATTAGATAAACACAAGCCCAAGTGATGTAGATGAAGGTGGATAAAGTATTTTTTGATGGGGAAAGGTAAACAAAAGGCATGGATCCAAGTTCAAGCATGGTTCAATTTGGACCAGAGCCAACATTTCAAAGGATGCCACTAATACGAACACAAAGACTTCAATGGTCTCATGTTTAGGACCAACTACATGAAAGGGACCCTTCTCCCCACTGTTATATGCCACAACAAACTAGTGAAGAGTAGTTAGCACTAGGATAAATCCTTAATAGATTGATCCAATTGTTATAACTAACACATTGATGCTAAAATCCAACTTAGAACAACTTGATCCTCCCATTGCAACCATCAAGGAAGATCAAAGAGGGAATTATTTAATTGTGCAACCACTTGAAGTGACCCGAATCAATTAAATGTCTAAATGAGCATAATCTATATAAGCAATTATAACTGTGGTCGAAATAGTTGAACTAATTGATTCCCCTTTTTAGTGCTAAAGCTCCCTTTCCTTTTCTTCTTTTCTTATATAAATATAGCTCTTGAGCTATTATAAAATAATACCACACCACGTATGGTGAATCCCTATTGGATTGATGTTATATTTTGCCTTTAAACATTAATACAAGTCTACGTCTGAGTTTTGAATAATTATTTAAGTCTACAAGTGATGTATGGTGATGAGAAGTGATAATTCTCTATCCTTCCTTCCCTTATCCTTTCATGTTAGAGCAAGATTTCCTAGTCTAATAGGTCATATAGAGTGCAGTATAGTGTGTAAATCTTTTTCAAGTTTATAATTGTCCTTGAAGTGTGCAATCTACCCTCTAGTTCATTTGTTTTATGTTGTTGCTCACATCTTGCCTCTATATTGAAATAATCATGTTAGAACCCATTAATTTTTTTAAATATAATTAATAAAAAAATTATAGAATCTTTCAACTTTAACTTTAAAATATATGATTGGATTGTATATTAAAAATTTCGTTCACTAAAAAAATTGTCAATAGGAAAAAAGGCTAAAGGGTGAGAAGTCCAAAGTATCGAATTTTATTCAACATTCCTTCTCCTAATAACAAATACTTAAGGTGACCAATTTATACATAGAATTAAATGAATATTGATAATGTAAGTAATCTATAAATTTTTTTAATTAGACAGATTTAAAAAATGGATTTTGAAAGGCTCTGGAGACTTTTACAAAGGAGCAAAAAATAATACATTGAAGCTCATAAACAATGCCTCTACTAGTGGCTCATAAAACAAAACCTCAAACCAATTAGGAATGAGTTGTCCAAACAACATCCAATATAGATAATTGGATAATAAAATCTAACAAAAAACAACAAATAATTGGTTTAAAATCCTTCTACTTTTAGCTAACTGCCTAACATGATCCAACAAAAACTCTTTGATGCAATTTGCCTTTGTTGACCCTTTGTGAGGGATAGACATTGAACCAAGGACTTTGTTGAGACTTCCTTTCCTCTTCGTATGCACTAATTTCCAACCCCTCTTGTCATCTAGGTCTAAAACATGAAAGAAAGATATATCTTTTTCAATTTGACTAGATTCCTTGTAGCTCCCATTTGAACATTTATCTTTGGAGGGTGAGCTTGAAGCTCTAGAAGGGGATCTTGGGGATGCCTCGATAACTTCCTATACTTTCACCATTGCGATTGTTAGGTTGTGGAGCTAAAAGCTTCACCAGGATGCAAACAGGAGAAGTTACAGAGGATGTAGAGTTGCAGGGAGTTACAGAATTTGTTGCAGGGAAACCGGCGTCGGTCTGATCAACCGACGTTGGTCAGATAGCAAAGAAGAAGCAACTAGCATCGATTACCAGTCGGCCGACATCGGTCATGGAGGAGCCGACATCGGCAGCCTGTGCGTGAACAGGCAGTTTGCATGTTGATCTGAGAGAGTCTATTTTTGGACTGTTTGTTTGCATGTTGAAGGCTAGTCTTAGTCTTGAGTTGCGCATCTAATTATTGTAATTAGGTTAGTCTAATTATTGTAAGCATGAGATCCATATATGGACTCATGGGCTATATTGTAAACTTGTAGCTAGTGAGTAAGAGAGTAATAAGCTCCTTCAGAGAGAAGAGAGCAATGGTGCATTCCTCCTAGTGCCACAGTACCAAGGTGGGTACTGGTTTGGAGAATCAGAAGGGTTCTTCGTATGTGTATGATCTTGGTGAGTAAGGTCTAGTGATTTGCAGGTAGCAGCAGAGAGCAGGAGATCTACTTGGAGTACGGTTGTGTACTTGGTGAACTAGCAGCGTGTTACTGACTGGTTGGAGAGGTGAACATCAATTCTGCATTGGAGTTGATTGTTGTGACCAAGAGAGAGAGGGAAGAAGGTCTTGAGGTGTGGCGAACCTTTGAGGTGGAAGAAGAAGTGGCATCTTCTTTATTATATATTCTTCTGAGTGATTATTAATACAATTGTGTATTGTCTCTCAATTCTTGTGTTGTTTCATATTTCTAGTTACTTATTGATTCTGGTTAAATTATGTGTTTAGTTGCTAATACAAGAAGCAATCATATGTGCTCTAATTGGTAGAGCAAGATCCTGACACAGTGGGATCAGAGCATGTTTATTGTTTGAGGTTTCCCTGACAAGTGGTATAAGAGCCTTGGTTGTAGGTTCAAGAGCTGATACCAATAAGTGGTATCAGTGCTTTTGGTTGGGTTGACTAATAGGTGGTTTCAGATCTGGTAGTGTTTGTTGATTACAGGTCACTCACAGGTGTTTCAGATTGAGTGGGAGTATAGCAATGGCAGAAGAAAGTAAGCTACAAATGGAGAAACTGAATAGCATGAATGGTCTGATTGATGGAAAGAAAGAGCAGGTAAAAAGAGATTGTTGGTCGGTAGAAGATCAGCGTGTAGAAGCATATGTTGTAGGTAATATTGCACAGGATGTTCTGGATAAAGTGGAATCTTTGTTTACAGATTCTTTTGCCTCTTTCCATGTAGCCCGAAATAGAGCATCTTTTCATAGGTATGTCTTTGGAGACTTTGGAGAGATTTATTTAGGGGTTGGAGAGCCTTGTCAGATGATTGACAAAGGGGAAGTGAAGCTGAAATTGCAGACGGATGACACACAGTGGTTGAAGGAAGTCATGCACGTACCAGTCTTGGAGATGAGTCTAATTTCTTCAAGAAATTTGGGTGATGAGAGATGCACTGTAACTCTCACAGCGGATACACTTGAATTAGATGGTATTAAGAAAGTAGGTATCCTTTATCTATCTAATTATATTGATGATTCACCTTCTGTTGTAGAGATGTGGCTTCATAGGCTTAGTCACATATGTAGAAGGAGAATGCAGGTTTTGAAGCGGAAGTCAGATGTTTTTGACAAGCTAAAGAACTGGAAAGCCTTGGTGTTCATGGAGGAGATGACAGACAGAGATCAGGTGTGTGAACTAAATTATTCTGAGCAGAGTAGGGTTGATTTGATTAGGATTTTGATCCATGGAGAGCTCGCAGGTAAAAATTTATCACTCACAGACGAACACAGGTACCGACATCGGTCAGACAGTAATCGACGTCGATAGGATAAAGACCGACGTCAGTCATGTAGGAACCGACGTCGGCAGGAGGACACCGGCGTCGGCCAGAGAAATGACATCGACAGTCAGGGTCAGTACAGGGAGCCGACATCGGTCCGGAACAGACTGGAAGATGGCCGAGATTGGTCACTGGTACGGATGGTGGGCGGACAGCAAGCTGTCAACAAGTCTCAAACGCTCATGTTGAGGTCAGAAAGGGTAAGTGAACCTCATATTCGTTGTTTACCTTCTTTATATTGCTTATTGATGGTCAAGAACCAGGAAGATAGAAGAGGCAATGCAGGTAGAATCCAGATACAATGGGAGCTTGGCATGGATGAGGAGTGTGAGTCCTTGGAGAAGAACCAAACAGGTATTTGTTGGTAGAGTTGTCAGCTGGAAGTAAGCACTGAGAGACGGAATGGATTCCCAAGTTAAAGAAGAGAGTGGATGGATACAAGAGACAGAAGGCCAAGGCATATGGTCTTGAAGAAGCTGCAGGACAGTGGTATAGGTTTGACAAGTGGATGACTAAGCATGGCTTCAATCAATGTTAGTGTAACTATTGTGTTTATCTTACCAGGTAGATGATGGTTGCAACATCATCTTGTTACTGTATGTGGGTGATTTACTAGTAGGTTTGTACATACAGGTATTTGCTGAGCTAAGGGTAAGGTTAGTTCAGAGGCATGTCATGAAGAATTTGGAGCAGCAAAATTCTTTGGCATAAGAGACATGGAGATTTTATCTCCAGTGGGAGCTGATGTGAAGATGGTGTTGGCGGGGTTCATGATGCAGGTTGCAGAATCAGAAAGCACACCAATGGCTGGATAGTTCAACCTTAGCTTGAAACAGGGTTCGAAATCACATGAGGTCTAGTGTAGACCTGAGTTTTCCCAATCAATGGGGGTTGTCAGAAAATATGGAGCCAATTCAGGGAAGGAGTACTGGAGGGCAGTTCAGTGGGACTAGCAGCAGGGATTCTTGTTATGCAGGGTCAAGTTCTTCACTACATGGATATTTAGGTTCGGATGTGGCAGGTTACTTGAATGACAGGTGCGTTATCACAGATTGTGTGGTGGTTGGTCTTCAAGATGGATCTTGAAGAGGAATACAAGCCAAGGAATAATTTAGACGGTGTACGGGTATAGGTGCAGCTATTTATCTCCAAGTGGGAGATTGTTAGGTTGTGGAGCTAAAAGCTTCACCAGGATGCAAACAGGAGAAGTTACAGAGGATGTAGACTTGCGGGGAGTTGCAGAATCTGTTGCAGGGAAATCGGCATCACTCTGATCAACCGACATCAATCAGATAGCAAATAAGAAGCAACCGGCATCAGTTACCATTCGGCCGACATCGGTCACGGAGGAGCCGACGTCGGCAGCCTGTGCGTGAACAGGCAGTTCGCATGTTGATCCGAGAGAGTCTATTTTTGGACTGTTTGTTTGCATGTTGAAGGCTAGTCTTAGTCTTGAGTTGCGCATCTAATTATTGTAATTAGGTTAGTCCAATTATTGTAAGCATGAGATCCATATATGGACTCATGGGCTGTATTGTAAACTTGTAGCTAGTGAGTAAGAGAGTAATAAGCTCCTTCAGAGAGAAGAGAGCAATGGTGCGTTCCTCCTAGTGCCACAGTACCAAGGTGGGTACTGGTTTGGAGAATCAGAAGGGTTCTTCGTATATGTATGATCTTGGTCAGCAAGATAGCATGACTTTCTATAGGAGATCTACAATGGTGAGTAAGGTCTAGTGATTTACAGGTAGCAGCAGAGAGCAGGAGATCTACTTGGAGTACGGTTGTGTACTTGGTGAACTGGCAGCGTGTTACTGACTGGTTGGAGAGGTGAACATCAATTCTGCATTGGAGTTGATTGTTGTGACCAAGAGAGAGAGGGAAGAAGGTCTTGAGGTGTGGCGAACCTTTGAGGTGGAAGAAGAAGTGGCATCTTCTTTATTGTATATTCTTCTGAGTGATTATTAATACAATTGTGTATTGTCTCTCAATTCCTGTGTTGTTTCATATTTCTAGTTACTTATTGATTCTGGTTAAATTTCGTGTTTAGTTGCTAATACAAGAAGCAATCATATGTGCTCTAATTGGTAGAGCAAGATCCTAACACGGTGGGATCATAGCATGTTTATTGTTCTAGGTTTCCCTGACAGCGATAGTAACTTCATTCCTTTCTAACTCTGAGTCATCACCTTCAGTTTCAACATTTTCCCCAATAAGATGATTGGAATGTGAATCCTTCCACCCAGTGGCTTGATTCTCTATTTTGGAGCTGCTTAAATTTCTAGTTAAATGACCAAGCTCAAAACAACTATGGTTACAGAAAGGCATGCCCTCATAGTGGAGGGGTTGGGTCTACGAGTGATCATCTTCTTTCTGATCAAAATTTTATGGTAGGTCCTTAGAGATGTTAGTTTTAACTAGGATTATAACATAGGTTTTGTGTGAAAACAAGGTTGTGGTAGGGACAACTCATTAAAAGTCACCTATGGAGTTACATATTATCTTATAACAGAGGTTTGACCAAAACTATAATGGAAGATGGGGGAGGCATACCCAAATGTTTCTTATATTGACTGGTTTGGTAAGGGGGTTGAATTTTACGAACCATGGTTTCATCACAATGGGGTGATGGTCAAAGTTCCACATCATATACTGAATTTCCTCCTTGTCCTCTATGCTTTTAAAAACCGCAATGAAAAATATTTTTCCACTAGGGTAAATTTCCAACCTACCTTGCATGAGAGGTTACCACTACTCATAGATCCATGCAGGTAGATCATATAGTTTTTGCCAGAGATTAGCAAATTTGTAAATGATGCCACAAGAGGAGAACCATTCCTCTCCCTTGAGCACTTATTGAGTATCTTATTCACCCAAAATCACCATTGGAGTTAAGTTGGTCGGTTATAGAGGCTTTAACTCTAATATGGTCGCTAGTTTTGTGGTCACAATCTTTGAAAAAGTGTGTTTTCCTCTTTGATTCTGAAGAGTGACCCGCCTTGTTTCGTGATGTAGGACACTCACCTGAAGCTCCCTTGCCTCCAGGTTCATTCCAATCTTAACCTCTGTGACCAAATCCTCACCTTTACACTTATCTTTTGTTTCTACTTCATACTTCTACCCCTCACACTTGGGCGTAGACCTTCCCACACACACACCACTATTTGTAGGCCCCAAAATAGTTGTAGGCAGCTTGCTATTGGTGTTTCCACAAACATGCGACAAAAATTATGCACAGACTCAAGCTTTTGCAAGATGATTTGTCTGGTTGAAACAGAGTAGAGTTTAACTGCTCTTGTGTGAGACGAGCGCCCATCATGGTTGCTTCACGAGATGGAGCAGATCTAGGAGCAACTTTAGGATCATATATGGGGTCTGTGATTGAAAATTTTGAAAATGCCATGGGTGGGAGAAGACGAGAGCATGGGATAGTATCAACTTCAATTGTCATTTTTCAATTATAAGTAAGCTATATATATTAGATTTCAAACATATTTTGGATTTTTTTTGTTTTGACCTAAAATGACAGATGAGTGTAACGTACTGGGGCATTCTCTGATTGGTTCGACAAAAGAAATTGAATGCATGACCATTGATTTAATATCAAACATGCCTTACTGGCTGCTTTGCTTGACTACGACATACTAAACACTCACCAACTGATCAATTCAAAATTTGATAAAAAAATGAGCCGAAAAACAAACATACCAACTAACTAAATACACTCCTAAAATAATTATTCATATATATCTATGTATATTATAATATCATATATAATTGTATATATTATTTATAATTCCCAAGGCAAATATCCTTAACACCTTCCTTTTTTTTTCTTTTTTCTTTTTTTAATTGCAAAGATTATTGCTTGTCCTCAAAGAGAAGAGGACCTTAGTTGATCCGCTCATTAAATCCATTGTTGGTTTTAATGTTATTTAGCCATTAAACATATAATTTATGAATTAGATTTTGACGAAGAAACACACTCCACAAGCAATTATATCGAAAGGAGAGTAGTTGAGCCAACCCAACAAGGGTGACAAAATGGTTTGGCCAACCTAACATGGCTGATTTGTAATACGATGGCAAATTGCAATAAACCCAACGACACGACCCCGCATTGACGTGCATGGTCAGCGTTGAGGCATGTTAAGAATGAGAATGACGTGAAATTCCACTCCACCTCCACCTGCAACCTCTTTCACCCCACACAGCTAGTCAATTTCCATTCCCAACGATATAAATAAGGATCTAACATGGTCAAAGCATAAAGCATGAATCTGTATTGAGCTGAAAACTTGCCCCTCCTTCCTTAAAATTAATAGATCAATGACAATGGCAATGTCAACACAATTGTTAGCTTTGATGTTGCTAGTTTTATCAAATATGTTCACTACCGGATCATGCCAAGCTGGCGTTGGTAGCATTGTTCGAACCCAGATGCAGCAAGTTCTGGCCTCCCTAAACACTCTTGGCAATGCCAATTCACTGCCTGTAATACCAGTCACAGGCACGGGCTCGGGCTCAGGCTCAGGCTCGGCTGTAATTAACACGCCATCAGGTAATGCTTTATCAGCGACGCAGCCATTTCTGACGTCTGAGTCGGGCACGTTTAGTGCAGAACTGGTGAGAAAGCAGACAAATCCAGGCACGGGAGGGCTAGGGTTCGATTATTGCTATGTGGATGTCATAAATACGGCAGCACAGCAGAGTGTTTGGGAGTCTCCCTGCCAGGCAGTCACAACAACAAGTCCCTGCATTCTGCTGCTAACAGACGACGGTTTGCAGATAAATGACGGCAATAATGAAGTGTGGAACAACGCAGCAGACAATTACCAGTCGCTGGTTTTGCTGGAGAACGGAGAGCTGCGAATGGTGGACAACAATGGGCAGAGCGCGTGGACAGCGAGTGATGATCCGCTGGTTAATCAGAACTGCGGAACTGCACTCAGCCCAGGATCGCTTCCCTTCGTTACTCCCGCCTTTGCATCTCCTCTGCAGGCCAACCTGCCCAATGGACAGCCTGTGTTTAGCCAACCTTTGGTAGGAGCGAATCCTTTCGTGGGAGGGGCTACTGCCCTGCTCAGGGGGTACCACCTCTTCTTGGCTGCATCTGCATCTGCAACTGCTCTAATCGTCATCATCACGCTCACCTATATTTCCTAATACTACCATTGCGTTGCATTGCATTCCATTCCATTCCATTTGCAATCGAGAGTCATTGTGATTTGCAATAAATTGGCGCGGGCGTGGGCGTGGGCGACTGTAAAAAGTCTATCTTCTGTCTTCTTGTGTTGATTTCTCTTTTTTACACGATTGTGGTCTTCAATGGTTTAGTTTATTAGATTTATAAAACTTTTAGTTTAACAAGGTTATATCATATATAAAATGGGTATTTCGTATTTATATTTATACTGTTTTTTATTTCTGATTTCTTAAGGAGAGTTTCTGAACAATATCGCATATGTAACATAGTTATTGTTTTTAAGTAGGAGAGTGTCTGAACAATATCGCATATGTAACATAGTTATTGCTTTTAAGTAGTGAGAGTTTTCCCTGTTTTTTGAGTTTTTGGAAACGTTGTGTGCTGTGTAATTTTTTTTTGAGCTTTCGTCGCAGTAGCTAGATTATTAACACATATAATTTGTATTACGCATTTTAAATGATTTTTTATGACTTTATTTTTATAAATAAAATTAAAAAACAAGCCCAAATGTCCCAAAATATATATTCCTCGTAGATTCTAATTGATGAGAAGTCCAAATAAAATTCACATCCTTACCCACAAAACCACAATTGTGAGCAAAGACGATAAGAAATCCATAAATTTTGATAGCAAAAAAATTATAATAAATCTACAAATTTTGATAAATAAAAATTACAATCACTTTCCTTTTTTATCAATGTATTTCCAACAGTGTTATGACATAAATTTTCTGACTTCTTTCGAAATAATTATCGATATGGTAGAAACATGACTCTAATTAGAACCAACAACTTATTTATTATAAAATGAATATGTACTATCATGGAACCAACTTTGTGACTTGAATCTATGATCTAGTTTTAGTAAGCCTTTTTGCCTACTCCTAAGCCACAATTTTCGGTTCTAAATATATATTTTGAAGCAAAAAATTATATGTTTTATCCTTTCTATAGATATGCCTACTTCCATCATGTAAAAACATAAATTCCTTGATTCTACCATAATTAATTGAGTATGGGATAAAATGGGGGCTTCCAACCACCATCACAACTTCAAGTACAAACTCATCACACCTATTTTCATACAAAAGAACTTATCTTGCCAATGCATTCAGACTTGGATAAGAGTCAATGTAAATAGAATGAGAGACATTTAACATACATGTGTGCTTATGTGAAGCAATTGGTTAGACATTTTTTCTATCAACAAGGAGATCATGGTTTTGAATTTTACCACTTGGTCGGTAGAATGTACCAATTTTTTAATTTCATGTTTTTCATACTATAGATACGTAATTTTGGTACATGTCTCATAATTGTAATGTTATTATATCATGTTTTAGTACATATGGATCATTAATTCAATTTAGACTCTTAACAGGGCATTTTCCGTTTATGTTGGGCCTAATTTTGCCTTCCCTTATCACTGTTCATTCATGAACACATTATGATCTATCAAAAAGGGATATAAGGGCCATTGCTTCGGCAATATGTGAAACAAATCACACAACCAATCATACCAACTGCCCATGAATTTAAACATTGTACTTAACATAATGAATATTATATCATTAAAGGTATACAATGTTGTCAAGTAAACCATGACAATACTATACAAGAAAAGTTTTTTCCATTATCACTTTTTCAAATCCAACAAGAATCATGTGCAAGAAATTAATTAAGTGATGACTATGTCTCAATGGCAACATGTACACTCTTGATTTTGGATACTAAAGGAAACTCAAAATAAGGCTAAGTATGAAAGAGTGTGCACAAGAAACACTTCTCATATTAGGAAATAAGGCTAAGTATGAAAGAGTGTGCACAAGAAACACTTCTCATATTAGGAAATATTTCAAAGTCTATAAATGAATGATGTGTACAAAATATGAAATACACATGAAATATGATGTGTGATGCATTATTTTGAGAAAACATAAATTTTAAGAAGATTTATAAGATGAAAAAAAACACATGTACAATAGGTGTCAAGCACCAAGAATATAAACACTCAAATAGGCTTGTATCAAGCCTGAATAAAAGAATATTTTGGGAATATGCACAAATAGTTGGTAGACATATAATTACAAGTTAAGTTAGTGCTAGCTAGAATAGGCAAAGGTGATCTAAGAAACCTAAAAATTGGACCCCAACTTCTCATTTGAGTCATCATAAAGTGTTACATGTTTGAATATTCATATAAGCTACATGATTGAAGATTGAAAGCAAATTAAATATCAATCTTAGGTTTTCAATTTGTATAGAGTTGTTGAAGAATTTTTTAATATTTGTTTATACTTTGTAGTTTGAATTCTTATAATCATTATTATAATGTATTTTTTGTTTATGAAGGATGTACAATGTATGTAAATACATGAGGATTAATGAACTAATAAGTGTTATTATGAGGTGATGTCCTTGTTTCCTTTGTGTTGATATTTGTTAGGGTTTATATGAGTTATCTTTGGGCATGATTAATATCTTTAAGTTTATATTTGTATCAAAGGGATTTTCAGTGTTCTCTTTTTGTGTCGTGGGTGAGCACTTATGTCTTTGGGATTAACTGATTTATCAGTGTTGTGCATGTGAGTGTCCTTATATTTTTGTGCGTGATCTAGCCTATATAGGGATAAAGGAGTTTAATAAAAATATAATAGTTTAATTTCATTTCCATGACCCTATTTGTAGATATTATGTGGATCATGGGAATATGTGTGGAGAATTGTTGTTGGATTACTTAAATTTTATTATTGAAACCCTATCCATCCTTTACTAATCTTTGCACCGCATAAGGTACAAACATGGGGGAGCTAGGGGAGAGATTGAATTAGTGCTATGAAATGTGTGTAAGTGTAGATACTAAAATATGGTATTAAGTAATTGATAATGACAAGCTTGACACACATTTATCACACATGAAGCTTGTGCACAAACATGTTCCTAACCTGCCATTCTCTCACACCTACATGATACCTTATTAATTTAACCATTTTATTCTACTGTTACACACATACAAGAACATCATTGTCTATTTCAAATTTACATACTATCTTTCACAAACAATCATAAATACTTAGTTTAATCCTCATATGCATGAGTCAGCAACATCATACTAGGTCAATATCTATTGTCAATACTAACATGAGGCCAACATTACCAATCCTATCCAAGAAAAAGACAATTTTTAAAATCAAACCTTTCCTTAAGGTTGGCCTTTCTACCTAGCATGTTGGTGACATGATAAATCACCCAATCATAATCATATATATGTAAATCAATGTCTCACTTGATAAGGGACTTGGCACTTATCTATTAAAAATGTATACACTACTTCACATTGATCGAATATGCCCTATTCTTCACAAATTCTGAATAAGTCACTAGGGGCAGTCATAAACCAAGTCTAAAGCTTACCAAAGCCTAATAATTAGCCTACATTCATATAACAAAGGGGCACAATTGCATAATCACACTGCATGGGAGAACTACATGTGGCTCGATTTCCCTCATTAGAATATCATATATGTAGGAAGTGGTCAATCATGAACTAGGGGTTATTGGGGCCAACTCAGCCCAGTACACTTTCCCAATTTTGGTAGTTTTATAGCCCCCACAAACACACCTAAGGTTTAAAGGTGAAGGAGGATAATGTATGGAGTTGTGCACATCATCGAGGTTCAACATTGCACATACATAGCTTTCACAGACATGGGAAAGTGACCATACAGTCATAGACCTATATTTCAACATAGGTCACTATGACCACTTAGGTTAGTATCAAAAATCAATATTGACCCAAATATGATGAAACCAACCCTAGGCAGATGGAAACAAAGTTCATGAACTAAAAAAATCACATATCTTCTTCATTTTGTTTTCCACAGTCATAGCATAGTCACAATTATAAATTCAATAATAAAATCTACGTAGTGATCCCAATGTTGTACTTACAATTTTTAATAAAATCCTCTTTTCAAATCATTACAATCAATTTCAATATTTTACATTTAGATTCATGCTTAAATGTCATACTCATCAATATGAATTCATATACTAGTTTTTACTCTATTACGATTTATTTATCCAAATTAGGGTAAAACATATTGGTGAACCCATACATTGCTTGAATTATATCAAACCCTAGGTCTCCCTTAGGGTTTTCATCATTCTAGATTTTCATATTTCAGCTTTATGGTTTAATTTTTATACCCAATTTATAATAATAATGCACATTACCTATGACTATAGTAAATGGTTGATTAGTAACAATAATAATCATAACTATGCAAACCCTAGGTGATAGTGATGGGGAAATGAAATGTGTGGTAGCGGATGTAGATTTAGTTAGAGGGAAGACAAGAAATGGTCTGAAATTATACTGACTACTACATATTATGATGTTGGAGGATGGCAAAATATCTGACCTAGTCAAGATAAGGGAGGTCATCACACCTCGTGATTTGCATACAGAGACAAAGAAGGCTGTAGGTTTATTAGCCATAACAAGGACAAAGGTTGTGCCGGTGAGAGAATAACTTGAAGGGTATAGGGGTTACAAACCTTATGTCCATGTGGGATGAGATCCCAAAGGGAAAGAATGATTATAATATAGGTCATAACCCTATCGTAGTGGAAGAATTTGGTGTTGTAGGATGTGATCCAATGTTGATGGAGGTGGTGACAACAACTAGGGAGTGGTAAATTATCAGGAATAAACCCTCCTATGTTGTGACACACTCTATATTTGGCCAGTTATGCTTTTATCCCTTACTAAATCTAAGTAAGCTATCATTTTTGAAGAGAATGCATTGAAGGTGATCTTTGGTAAGGAAGAGTGGCTATCTTCAAATTCAATGATTTATAAATTTAATGGTTTCTAGCCTACACTCCCTGACCTCCATTGATGGATCATAGGTCACTAGAAAGCATTGTTCGAAGGTAAGATCAAAATCAGACCTTGTGCTAGAGGTGTTTTCATAGTAATTTTTTACTATGTTAAAGAGAAAGACTTTATATTTAATGAATAATCTTGGGATTGGGAGGATAACTATATGTTGTTGGATAAACCCTAGCATCCTAATTTAAACACCCATACTGAAACTTTTAATACAAAACTAATTTGGCTATGACTTCCAAACCTACCTCTTCGATTTTGGGACCATACTATTTTTAAATCTATAGGCAATTTTATTGGTGAATTTTGGGCACCCACATGTTGAGTACCCACACAACACCTTATGATATCAACACCCCTAGAACTTTGATTTCCTTCCAATCTTATGGAGAAATAGTGAATAACAACTCTCTTCAACCCTTCACACTTTATCAAGCCTTCACACACAAGCAATGCATCCAAACAACCTTTTGGATCACTCTACACCTTTTTGTTCATCCTCAATCATCAACCCTAAAAAACATTGTTACAACATCAGAAAAATGACCACTAGGTCACACACTGATGCAGGAGCATCTGCATTCAAATTCGATTTATTATATTTTCCCTCCCATATGCTTTTAATGAGGGGTAATTGTAAGAAAATAAATAAAAGTAAGAAGGTAAATGTGGAGCTGTTGAGGAAATGAGGAGAATGGTTGAAAGATTTTCAACCGTAAGATAATATTGGTGATAAATCTTCTCATATTAGAATATGCTGGTAAAGCTAAAACTGTTTTTGTTTTTGGAGCCCAAGTTGGCATAGAGGTTAAAAAAAGATTCATTCAAAAAATATATATATATATTTCTGATATGGACAGGGATAGAGAGTAGTAGTTAGAGAAAAGAAAAGAAGGCCTTAAAGGCCGTATAAACTGTATAGAGGTTCTGTAGGTATGAGTCTATAATAGGTCTGCGTAAAAGTTTTTTTTTTTTGATATCTCAATAAAGAAGGAAAGATTATATTATGCCATGGATTTTTGCTGGTCGAGTTTTGGGATCGGCTTCTAAGCGATCTTCATTGCATTCTCTTTCCAAATCGCCAAGCTGGGGTTGGAAAATTGCACGGATTAATATTCAGTTTAAAGTGGAACCAATGTGCTGGCGTGGATCGACAGTTCAAGAATACGCATAGACTGGAAATAAAGAAGAGCGGCCTGGAACCAGAAAAGCATTCTAAAAGCATAAGAAACATTATCGGGCACTGTTGATTGTTGGAGCCAGTACAAACAACGTTCCATCGATTTCCACGGATCAGCTGATGGTGGACAATAAATTCTTGAGGTCCAATTCTCCTTCATGGTTGATAGACTTTTGTGAGCAGCCTCTTCGATACCTGTTGATGATTACTAGCTTCACGAGTAAGTTCAATGAGTTCCAGATTGATGTCTATTTATCATGTCGATTGTTTTATACTCCAATTATTGAAATTCATACTAGGCAGAGTATATGGTTCTTGGTAGATCTGGTGTATGCGTTTATTGTATGTTAGTGACGCTTGTCAATCATGTCTGTATGCGTTTACTGCATCAGCATTGTCTAAAGCAAACCCCATAACCTCTTTTATTTGACTTCTTTCCAAAGTTAAGGCCCGGAATATGTCTTCAAATTCATCCCTTTGGCTATCTGTTAAGGTACGCTCCTGAGCCACCCTTCTGCTCCTCCCAACAGCATAATTTACACCTAAGGATTTCTCGTGTTCTGGACTCTTCATAAGTGTTTGCTCACTTCCAGTAATCATTATGAAAGGCTCCGTTCGCCACCTTTGAAGAGTATTCCCCTGTGCAAATGAGTAGAGACGCCACACATAATAAGCGTGCTTCTTACATCCAAGAAAACGTGAACAATTGATTGCCTTGTCAAATAAAAACGTGAACGGCTACATTTTTATGTTTGACTGCAATTAGATTTGCCGTAGGGCTATATTCGGCTAGAGAGTCGAGACAGAGAATGGAGATGTCCTTTTATACAGCCTTTTGGGCTAAGGATAAAGAAGGATCTGTATAGACATGTAGCGAACTGAGTCTATTTCATTATTTCAGCTGATAAAGATGCGGAGGCACTAAGGCGTTTCTTTCCCCCACCAAGCTTCCAGAAAACCAAATTTGCAGATATTAAATTAAAAAAAAAACAGTGGGGAATTTCCAAACTAAGCAAAGGTAATTAATGCCTGCGTGAGTATACACTCTTTGTTCAGTTCATTGACATGGAGATTTATTTTAGTCTGGACCATGGCATGTAGAATAGTATCGATAAGTACTCAGGATATGTACACGATTCAGGGATCACAAGTTACCAGGCAGTTTGACTTTGTCCATCTCCACTATTCACTGGGTGCATGGATGGAATTAATAACTATACAGACTGAGTTTTTATATTGGTAAGGTATCCCTTTCAGCCACGAACAATGCATTATGGGATTTAGTTATATGCTGATTAGGTTATTAAACTACATCCACAGTGGGGATACATCATTACAACGCTTTTATCAATAGCCCTGTTTGTAGTTAAATGCCAGAGCTGTCTATGGTCAAATCTTTACATCATTTGGTATCAGAGCTTGAAGCTCTTGGGGAATTAGGAATGGATCATAAGTTGCTGCAGGATTGAGAAGAAGATCAAAAGACTAGGATGCAAAAGGCCTAGGTGAGATCACGTGGATTGTCAAAAGACCAATCAAGGAGAAAAGGCTTGGGTGAGACAAGGGATCAAGAGACCAAGGTGGAAAAGACTTGGGTGAAGATCTCAGAGATGGAAGCATTGTTGAAAGCACTACAGAGCAGCAAGGCATATGAAGACAGAAAGAGGAAAGCAAGCATCAAAGGTATGACTAATGTTGATTTTAATAAAGAAATTGCTAGTTTGAAGAAAGAATTAGCTAAGGTTAAAGATGAGTATGAGTCTTGGATGCAGCTGAATACGAAGGCATGGGTATGGCCAATAAAGAAGAGGATAAAGTGGCCAATAAATCTCCTAGTAAAAAGGAGAAGAAGGCAAAAGAAGATTGCCATGAAGAGAGAAGCCCATAGAGGCAAGAGTATGAGAAGGTTTCCAAGTGAGCAGCAAGAGGAAGAAGTTGAGAAGAAGGTTCTCATTGAGGAGAACAAGAGTAAAGAAGAGAGAAAAGATGAAGTGCTAGGAAGAGCACTTGAGAAGATGAGAGTGTCCATTAAGAGGATACTCATGGAGACATTATGGTCTCTTGTTTTTGTATTTAATGCTGTTTTTGAGTGGGTAAATGCAGGTATGAGTAGCCTTGTGAAGGTCAAGAGAAGGGCCTTGGAAAGTGAAGAAATTGGTACAGGATAAGACACCAAATGCATGAGTGAATATGCAGGAAAGAGAAGAGAGTTTGCTGTTGTTGATAAGGTGCATTGGTTAATGCATGAGAGAGGAGAAGTAGAAGATGAAGCTGAATTCTATGATGCCATTGAAGGCCAGGAAGAAGAAAGAGGACAGCCAAGCACAAAGGAAGAGAAAGATTGCTCCGTGGAACAAGCTAACAAAGAGGTAAATGAAGTGTTAAATGCTGATTTTGATTGTTATTATGAGCATGAAGATATTAATGCACAGATTAGAAGAGGCAAGAGGAAGATGAAATCCTCACACAAAGCAATCAATCATGGATATGTGATGCCTAAGTGGATGGTGAAGCACACAAGCAAGCAACAAGTAAGCAAGCAGGCAAGTTTATTTTATAAGGTTGATTTTTCTCATATGAATGTAGATGTACAAGAAAATAAAAGGACAAATAAGATTGGTTTTTCAGTATTGTCACAAGAGCATGGTTACAAAGTGCCAAAATGGCTCAAGGGATCAGCAAATGATAAGAAGGAGAATCTAGTATGGGTACCTAAGAAGGCAAAGAATGAAGATGTGAGAAATCAATGGAAAAAGGTGAAGGATGACACAAGTACATGGCAAGGTAATGATGTTTTTGAATCATTTAATAATCTTTTTATGGAAAATGAAGAATGGAAAGTGGTTGTAAAGACTAATACGCAGCTAGGAGAGACTTTCCAATGGATAGATGATGAGAAAAGAAAAGAATATGCAGCAGAACAGACAAGATGGCTTCAAGCAGAGATTGAAGAAAGCAAGGAGACAGAAGGTATGAATACTACAATTGTTTTTGATGAATATACTGATGTGGATGAAGAAGCTAATTTGTATGAAGAAACTATAAAGTGGATGAATGTAATGATAGAGGATGAAAGACAATCTAGTCCTAAATCTGATATAGGACATAAAGATTTGAATGAGTTTGTGTTGAGTGATGAGATGAAGAGTAAGGCTAGTGAGGAACAAGCAATCCTTCAGGTTGATAAGCCCAAGTTTGATGAAGATTGTGAGATAGATGAGATCTCACAAAAGGTAGAGTTGAGAATGATAGAGGAGTTGTTTGGTAATTCAAGAGAGATGAAGGAAGGTACAAGCTGTGGTGAAGGCAGCATTGGGAAGAGTGAGACAATACAAGAGCAAAGCAATGAGACCAAGGCAGTTTTGGTCAAGAAACAAGAACAGAGATGTGAAGGCAGCCAAGAGGCTTCATGGCCTCAATGTTTTTCTACTAAGGTGGCTTTTGATGTTTTGAATGCAGGTATGGAAGACATATATGAAGATGAAGACATATGTTTTGAAGATATGTATGAAGATGAAGAAGCATGGAGATTGGACCTGGCAGCTGAGAAGGAGATGAGGAGAAGAACATACCAGAAGAGGAAGAAAAACAAGATGAAAGGCAAAGACCAGCAAAGACAAATTCAAGCATTATCATTGACAAGAAGACTGTGGGATCCAGGTATACAGTAAAGGCTAAAGCATGGAGCAGCATTTCATTTGAACTAAGGTTCAAATCTTTTCTAGAGGGAGAGTATGATGCAGGAGCATCTGCATTCAAATTCGATTTATTATATTTTCCCTCCCATATGCTTTTAATGAGGGGTAATTGTAAGAAAATAAATAAAAGTAAGAAGGTAAATGTGGAGCTGTTGAGGAAATGAGGAGAATGGTTGAAAGATTTTCAACCGTAAGATAATATTGGTGATAAATCTTCTCATATTAGAATATGCTGGTAAAGCTAAAACTGTTTTTGTTTTTGGAGCCCAAGTTGGCATAGAGGTTAAAAAAAGATTCATTCAAAACAAAAATATATATATTTCTGATATGGACAGGGATAGAGAGTAGTAGTTAGAGAAAAGAAAAGAAGGCCTTAAAGGCCGTATAAAGTGTATAGAGGTTCTGTAGGTATGAGTCTATAATAGGTCTGCGTAAAAGTTTTTTTTTTGATATCTCAATAAAGAAGGAAAGATTATATTATGCCATGGATTTTTGCTGGTCGAGTTTTGGGATCGGCTTCTAAGCGATCTTCACTGCGTTCTCTTTCCAAATCGCCAAGCTGGGGTTGGAAAATTGCACGGATTAATATTCAGTTTAAAGTGGAACCAATGTGCTGGCGTGGATCGACATTTCAAGAATACGCATAAACTGGAAATAAAGAAGAGTGGCCTGGAACCAGAAAAGCATTCTAAAAGCATAAGAAACATTATCGGGCACTGTTGATTGTTGGAGCCAGTACAAACAACGTTCCATCGATTTCCATGGATCAGCTGATGGTGGACAATAAATTCTTGAGGTCCAATTCTCCTTCATGGTTGATAGACTTTTGTGAGCAGCCTCTTTGATACCTGTTGATGATTACTAGCTTCACGAGTAAGTTCAATGAGTTCCAGATTGATGTCTATTTATCATGTCGATTGTTTTATACTCCAATTATTGAAATTCATACTAGGCGGAGTATATGGTTCTTGGTAGATCTGGTGTATGCGTTTATTGTATGTTAGTGACGCTTGTCAATCATGTATGTATGCGTTTACTGCATCAGCATTGTCTAAAGCAAACCCCATAACCTCTTTTATTTGACTTCTTTCCAAAGTTAAGGCCCGAAATATGTCTTCAAATTCATCCCTTTGGCTATCTGTTAAGGTACGCTCCTGAGCCACCCTTCTGCTCCTCCCAACAGCATAATTTGCACCTAAGGATTTCTCGTGTTCTGGACTCTTCATAAGTGTTTGCTCACTTCCAGTAATCATTATGAAAGGCTCCGTTTGCCACCTTTGAAGAGTATTCCCCTGTGCAAATGAGTAGAGACGCCACACATAATAAGCGTGCTTCTTACATCCAAGAAAACGTGAACAATTGATTGCCTTGTCAAATAAAAACGTGAACGGCTACATTTTTATGTTTGACTGCAATTAGATTTGCCGTAGGGCTATATTCGGCTAGAGAGTCGAGATAGAGAATGGAGATGTCCTTTTATACAGCCTTTTGGGCTAAGGATAAAGAAGGATCTGTATAGACATGTAGCGAACTGAGTCTATTTCATTATTTCAGCTGATAAAGATGCAGAGGCACTAAGGCATTTCTTTCCCCCCCAAGCTTCCAGAAAACCAAATTTGCAGATATTAAATTTTAAAAAAAAACAGTGGGGAATTTCCAAACTAAGCAAAGGTAATTAACGCCTGCGTGAGTATACACTCTTTGTTCAGTTCATTGACATGGAGATTTATTTTAGTCTAGACCATGGCATGTAGAATAGTATCGATAAGTACTCAGGATATGTACACGATTCAGGCATCACAAGTTACCGGGCAGTTTGACTTTGTCCATCTCCACTATTCACGGGTGCATGGATTGAATTAATAACTATACAGACTGAGTTTTTATATTGGTAAGGTATCCCTTTCAGCCACAAACAATGCATTGTGGGATTTAGTTATATGTTGATTAGGTTATTAAACTACATCCACAGTGGGGATACATCATTACAGCGCTTTTATCAATAGCCCTGTTTGTAGTTAAATGCCAGAGCTGTCTATGGTCAAATCTTTACATCACACACATATCCCTCACACTTCTCTTCTCTTCAATCCATCCACCAATCTTACTCACACTTCTCTTTTCTTTGCATATACACTTTAGAAACCTTCATCTTTGATTTTGTTCTTTGTAGAGTCTACATAATCACCACCTTCTTAGTCGGCCACAAGACATTCCTTAACCCTTAAGGATTCTATCCCAATTATAAAAAATATCAACACCACCTTCATAGGTATACCATATATTTGATAGATCACCCTTAAGTAGCAACACCTTTCAATTATGCCTAAGTATCCCTTTTAGGTCCATGAAGACCTATTCATCATTTTAACACTTCACTGAGCAAAAATAAAAACAAAAGACCACTTAAAATCACATAGGTTCACACCACATGACCCCTAATACATCATCAATTGATTAAATTCATCACTACACACCTCTACATATGCAAAACCTATCAATCATTTGCCTTGTACATGAAAACATCATGAATGAACAAACAATCAAATTCCAAGTAATGGTTCATACTAAATATGGATTGGTTAGACCTCCAAAATACATATAGATGATCCTTAGGGAGTCTAAAACATTCTCCAATAGATAATTCACTATGAAACATCCAAACACCATCAAGAAAAACTCAAACATCCTTTTCAAGTCACTTACAGAAGAAAGTCAAAACTTCAGTCAACTTTGAACTGCAATAAATACAATTGTATGATGAGTCAAACATCCAAATTAATTTTCCTATATTTCCCCTGAAGTTATCTACCACTTTTATTTTTACTCCATCATCAAAATTCATAGGCAAAACATTGCAGACTGGTTTTCCTTTGTAAATTCAAATCTTTGAATTCCAACAGTCACAAAAAAATGCAAATTTGACTATGAAAAATGATGAAATCAGCTTGGGAGAGCAACTTTGCACTATCATAACTTTTGATAGATATAATTTTAAATTCTTAAATTTGAAACACATGTTCTAGGCACAAAATTGAACAAACCCATGTAACCACTTTCTTCTGACACCTTCACACATGTGAATGTTGATGTCATCAATTTGCTTACTCACAAAACTCTACCAAGATGACTAGGATAACATAGACCTTAACAAGACTACTCATATGGATTCCTTTCACTTTCAAAAATACACCAAGCACTCCTTACACCCCATATGACCCCTCAAACATGGTCAACATATTATCAACATCCATCATCTTTCCTAACCAAACAAACATTGCAAGGTCCATGCATGATCACTAAGGCACACTTTGTCATTGACCTACTAACATACTTGACACCTCATGAACACTCTTTTCCACCTTAGATATATAATTTAAAATAACTCAACGATAAGGGTATGTCAATTACATTATTTTTGTACTATAGGATGGGCTACCTTACCTCTTGGAGCAGTGATCATGGACCTAGTTAGAGGGAAAGTAGCTATTGCCCTCCTTAGGGTTAGGAGGAAGAAGAGGTTATTTTTTATCCATTTTAAATGTTATAAATACTAAGATTAGAATAAGAAAAGAGAGACATAAAAATACTATCCAATACTCCAACATGATAAAGAAATCAAAATTAAATTTGAAATCTTAGAAGGCTTAAAACCTTAAAGCAAGTTAGGGTTGAGTAAGAAGACTCAAAGGTCAAGTTTACTAAATATTTAACCATTTTTATATGGGTTAAGAAAAATGGATAATAAATTATGGAGTGAGTTATTATAAAATAAGTAAAATTAAATGAATTCATATTTATAATATTCTAATAAATATGCTAAATCTACGAATTTGCTAAATATAGAGAAGTAAATGCTAAATAAAATTTTGAAAGTTGCAATATGAAGAGAAAAAATGCATATATTATTCAATAATGTGCGGGTAGATCTAAAATTTACAAGTATATAAAAATTCATATTGATGTTTTGCCTTGATTTGTCATATTATATAAAGTATCTTTATGTCAGCGAAACACTACTGTCAGGATCTGGACACTATCATCGATGTTTTTGTTTGGGTTTTGACACTTATGTCTAGATTAACATACAAAATTATTTTATAAAAAACACATGTACCTATTATGGTTCATTGTCACCTTTTAGATTATCAACTCATACCATGTATGTAGGTTCCTCGAATTAGTATTTTACTTAAAACCCTAGGTCCTCCAACTTGGCATGTCACCTTGTAAAATAGGGGTTTGTGAGATCAAGTAATTAAAGCTGACCTAAAGCACCCCTATGTTAATGAATGTTTCCTATATATCCATATAATTTGAAGAGGTCCTCAAACTGATGTATTTCTCATCTTTATGTGGGTTTGTGTGTGAAAAATTATGCAATATGTTAAATTTAAGTGCTCTAGTGATCTAGCTTATAACTTGACAAATATTACTCATGAGATACTTTTTGAATGAGTTAGCCCTGTAATAAGATTTATCCTATGATTGATTTGGAAATAGGGAAGAATAAGGTAGTATAGCTCAGTTGTGCAAACTATTTCCATTAGTGTAGTGTGAGCTTGAGAGGTGCTTTCTAGATATTGCTTAGATGTATAATGAATGGATTTTGATTTCCATTTATACCACACCTTTTGAAATAATATCATGGGAGGGTTAAATTAATCCATATACCGACCCATATATGTTGAAATATTTTTTAATTTGACTATTTTAAAGGTAGGGACACTCGCGTCAAAGTTGGGATACTAGCATCGATGCTAGTTTCCTAATATGGATGGTAGTGTCCTATAAGAAATATTATTTCTACTGATATGTAACTATAACACTAGGATACAAATCAAATTTTAGATACATTTTGAGCTAAAGGTGATCTGGGTCATCAAAATAGCAGTGTCAGACCATAGGATAATTAGTTAGGTATAATTAAATGGTAAACGTGAGCTTTGAGGTAGCAGAAATGTTATGAACTAAAGGGTTAAGACATGATTGGTATTTATCAAGTGTACAAGACTAGCATATCATGTAAAATCAAATTTGAGTGTCTGTAGAAGCTAAATAAAGTTATATGCATTCATATAATTTTTACATACTTGAAAGCATTCCAAATTTTCACAATTTTTTTGGTATTATAAACTAGGGTAGATCAGATAATTAATTTAATTTAATGCAGAATGTTTGGAGTTACACATGAATTTATTTAATCTTTAAAGTTTTATCACTAAATCTCCTTATACCTCCTTTACAATATTACCTCACTTCGCCTAATCATTTTACACTTAAAATGGTGTAGTGAAAAGTTAAAAAACAAAATAGTATGAAATTTTATATTTTCTGATCTTGATACCTTTCGTTTCATAATTTTTCATCTCATGATTTTAAATATATGATTTTTTTAAAGTTGTTAGTTGTTAGGGTAGTTTCTAGTCAATACAAGTCCTTTAGAAGGGCATTACACCCTTATCGTAGGGAAGTTAAATAAAATAGAGTGTCAATCCCTCATGGGACCATACATTATGTTGTTGTCATCCTTAAGGTCAGCCTAATGGTCATTATTTTATTCACTGGCCATGGGGTTAGGCTAACTGCCCATGTGAGTGGTTAGTGAGTAACTGGCACTCATTTAAACTATAGTCATTTGCTATTTAACCATAGTCACAGAAGTTAGGATAACTAACCATTTGGATTTTTATTTAATAAAATCAAATGATTTTTATAATATTAAAAAAATAAAAAATAAAAAACTTTTCACTGTGTAAAGTTTATAAAACCTACAACTTTGATTTTTAAAATTAGAACTGCTTTCAACTAATATACATGATTTTGTTCCTTTGAAAGAGGAGACCTTGTGCCCTGGAGGTGGGATGGCCCCAAAATGCCCCCTCCATTTTCCATGTCTTTTTGAACAATGAAATTTTTGATACTTGAAAAATCATAATTTTATTGTTAGGACCTCTTTCTCTTTAGAGATGCCTTAGATGTCTTTTGCAACCTAGTTTCCTTATTTTGTGCTCGTGATTGTAGAGACTCAGTGGCTCGGAGTTAGGGAACCCCTCAATTTTTTGTCCACTTCTGAATGAAAATGGTTTTAAGACTAAAACTTCATATTATTCACTTTATGATTATTTTATTCCAGGGAAGCCTTTTTGGGATTTGTTGGCTATCACAGGCTCCTTGGATCCCCGAAACGGGTTGACTCAAAAGGGTAACCCTACTAGTTTTGTGCCCCCCCCCGCCTTCATTTTGAGATAGAATTAAAAAAACACAAACTATTTTCTTTTAATTTCACCATGAACCTTGTGGCGGCCATTAATATTTATGGTGGAGCTTGAAGCTCCCAAGACCTATTTGGAAACTATATGAGACTATAACCTCCTATGATCTTTCCATTGAAATAGGTACCTAAATAACAAACTCAAGCATATTAAACTGTGTTAGAAAATTGAAAGTGATAAAAAATAGTTTTGACTAAAATCTTGGAGACTCCATTAATTGCAATCATTCAAGGTTGAAGAAGGAGAGGAGAGATGACTATGGAAAAATTAATCCTCAAACACCTCTTCTCTCCTTCAAAAAATATGATTTTTCAACTCACTGACTGATTTGGATGACATATGACCTCTAAAAGGTTATTTAAGTAATCTTTTCACTTTGACCAGATCTGATGGTCAAGATCAATTTAATTTGATGGTGGAGATAGGTTACTCCAATCTCAAAGGGCCTAAAGAATATATTTTAAGAACCTTTTTAGGTCATATGGGGAATAATTGATATTTATTTAATAATTTTCCTCTAATCCAAGTCAATGTAAGATTATATTTCTTTTATGACTTAAGTGTGAAATAAGCCCTGTGATTGACCAGATCACTCAAAACTCTCCTTGAACTTTGTTGTGAGTTAGGACATATCATTCGAGAAAGTGGTTCCTTGTACCCACCTCCATTTAATTGTGTTAGTCCTTAGGGTTGTGGGGCCCACTAAGACCACTTAGAGAGTTGTAGGCTTATATAAGATCTTTTACGATGATTACAGTAATTAAGCTCTACATGGCTGTGTAGTGACCATATGTCCACTTGCACATTGTATCCATGTCATGTGGGCAATGTAGTTGTGTAAAATGTGCATTGTGCATTCTTAAAAAAAATATCCTATTTTTGGTTAAGTTTCTGTTGTGTCATTTTTTTGTCATGACACTGAGCGTTCCATAAATGGGATCATAGGCTAGTTTCACTTATAAATTTAAAAAACTAGTACCTGAGCATGACATGAGATGTTGTTTATTTCCTTTCATATGATATTTATTGTATATATTGGTAGATAACATATTATTTTCTATACACATGTGCATTTAATGAAGTATTTTAGTGTGATGTAATATATGCATTCTCAGACGTTGGACTTCCCTTCTACGTAGTGACCATGCCTATGTTTGGGGCATCTAAATATATAGGTTATACTATCATAAGTTATATCTATCTATGATCTCAAATGCAATGTTGAGATACATATACTACAAGTGTCTTACTAAATCACTCATATTTTACACTGCACTATATTGATATGCTACTTTGATTCAAAAAAATATGACATTGAAACATGTGATAGAATAGACTAATTTTCACTTTTTCCATGCTCCTTCAATATTTTTTTTTTATTTCATAATAAGCTTAACATTGCTTACTTATTATATGTGGCCCTTGACCTTTGTGTGCAAATTTATTGAGCATTTCTATGATATCATTTTTGTTGTGTGTGCAATAATTTGTTTATAAAACATTTGAACGTGTCCCTTGTATGTAACCATTGGCCTTATTGTATGAATTGCATGACATTATTGTGTGTTGTGTTTGATGATCTGTATTAATGGTGACATGATATTCATCATAAACTTTTAAGTCATAATCTACCTCAGAAATACTTAATTTACTGCATACCTCAGTGATATATCTATCTAGACATGACATGTTTAAAATTCAATATGTTTCATCCATACTTCAAATAACAAATTATGTTTTCTATTATAACAGACTCTCCAATATGATGACATAATATTATATGAGCATATATTTATCTTGATACAGTTAACTCTTCTTTTGAAATGAGTGACTTGCACATTATTTTTTAGCCCTAAAATTAAATAAGGAGTTATCTAGAGTTAAGACGTCTTAGATTAGTTTTTACACAATGATGGTGAACTAATATAATGAGCAATTCAATTAATATAAACTCAGAGAAATAATATTTTGAAGTTATACAATTAATGTTACTAAAAATAGTAAAGTACAACTATTGGTAAATATTTAAATGAATAGGTAACAATGATACTTATTTAGTTTATTGTGTTCATACAAGTCTAATCTAGAATATACTTGAAGTGGACTAGAAGGTGATCCTAAAACAGTCGTCATATTATAAGAATATTTTTTCTATGGCTTTAGATGCTTGCATCGGATCTAAACAGTTGTGTTGATGCAGATGTCATGTATGGAATATTGGTTACATCTAGATGTGACCAACTACAACCTTATAAAAAAAAATCATCTTTATTTATATGTATACATATCACATGCATAAGATGTCTCTCTTCATCATATGATCAAACCCTAGCTTTCTCACCCTTGGAGTGACTTAGGAAAAATGGGTTAGTAGACTCATAGTGTCAAGTTGCCCTAGGACCCCTATATCAATGGTGTTACCTACATATCTAATACTTGGAAGAGGGGATCCTATATATGTATTTATCCCCGATGTGTTGGCTTGTGAGTGCATAAGAATGTGATGTATGATAAGCAATGGCATGCAATAACATATCTTGTAACTTGGAAAATATGGATCATGAACTACTCTTAAAATGCTTCAAACTTGTGGTAATATTTATCCTATGACTAATATATAAATATGATAGGTTCACTCACTTGAATACTTGATTGAGTGCTTCTTGGTGAGTTTCCTTATGAGTTCCTGATATTTTTCTCGGTGTGGAATGAATAAGGGTTTGTCTTTGTGTGAGTCTAATTTGAGTTATTTTATAGTGACTGACATGTAATGAAGATGATATTATAGTATATAATCAATGTATGAAATAATTTTAAATGCTTGAAATTAGTAAAAGCAAGTTTAAGATTACACCTATATGTTGATGCAACCACCTTGCCTTTTAGAATTTTGTTTTGAAAGGATTCCTCATTATGAAGCATTAAATGTGAGACTAGGAAATATATATATATATATATATATTGGAGGACGTGTGCCCCAACCTTGATATATATATATATATATATATATATATATATATATATATATATATATATATATATATATATATTGGAGGACATGTGCCCCAACCTTGATATAAAGTTAAGTTGCAACATGTTCATTGTGCTTGTTTCATCAATATTACTAGGAACATGTTGAATTTTTTTGGTATTTTTGAATTATTTGAATGTTTTTGGTATTTTTTGAGTGTTTTAGTTTTTTTGTTTAAGGCAAAGTCTACCCAATTATCCCATCTAAGGGATGCTCATTTATAAGTTTTATGAAACCTAGATATGGTATATCTGACTGGTGGTACTATTGAGGAGCATGTATGGGTGTAATATCTAGTGTTGTAGGTTTTATAATGCTTCATGTATGTGTCATAGGACTTTGTACTCTCAAAAGGGTAATGGAAGGAGTAGGGGTTCATGGAACCCATCGTTTTGTGTTTTGTATTATATCTAAAGTAAAAATAATATTAACATGTTTAGTTTCTATGTATAATTGAGTATGTTGTATAATATTATATGAATATTATGTGGAATCCATTGTGTATCTTTGATGCAATGGTATCTCGAGTGTGGGCCACCTAGGAAATGAAATTGCCTATTGTGTAACCTTTCATAGATAATTAACCTTAGTAGGTTTAATAATTAGCTACCTTGGAATAAATTATTTTTGTTCAAGTGGGTGTTCATATTTAATTCTAGGAACTATGACTACTTTATTGGTATGAATGTATTTAATACATCCATGTATTGTGAAAGGTACTGCATAGATTTTATGTATCCAAGGTCATCCCAATAACATATTAAAACTCTCGTATATGGTATGACTAAGAAGGTATTGATCACATATGTTTGGCCAACATAAAGGTAAGCCAATCTCACCAAGAACCTACTTTGAGGTCCCATCGAATTCTCTAGCCACTTTAGATGAAGGGTGTAAATCATCATGTGTATATCAAAAATATATAAGTAATGTCCTAATGCAAAAAAAATCGCTATCACCATTATCAATCATAACATTATGTATACACTGGTGATCAAGGTATGCTCGAATAAATAATGAATGAATATTTGAGTCATCATCCACAATATCACTGTCATCAAAAGTATTAGATGGTCTATGAACCATAGGTTGTATATGTCATGTATAGGTACCAATAATCCCATCTAATGGGTGCCCATAATTTGGTGGAGGGGGATGTACATTATATTCTATTTGCACTTTCACATTCTTCTAAGAATGATATTTTAATGGATCACTAAACATATTTTAGTTCTAATTGTTTTTAGGTTGTGACCCTAAATCTTTGGGAGGGTATTTGTAAGTTGTTGACTATCAATAAGATCTTGGATTTTATGCTTCAAGGTATATAATTTTTTATTAGAATGCTTAGGGCCCTGGTAATAGTCATAATAAGCATTGTCACCATATCCACAAGGTAGAGGTATACTCATATTAACCTCTATGGGATGAGGGAGAGATATGAGATCACAATCTACAAGCTTCTTAAGTAGAGAAGATGGAGACTCAGGTAATCGTGTAAATTATCTCCTTGGTGTATTGGATAAGACAATCCAATTAGGTTGTGACATTACATTAACAATTGTAGTTGTGTCTTTTTTAGGTTCTAAAGGTTTAACCTTATATCTTGGTTTGATATGAAATATGGTATTGGATGTAGTTGGTGTGCTGACTACATACTTAAGCTTGTTCAATGAGATAAGATTCATTTCATGATCTCACACAATATGACATAAGTCATCAAAATTTTGAACTTTTAAAAAATAATGGACTCATGTAATGGGGCAAGCAAGTTTCTATTGAAGATGTTAGTATAGTTTTTTTTGCTTTCGATATTACCAACATGGTTGTTAATCAGCTTGATTAAGGTTGTTAAGGTCATTAGGAGAAATGCACTTTATGTGTTTTCTAATTATGAGTTGAGTTGTTACCTTTTTTGGGACCTAACTTCTCACTATATAATGTACCTCCTTTGTATTTTTTGGTTAATAAATCAAATAAGCAGTTTATAAAGCTTTTTTTTGCTATGCATTTGCTCTCACCTAATTTTAGGGGTTTCATGTAATTTGTGATGTTTAGAGATCTTAGAGTAATTTTATATGGTATTAAATATCTAATTTGATGGTCATTTTTACATTTATGAATATCTTTCGTGAGATCCTTCTTGCATGCATCCTATAAGGTTTCTTGATTTTTTAGTTCTTCATAGGTTTGGTGAGATTTCTTGAAATTTTATGCAAACTATTCATCTAGAGTTTTAAACCAAAAATAGACAACGTCGTCAGATTCATAAGGTACAAAAACCTTAAGAACCATTGTAAACACAACCCGATTTCATGATAGTTTATTTTGACCATTTTTTAGAGTTTCATGGTTTTTTCAGTGATTTTGCCCAAATCCATACTATTAATTTCTCCAAAGGAAATCCTTTTCTAGGTTTTTTTGAGTTTTTTGAGATCCTTGGTGGGTATTTTATGGTTTTTCTATAGGTTTTTGAGTTCTTTATTTTCTAAACTTGATGGAGTTTATGTACTTGTCTCCAAATCTTGCACCCTAGAAGAGAGTGTTCAGTCATCTCCCATATTTGGGCAACGTTATAAAATTTTCAAGCCTGTGGATATGCCTATTGAGGAAATGGAGTTCTACATGGAAAGGGCTAGCTCCCTGTAAATGTATTTGCAAGATAATCTCTGCTAAACCAGTTTGTTTAAAAGCAAAAGAGTTAAAAATTTGCAGGAAAAAAATTCCTATTCTAAGAGTGGTGATACACCAAAACTATTTTTTTTACATGAACATCAGATTCTGGTGCACAATACATCAAAATCACACACCATTCCCAAGCTCTAAAGATTCTAACAATAATATTTCAACACAAAGGTGAGATGTATAAAAATAACATAAGGTAAATCAGCTAAAAGGCAAACCTTGCACAATCAAGACAATAATACACATGCAAAAATTCAATACACTTGGATACACATTGTGTGACCAGTTAGAATAAGAACTCTTGTTCAGGTATGAAGGATAAAGTGAGCAAGATGGAAAATCATCACATGCTACCACTATACATCTCTTTTACACTCAGACCAAAAATCCAGGGAAAGCTTGAAAGAAATAGATTTATGCTAAACGCTAAAAGGCAAAATTTGAATCATTCTAGCAAGGCTTTGCCATACACTGTGTGATTTCTTTTTTCACTAGCCAAGGGGCTATATATATAGCAAGAAGGAAGAGAGAGAGGAAATTCTTCTGCACTAAGGAGAGGAATCAATTTGTTTCAAGTCACCATCTTCAACTGCAACTAACTTTGCTAATGATGCTCATTAAAGCACTCTGATTGATCCATGTCTCTCTTGAATGCCCTTGGCTTGTCCTCTTGAAGATGCCTCTCCAACGGTTTCTCAACAAAATCAATATATTTAGAGATGGCATAAAAATGATTATTGTCAATGGAGCCACCTGTTAGAAATCCCTTTCAATGCCCAATCACTTCTTCGCTTGTCGATATGTGCAATGGCATGGAAAAGAGTCACTTTCATTCTATTTTGCCTTGGAGAGGCATTGTTGGGAATCCATGTGATTATTGATTGATATTTCCATTGGCCATCTAGAATGACCTAGATCATTGATTCGCACCGTTGATATTCCTATCACAGATCAGTCGTTGGATCAAGATTTATAAGTTAAGTAGTCTTGAAAACCCGATTTGCACTGTCAAGACCTTTTTGAGCTTTCTTGGCTACTTGATTTATAAAGTTTATAAGTAAAGTCTTTGAATAATCTTGATTTGCACTATCAAACTCTTTTTGGGTTCTCCAAGCTCTTCTACTTTGGGTTCTTCAAGCTTGACAACTTCCACATCCTTAGGCCCCTTTCATTTTGCTTCGAGTTCTTGGAAAGTGATTACTTCAGGGTTTTGGAACTCATCTACTTCGAGTTTTTCTAGCCTTAAGTCTTCAGGGTTTTCAAACCTGATCACTTCCAATGGATAGTTACTCGTCATTGTATTTGAGGTCCCTCGGCCCGTCATGGGATATGAATCTCAACGGATAGTACATGATGCTGATTTTGATGTCCCTCAGCCTGTCATGGGATATGAATCTCAACGGCTAGTTCATGATGTTGATTTTGACGTCCTTTGACCCATCACTTCATTGGCACAATTCCTTTGAGAATATTTCTTTCGGCCCTTTTGCAAGCTCTTTCCTTCAATCTTTTCTCCCAAAAGAATTCTTTCAGACAAATTGTCTAAAGGAATTCCTTCGGACTTTATGTCCGTCTTTTCTTCTTGCTCGTGCCTTCGAGCTTTTGTCCTAGACAAATTTCTCGTGGACAGTTTCTCCGAAGGGAATGATCCTTTGGCTTGGAAAGTGGCCCTTCATAATTTTTCCGAAGGGCATTTTTGGGAGGAAGTGACCCTTTAGAATTTTTCCAAAGAGCACTTTTGGAAGGAAGTGGCCCTTCAAAACTTTTTCGAATGAAACTTTCAAGGGAAAGTGCCCCTTTAAAAAAATTTGAAGGGCACTTTGAAGGGAAGTGGCCCTTCGAAACTTTTCCGAAGGGCAACTGGGAGGCAAAGTGGCCCTTCGAAACTTTTTCGAAGGGCACTTGAAATAAAAGTGGCCCTTCAAAAAATTTTGAAGGGCACTTAGAAGAATAAAAGTGTCCCTTCGAAAAAAATTTAAGGGCACTTGGAAGAAGAAAAGTAGCCCTTTAGAAAATTCCAAAGGGCACGGCACTTCGAAGAAAAGGAGTCCCTTAAAAAAAATTTGAAGGGCACGTCGGAGAGGAAAGAAATGACCAAGGAAGAATTATTTTGGACCTTTTGTCCGAGAAAAAAAGTTCGAGACAAAAGGTTGAAAGAATTTTGACTTGGACAAAAGACCAAAGGAACACCTTGAAAAGACTGAACAAAAGGCTCCGAAGAAAAGAGAAGATAAGGCAATTGGTCTCTTACAAGTTGAGTTAAAATAGACAAGTGAAAGCTATATTTAGCCAAAGAAAGATGCAAAATTGGGTATGAAAATTGGCTAACAATACTTATTTGCAAAAAACATTGATGGTCCTAGCATTAAGTTTTTTCAGTGTTTTAGACTATAGGAGCAATCAGAAACCCTGACACTGCTTAAGCTCTTCAAAACCCCAATACCAGCCAAAAGTCATCAAACCCTCGACAACTACATCAAGGCCCACTGTTCTTGACATCAAAAGGTCCATTGTTGGAACTCAGGGACCCTGACATCAAAGTTTACAACTATCGGTGTAGTTCATAACTTTGACACATCAAAGTTTTTGTCTATCACGACACCTCCAAACCCCATCATCAGAGTTTATGATTGCAAGTGTAGTCTATATCTATGAAGACTACAGGGGGGATCAAAACTCTTGATAATTGCAAGCCTAATGGAAAACACTGAAAACCAATAACTCTACTATGGGAACTCAATCAACCTCTAACATCAAAACTTTCAATACTGCATGTAGTCACTGTAACCTTGACATGCAACCCAAACAGTTTTCTCTGAAAATTTGAGGAGACCTCTAGAACCCTGATGTTGGACTTTGTGACTATGGGAGTAGTCAAAAATAAGTCTTCTCCCCCTAGTAATATGGTGTAGTTACATGAGACAAGCACCCAACTTAGCCCTTAACCCTTAGTTATATGGAAATTAAGCCCATGGTCACTTCTAACCCAAAAATGTTTAACTTTTGTTCCATGGAGACATAAGTTTCTTTTTTGAGAAAATTGTTTTACAAAAAATTTAATGATTTTGCTCCAAAGGGCCTCAATTTGTTTTCAAGGAAATTGATCAGAAATATTTTATACCATTTACAACCAAATTTTTCATGCGAGCTAAGATTTTCAAACAGATATTAATTTTGATTGGTAACTTGTATTTGAGTGTCATTTTATTCAAGTGTTTGTTTTCTTGTTGATCTACACATTGGTTACATTTTTGGGCTCCCTTCAAACCAACTAGTGTATATTCTTGGACACATTATCAGCTAAGTCTAACATCCCTCCAATTCTTTCATACTTATGCATAATTACTCAAGATGCATTCTTGACTATGTATGATGTCTATATGAGTGTGGTTGTAATTGCATTTTAAGGGGGAGTCACTCTGATAGTTATAAGGGGGTATTATGTGGTGTTGTGTACTTTTTTCTACATTTCTTTATTTTTTGTAACATCCTACTTTCTTGCATCATAGAAAACTTTTAGTTTTTCCTTCCTCTTATGGCATTCAATTATTATGAATGGAAAATCAGCATCCTATTTTTTCTAAGAAAATAAGGATTATTATGAACGAGGAAGCTGAAACTATTGTAGATGTAGAGAAAAATGAATGATTTAACAGATGTGATCAAGCACATGGATGTTTTAGTTTATCTATTTCTCTTGACTTATGTTTTCACATTGAATATGATAAAATACTAAATGAAGTATGGACCACATTGGAAAAACTCTTTGGGAAGCAGATTGTGATAAGAGGTCATGAACTGGAGAATGAGATTGTCAATTTAAGCTTGGATGATTTTGACACGCTATAGACTTCTTCCCTAAATTCAAATATTTAAGATTACAATTAAAATAATATGAAATAGATAATCAAGATGATCAACTTGTTTTGTCTATGCTCTCCAAATTGAGTCCAGACTATTATGTGTTTATGTACACTTTCGATGTCACAAAAAATAACCTTGGAATCACATGGAAGATGCCTTGTTTAGATACCTTTGTTTCCAACTTAACCTGAGAGTATGATAAGTTGATACAGATAGGCATAGTTAAGTCCTCAAAATATCATGTAATTTTTGCTAAGAAAGAGAAGGATTCAAACAATAGAGAGAAGGAATAGAATAAAAAGAATCAAGATAATGACGCAAATCCTCCCGCCTACATATCCAACCATGAGACCTCATCTTCCAATTCTAAACCTAAGAAATATTGGATCAAATGTGGTTTTTGCTCAATAAAACATGATGAAAGCAAATGTTTGAAGAAGAAGATTGACCAATTGACTAAGATGCTCGAGAAGCACATCAAAGTCCCTAATTCTACCATTCAGAATTCATCAACCCATGAATCCTGTAAGATAAATGACCATGATAAATAAAATAAAAAAGAAAATAGTAAGGGGAAAGCAAAGGGTAAGGCCCTAGTTGCAGTTGTACCCCTGACTCTTGCATGGGTCATTGACTATGTTGCTTCACATCACATGGCCTCTTCACAGATAAAGTTCAGTTCATTGTAACCATGGGGCATGTCCTCTATACAATTGAGTGATGACACTTCTAAAAGGGTTCTTGGAAGAAGGTCTATTGAAGTGAATTGTGGAACATTCAATAATATTCTTAGTGTTCTCTCACTTTCAACTAATCTCTTATCAGTTTACTAGATCACTCACATTGGTTCAGACATGCGGGTTGAGTTTACTCTAGATTCTTTGTATGTTAGATAATTTCACTATGATACTATTTTGGTAGAGGGAATGGTCAATAATTAGAATCAACTATATAATTTCTCCCACTTTTCTCGACTCTCCTTTAGATTCTTCTTTTTCAAACTCACTCGAACTTAATGACATTTTTTATCCTGAGCAATCTTCTAATATTGATGACTATTCTTCTAAAATAGATGACTACATTAGTGATGGAAACACACCTCCACCATCTTATTATAACCTTCCATATGTTGAGGATTTATTCCCTAATCAAACTAACCTTAGTCCACTTTATACATTATAGGGAACATGTATACTGATCCAAGATACATCCTACATAAAACAATTTATACCAAAGTTTTAAGGAATTCAATAGTCCTCCATTGCCTCTACTTCCATTTCACCATCATTACATAGAGTAGTTGGACCTCCTAACTTGCATGAGGGGAATAGTTATTTGGATAGAAATCACACCTTGGTTGAAGATCCATCAGGCTCTTGGTAGACTTATTCACTATTCCAAGGTGATACACTCTTCATTATATCTACTTTTGATCTACAGTCACTTTCGAGAACTCTGTTGTAGGATACTGGATGGATTTAGGCAGTTTTAGACTCTAGTAGGGATTTTTATCTCCCTTCTCTTCTTTTCTCTATTTTATGGTAGGAGTTATCTTATGGGTTTTCTCTTTTTCCTTGATATATGAGAGTTGTATTATACTCGGGTACCTCATCATGCCTTGTTGTTGGGACCCAATTCTTCTACCCACCTAAGCTACATTTTAAAAGGTATTAGTATAAGTTTTTTCCCGCCTATGAATTTACCCACATGGTTATTAATCAGATTGTTTAAGGTTATTAAGGTCATTAGGGGAAAGACACTTTATGTGTTTTTTAATTGTGAGTTGAGTTGTTACTTTTTTGGTGACCTAATTTCTCACTATATAATATACCTCATTTGTACTTTTTGGTTAATGAATCAGATAATCAATTTATGAAGCTCTTTTTTTCTCTATATTTTCTCTCACATAATTTTAAGGTTTTCATGCAATCTGTGACATTCAAAGGTCTTGGAGTTATTCGACAAGGTTGTTATGAAACTTAGTATTAGATATAGTTGATGTGTTGACTACATACTTAAACTTGTTCAATGTGATAAATTTCATTTCATGATCTCACACAATATGGCATAAGTCATCAAAATATATGATTTTTTAAAAATAATGGACTCATGTAATGGGAAAATCAAGATTTTCTTGAAATGTCTTGAATCTCTTGATCTTCCATTTGATTTGTTATTTTGGCCAAGATTATCTTGTATCTCAACACATATTCATTGATAAGTTCATTGGTTCCTTGTTTAATTTTTACAATCTAAGAATATGATAAATTTTTGTTAATATTAATAGAGAAGTGTATCAAAAAATGATCTACAATATGCTTGAATGTATTTACATATTGAATTGGTAAACCATAGAACCACCTTAGAGCATAGTTATTAAGGCTCCTTAAAAATTAGTCAAAATTTTTATCATTGGAGGCATAATCAAGGCATGCCGCATAGAAATTTCAAATATGTTGTTCAAGATCACCTTGCCATCATCAAATGTGAACTTAGGTGTAATAAAACCAATTAACAATGGGTGCAAATATATTTTAGATATGAGAGGGTTATGCAACACCTCTCATGAATCAATAGCATAAGATAATTTCATATAATTCTTCTCAATATTTGTAACCTTAGCTTGCAAAGTTTTTATATCTTGGACAAGATCTTGCACATTTTGATCATTAAGGTTTGAAATTTGAAAAGTTTCTAAAGAAGGAGTTGTACTCATAGTTTGAGTTGATATAGGCATTGAAATCGATAACTAGATTGATGTGCCAATGTTTCCCATGGAAGATGTCGTAATAGTAGGATTTCTTTTAGGGAAAAAATGGTATAACACAACCCATGCCCCCATTAAAAGTACGAAGTGATGATGTGTTCAAAGGGAGAGTGATGATGTGTTCAAAGGGAGAGTGATTGATATAGAATCAGTTGTAGTATCACCTAAGTATTCACCATTACTAAAGTAAGATGCCTTGGCCTTGGTATTTTTACTGATTTCATCTCTTGTAACATACAAAAATGCATATATTAAGTCGTTATTAAGATGAGTGACTAATGCTTATTTATCTTCCATTTTAAAATGAGTTTTTTTATTAACATTTTTCATTGCTTATAAATTAAAATTTCAAATTTTGAAAAAATAAATTACAACAATGATAAAATCATAACAGAAAATCCTAGGTCAATCTAGGGTTTTGAGACTAAAAGTCGGGTTCACCAAATGTTTAACCATAAATTTAGAGAAGGGGATATCTAGAGTTAAGGGGTATTAGATTAGATTTTACACAAAGATGGTGAATGAATCTAATGAGTAGGCCAATTAATATAAACTTGGATAAATGATATATTGAAGTTATACAACTTAGATTTTTAAAAATAGTAAAGTATAACTATTGATATATATTACAATGAATAGAGAACAATGATACTTGGTTTACTGTGCTCATGCAGGTCTGATCTAGAATAGGCTTGAAATGGACTGGAAGGTGATCCTAAAATAGTCTTCAGATTATGAGAATATCCATTATGTGGCCTCGGACACTTATGTTTGATCGAAACAGTTACATTGACACACATATCTAACTTCAATGCATGTGTCATGTATGGAATACTGACTTGATCTATATGTAACCAACTCGAGCCTCTTAATTTTTATGTCATCTTTATTCTAATGTATACAGATCACATGCACAAGTTGTCACTCTTTGTCAAATGATCAAACCCTAGCTTCATCACCCTTGAAATGCCTATGAAAAAATGGGTTATTGGACTCAGTGTCGAGCTACCCCAAAGACTCCTCTATCAATAGGTGTTGCCTACATAGTCAATACATAGAACAGGGCCTTAGAATTATGTAGTTCTCCCCTACATGTTAGTTTGTGTATGCACAAGAATATGATTTATGATAAGCAATGGTATGTAGTGATCTAGATTTTAACTTGAAAATTATGGCTCATGAATTATTCTTCAAATGCTTCAGACCTATGGGAATACTACTCCTATGACTAACATAAAAATAAGGACAAATATGGTAGGTTTGATCACTTGAATGTTTGATTGATTGCTTCTTATTAAGTTGCCTTGTGAGTTTCTAATATTGGGCTAGTTGTGGAATGAATGAGGTTGATGTCATATATATACCAATCCCTTTTATAAATATATCATATTAAATCACTTAGGTTGACCTTTATGATATGTTTCATTTTCAAATTGGATGAATTTTTGGCAATAGACACTTTATAGTAAAAGTAGACACTTGCGTCGACACAAGGTTTTGTCTAGGACATGTGTCTAGGAAGCTAGAAAATAGATACATGTCCAAAAATGGCAGTGAAGGATAATAATCAGATTTAGAGTTTTTTTCATAATATAGAAGGTTTGGTCATCAGAATAACAGTGTCAGACATATAGATAGGAAGTTTAGACACAAATGCATAGTGAATGTGAGTCTTTCAACAACGGTCAAGTCTATAATTGAAATGTACAACCATGACGGATATTTGTTAAGTGTACAAGACTAGAGTAATACATAAATCAAATTTTAGTATCTCAGCTAAATCTCTCAAAACCAGATTTTAATTTCTCACTAAATCTCTCATCTCAAAAGGGGGCATCACAGTGGCACTATCTTAGAGATCCAAACATCCATGAGCATATTTTAGATAGAATACAGGGTACAAAAAATACATAGTACAAGTTTTTAAAGATTCAAATTAATACAAAATATGATTCTACAATAGAGGTCATGTTTTTAAAGATTCAAAGTGATTCAAAAATCAAGTGCATGATAGACATTGGCATATTAATACAGATCCAAGGGACATATGAGATGCATATGCACTCATTTTTCAAATAATCAAGGCACAAAATCATACACACTTCAGTGCATATGCATGGGCATGTGAAAAATAGTTACAACTTACAATTGAGCATATAGGTGATTAATATTATATATCATTGGTACATATTCAGAAGAAAAAAAATACTCATTCATGTTAATGTTTATTCAAAGTGATAAAATGCAAAATTCAAAATTCCAAAGTTCAAAAGAGCAAAATATGCAAATGCAAAGGCAAAAAACATTCATTTTAAAGTAAATTCTATGAGCAATGTAGTCATAATGGGGGCATGAATATCCTTCATTCCCTTTCAATCGTGAAAAAAAAATCTAGATCCATATGTAGTAGTGTGATTTGAATATGTGTGAGTGATGCACATTTGAGTCTAGCGACATTCAATGGCATTGTCATCACTTCTAACGAACCAAGCATGGTTCCACTCGTTTTAACATAGTATACTAAGTACTATTCATTTTCATGAGAGATAGAATAATGTATCTTTCCAACTCAAGAGCTTGGTTTGATATTCAAAATTAAGACTTGATCACTATCAATTCACCATTGGTTCAAATTATTTGAATGCTTCAACAAAGGGGCATAGTGTTTCACTTTTTGTTATAAGTTACAACGCAAATTGGTTTCACCTATGTATATGTATACTCCTTGTTCACTTTTCAATTTTAAAAATTTCAAAATTTTAGCTTTTTCAAATTTCAAAGAACAAAATGAGTACTTCATGAGCTATTTTTAAATTTGAGTTGCCTATACAATTGCAGTATCTATCCAAAGACAAAGTGTGTTTTACACATTAAGGTTCAACTCTTTCTCCTTTAATCTAGCAATTTAATTTCTAAAATAATTAGGGGGAAAATGCAAGCACATAAATATGTTCATAGGTACTTGACAATACTAATTCTTGACACGTTGCAAACCACATAGTTTGTGCACAAATACATGACTCTTATTCGTCATTCCTCTAAGCCATTCGTCTATATGCAGATTTGACTCTTTGTTTGTCATTATTACTACACAAAACTCTCAATGTTAAATTCTCAAACTACTTAAGATTACCTTCAAACTATCAACCACAAAATACAATCGTCTCTAATCCTCCTAGACAGTTTTGCTTTAAGTAGACAGTTGCGCATTGCACTCCTATCCACTTGGGTCAATTGCGTCCCATGCCAAATAACTAGTTTCCAGATTTGAAATCATCTTTTTTGGTCTTCTTGCATGTTTCATAAGGTCAACTAAAGGAAATTGTTAAAATATTTGCCTATAAATACATGTCAAGAGTCACTCATTAAGACACTAGATATTCACTTGGTACAAGCATATACACTTCTATACATTAAGCAAATCTATCATATTCTACCAAAGATTTAAATCACTCACAAGGAGCACAATTGCACATTCACTCTAGGTAAGAGAACTGTGTGGACTTGATTTCTCTCCTTGGAGTATTGGATAAACACGCAACGATCTATCATTAAGGAGGTGATTGAGGTCAGCTCATACCATTATACTCTTCTCGTTTTCTTACATGTTTTAAAGCTATCAAAATGCCCTAAGGGTTTCAAAGGCAAGAGAAAACAAATAGAGATTTATATACGACCAAACCCTAAGTGCAATATCTCATATTTCTCATTCCACAAGCCCAACAATTAGTTTGTACACATAGCGTAGACAAGTTTCCGCTAAACAGACTTGGGTGCACTGCACCATTGTATTCCTATAGCAGACGTCTCCATAAATATCTTCTATTTCTATCCCTAATCTATCATTTCTAGATTCTCACTTTCTTTATCATTTTTTGTCTACCATCTGTCACAATCAATTGAGACAAAGTCTGCAAGCAATAGACTGGAGCACACTATACCACCATCAGCTTACATTAGACTTGTCTAGATTATGTGTCTAAATATGTACCTGATACTGACCCTACATAGTTACTTCTAACTTTTACAGTTAAACAGTTAGAATGACCAACATTGATCATTGTGCAAGCTATGTTTATTTCTTCTTAGTACTTTCTCAAAATAACACTTTCCATATTTGGTAATTTTTCAAAATTAGAATAGTTAATTATTGTATATTCTTAAAATTATGATATTTCTAGTTTTACACTTATATGATCAACAATATCATACAATTCATTTATGCTTTTATCAAAAATAAGGTAAAACACTAATTTGCTCCAAATCATATCCAAATTATCTCCAAATGATGATATTAGCATTCCTCCCTTTTAGACAAAACCATCTAACTCAAATTGTTCTAAATTTTTTGACTCATCCCTGCCAAACAATGGTTACTTTTCAAACTCATATCCTATTTATAGGTTGTCCCGTACATTTCACATATTGATGGCATAATAAAATACTTAAAGAGTCTCGTATAAATACACAATAAGTCTAAAAATATTCCTATCTAGTAAGCACATGTCAAACATCTATCAATCACTTACACATTCAAAGAGATTTTTCTATTCTTTTTAAGTCAACCATCTATGACAAGGAGCAGGTCATAGCCAAGTCTAAAGCACCTTAAAGCCAAGTTAAAGTTGTCATTTGCCAAGTATCGAAAGATAGATCATATATTGCATGCATTGAAATACCACTATTGCACACATACACATATTAGGGTGAACTACATGTGGTTTGACTTTCCTCTTCAAAATATTGGATATGTAGAGGCAACATTCAACTATTCATTAGAAAGAGGTTGAGATCAACTCAACCCACCTTTCCTCTTTTAAAAACTAAAATCTAATGCCAAAAGTGGATCTAGAGTTTCAAAGAGAAGGAGATCAATTTATAGAATCAAGCATATAGAGAGTTGTTGAGATCACACACAAACGATTTACAAGCAAGTGTAATAGTCTGTGTGGAAACATAGAAGCAAAAATCACCCAAACAAAATTGTTAGATTGTAGAACATAATGTCAATTGGTATTGCCCAGAGTTGGGAAATTATGTCCAAGCACATCTAGAGACTCAAATCCTAATTCGAGCGACCCACAATTCATTTTCCAACCATTATTGTCATCTACATTCAGTCTCAAATCTGCATAGTACAATGAAATGCTAAGCATCAGATTATCTCGCGTCTTTTCTTATAACGAGTGCAATTTCCAAATCAAATTGTCTTTTACATTCTCATTCGTGTTTATTACTATATATCATACAATATAAATTAGTTTCATAGTTCTATCTTATTAGGGTCACTTTAATAAAAAATAAGATAAAACATACACAAGTCTTTTAGTTTTATGTTTCTTTTTTGGTATTTTGAGTTCACTTTAATCTTCAAAGTAGATGATATTATGGCGTGTTGTAATCTCACCTTCTATATGAGGGTTTCCTTTTATTTTTCTTCATAAATCTCCTTTTATAAATCATGAACAAGCAACAAATGTATGCACAAAAGAAGGAAAACGAGGAAGAGTTTTCTGCACAAGATTGAACCAATTGTTGATTGAATAAGTTAAATTGTTTTTTCAGAGAATTCAAGGAAGAGATAATTGTCATTAGTGGACAAAATTAGGAGAAAAAGTGTAAATATTTTTACCCCATGATTATGACACGTGCATTGAAAAATAAAGAAAAAGTATTCGTAAGCATCTTTCATCGATTACTTTATGTTTCAGTTTCTTATAAATGGTTTATATATATTGACTGAAGATATTTGTAAAGATTTTTAAAAACGGAGAGAGGGAAGTAGATGAAGCGGATTTTAAAATTGAATTCAAAGTAAAGAAATTTGGTCACATGATTGGGCATTTATTTCATCTTACATTGAAAGAATATTAGTTTAAGTTTATTGCTCAATGAATGCTAGAGAATTATTTCAATAATTTAATATCTTTCAATTTCCATTTCTTATCGATGTTGTCTCAAAATGAAATTAGTTTTCTTTCACTGAATTGATTCAATGTGTTATATTGGAACTTTGTACAAATCACTCTTTTACTCCCTTTCTTTCTTCTACAAAATCACTCTAAATAATTTGTACCGTAGATAGATAAAGACTTACAACGAGAGGACATTTTACCCCTTAAGTTGGTGTGTTGGAAGGCCGTGATAATCCGAATCCCCAAATCATCACCGCCCTTCCTTCCATTATGGAATCGGATGGGCTCCCCCAAAACAAATTCACGAGAAACAATATTGGAGGTGAACTCCATAGCAGCGTGGCAATTACCACATGCCCAAAAAGAATACCTAGTGTCCCATTGGGATATATAAGGTAGTGTTTCTGTAAAAACCCCTGCTGAATTGGCCTTTAATTTTTTGTTCTGGGCACTTAGTAATTTTCGTCAAACACTTTGCTTATAACCCTCTTGCTTGCTAGCTCTGAATTTCAATTTGTTTATATTTGCTTGGAATAATGTCAAACGAGATCTAAATGCTTGCAAATGTTTACTAAGATGTCTAAGCAAAGAACTAGAAAGCAAATGTAATTCTTTTTGTCTTTTTCTCATGCATATAATAATCTAAACATAAGAAAATGTACACCTACAGCCATAAGGCATTTTAACAGACACTTGTCATTCAACCTAAGATTGAAGCAATCTACTAAGTGAATGCAACCTTATGCCACATTCTTATTCAATTCAAATAACTGATTCCAATGCAGATAACAATTGCCAAGATTCTTGCAAGTCTGAAAATTTGAATATCAATGGCCACCTATTACAATTAATTTGTATAATAAAAAATGGATGTAAAATGCATGAAAACCTAGTATGATTGGAGCGCCTATGATAGAGGATGAGATAGCAACCAAAAGGAGATCCAATTGTGCCCACCACAATCCCAATCGATGCCCTTATACAGCCACCCCTGTTCTAGAATAAATGCAGATATAAAGTTATACACTGCATTCCAGACCCTCCTCAAGCATGGAACATGATAGCATTGACCTCAAGAATGAAGAGCCCAAGCTAGGTGATGAAATCAATGCCTCAATAGACCTCCAGGAATAAAATCGTGCTCCTTAATATCGTTGGTGATAACATCTTAAAACTATATCACGCTGATGCTATCAAAAATTAGAGTTTAATCTCCTTCTCAAATGCCAACAAAATTGATGCCAATGCCACGCTGGAAAATAATACCATTTATTCTCCCTAATTGCCCTAAACAAAACTCCAAAAATTGTCAATAAAGAACAAATAGAAAGTTTGAAGTAACTTCATCAACTTTGCAACTCTTTGGAAGATCTTTCACCGTCTCAGTTATGCCAATTAAAGAGAGTTTTCATTCTCAATGATCGAATGTAGAAACTACAGAACCCCTTGGCTCCACAATGGACATATCAAAAGCAAAATATCAATTCTTAGATGATTATAAGCTTAACTTAACCTTCTTTTATACTTTTTCTCCACCCCTTTAAGAAACTTTTAGAAATAATATTATTTACTCAAGTGACTTTTATGGTTTATGATTTTATTTAAGTCACTTTAATTATTAAATCCCAAAGTCCAATATTTAAATAAAAATATTAATTTACGGACTTTAAAACGAAGGCCCAAATGAACTCGAAATTTAGTGTTCTATAGCTCACAAGAAAGTTCTCGACGAGACGCTCCATCTCCAACATTGAAAAAATCAAAACGGATAGAAACCCTAATTTGCCAAAAATAGCAAGTCTGAGCCCAGAGACTGAAATCTCTTCGAAAAGTGTCATACAGCTCCACTAGATCACCCAAACACCTTGGTGACATCGAAATACTCCTCTAATTATGTTGTCACCAACCTAGAAAGTCAGCTCTAACTGTGCTGCAAGTGAACTCGAAAATGGGGACATTACAGTCCACCCTTCCCAAAGATTGCTTGTCCTCAAGCAATGCCAATACAACCTCCAATCAACAGACTGAACCGAATTGAAACCAAAATGATCCCAAGGTCCCACGTTATTCTCAAAATAGAACTACCAGGGTGACGTTGTATTGCTCTGATAAATACTTCATGCAAGGAGTGGTGAAGCAACTCATTAGAATCCAACTAAATTGTCATGCCAAACCTGTCACCCCCTGGATCCCATAACATAATGTATCCAATCATATCCATAAGGTGCATATAGAAGCCAATTATAGTGCCAACCAAACTGAAAATGCCTTTTAACACTGTATAGTAGCTTGGATAAGTGTTGGGTGACAAACATAGATACATATGAAAGTGCATCTAACTCTGATATGTCATTGTCATAGCTCAAAAAAACAACATACAAGCTAAAAATGTTATCACTAATGGTGTTCAACATGCCATCTCGAACCCAAGATGATAGGAGATCATTGGCAAACCAATCCTTATCAAGATAATAGTGAATTACATCATGCCAATTAACCGTTAACACTATTGTACCATCAATGAAATCAATACGTATATCCTCTAACCAAGAATGATGAATCAATAAACAATGGGTTAGAGCAACATGATCACTATCCATATGATCTGATAAGCGAGTCTCATTAAAATCAGATTGTGCCCTATCAATAGCATGTTGTTCCAGCGCTCTAATGGAGTCTAATTCATCACCCAAAATTGATTTCCTCTCATCAATATCTTCACTCACATATACCTCTTTATTAGCTAGCCCATAATGAGAGCTTCGAGTTGATTGCCTTCTTTCTTTGACCATTGCCAAGTGTTGTTTTGCTTGGGCAGCGAACATCTTTGCCTTTCTAGCTCTTTGCAACCATCCATCACACATATCTTGTGTCCTCTTAACATCCTCCATGGTATGATGTATAATATCAGAGCCTTTGTGGCTTAAATCCACAATACATTCCTCATGTTTAACACACAAAACTTGAATGCTAACATTCAAATACTCTATAACATGATCATCTTCATGTGTAAGGGTTGCCAACTCATGATTTTGCAAAGATAAGGCACTGATGTTCCAAATCAGAAAATTAAGACTTGTCTCATACCTTTGTATAGTATACTCAACATCCTCAAGCATCTCTTGTGGATCTTGCTTTCTTTCATCTTCTATAGTAGCATTCTTCTTCAACTCCCTTGCTCTTGCCGGTTGAAGTAGTTCATCCACCTGCTGAAAGAATTGTTTTTGTTACTACTGTTGTTCATTGAGAAGTTGCAAAACTTCTTCCCTCTGTCTTTGAAATATGCTCCTCATGTCCATGTTTCCTGAGACTTGAAACACAAACAAGACTACAACACAAAAACCTATAACATGACCTACACACGCTAACATGATTTTTGTTTTGATACCACTGTAAAGACCCCTGTTGAATTGGCTTTTAATTTTTTGTTCTAAACACTTAGTAATTTCGTCAAACACTTTACTTGTAACCCTCTTATTTGTTGGTTCTGAGTTTCAATTTATTTATACTTGCTTGGAATAATGTCAAATGAGATTAAATGCTTGCAAATGTTTACTAAGATGTTTAAGCAAAGAACTAGAAAGCAAATGTAATTCTTTGTCTTTTTCTCATGCATATAATGATCTAAACATGAGAAAATACACACCTATAGCCATAAGGCATTTTAACAAACACTTGTCATGCAACCTAAGATTGAAACAATCTACTAAGTGAATGCAACCTTATGCCACCTTCTTATTCAATTCAAATAACTAATTACAATGCAGATAACAATTGCCAAGATTCTTGCAAGTTTGAAAATCTGAATATCAATGGCAGCGTATTACAATTAATTTGTATAATCAAAAATGGATGTAAAATGCATGAAACCCTGGTATGATTGGAGCGCCTATGATAGAGGAAAAAGAGTTCCAACTGTGCCCACCACAATGCCAATCATGCCCTTATACAGCCACCCCTGTTTTGGAATAAAATGTAGATATAAAGTTAAACACAGCGTTCCAGACCCTCCTCAAGCATGGAACATGATGGCATCGACCTCAACAATGAAGCACCCAAGCTAGGTGATGAAATCGATGCCTCAAGAGACCTCCATGAATAAAATCGTGCTCCTCAATATCGTTGGTGATAAAGTCTTAAAACTATATCAGGGTGATGCTATCAAAAATCAGAGTTTAATCTCCTTCTCAAATGTCAAAATCGATGCCAATGCCACACTAAAAAATAATACCATTTATTCTCCCTAATTGCCCCAAACAAAACTCCAAAATTTGTCAATGAAGAACAAGTAGAAAGTCTTAAGTAACTTCCTCAACTTTGCAACTCTTCGGAAGATTTTTCACTGTCTTAGTTATGCCAATTAAAGAAAGTTTTCGTTCTCAATGATCGAATGTAGAAACTGCAGAACCCCTTGGCTCCACAATGGACATATCAAACACAAAATATCAATTCTTAGATGATTAGACGCTGAACTTGACATTTTTTAAATTTTTTCTCCACTCCTTCAAGAAGCTTCTAGAAATAATATTATTTCACTTAAGTGACTTTTATGGGTTAATAGTTTATTTAAGTCACTTTAATTATTAAATCTCAAAGTCCAATATTTAAATAAAAATATTAATTTACAAACTTTAAAACGGAGGCTCAAATGAACTCGGAATTCAATGATCTATAGCTCGCCGGAAAGGTCTCGACGAGACGCTCCATCTCCAACACTGAAAAACCCAAAATAGACAGAAACCCTAATTTGCCAAAAATAGCAAATCCGAGCCCATAGTCTGAAATCTATCTGAAAAGTGTCATACAGCAGCGCCACTGGATCCCCCGAACACCTTGGTGACATTGAAATACTCCTTTGATTATGTTGTCACCAACCCAAAAAGTCAGCTCTAACTGTGCTGCAAGTGAACTCGAAAATGGGGACATTACAGTTTCATGTTTCTTCTTCTTGTCCTCCATATCAAAAAACTAAGCATTTGTTTAAAATATTGTCAATGTTTCTGATGGGGTTTAGTTTTCAACATTTGCATAAATTTGCTGCAGTTCTGGATGTGATCAGTCTCCTACAACAAAAGCATGAACCTTGGTATTGATTTCAATCCAGCTGCATCCTGGCATCTTTTTCACTCCTCTGTCTTTCATCATTTTTCTAAGATTTTCTACTTCATTCCACCTTCCAGATGCTGCATATATATTTGACAGCAATACATAATGTGCATGATTTTTAGAGTCTGCCTCAAAAAGAGAGTCTGCTACCAGTTCGCCTAGTTTTATATCACCATAGATTCTGCAGCCACCAAGTAAAGAACCCCATACAGCCGCATCAGGTTTTACTGGCATTCGGTTGATAAAGTCGTGGGCTTTGTCCAATTGTCCACAGCGGCAAAGAAGGTCAACCATGCAACAATAATGCTTTGCAACAGGCGTGACGTGATAATCTCTACTCATGCAATTGAAGTATTTCCATCCGTCATTCACTAGGCCTGCATGGCAGCATGCCAATAGAACACCAACAAAGGTGACACTGTTTGGCTTTATGTTAAAGTGTAGCATTTGTTCAAAGAGTCCGAGGGCCTCCTTACCGTTTCCATGCATTGCATATCCTACAATTATTGCAGTCCATGAGACCATATCTCTTGCAGACATTTCGTCGAACACATGGCGAGCATCTTGAATATGCCCACATTTGGCATACATGTCCACAAGGGAACTTGCCACAAATACATCACACATCAATCCACTGCTTAAAACAACTGTATGGAGTTTTCTGCCATGTTGGAGAGCTGCCAAGTTGGCAAATGCCGGGATAACACTGACAACTGTAACTGAATCGGCTTTCATTCCTGTAAGTTGCATTTGCTGATAAATTTCAACAGCTCTATCAAAATACCCATTATGTAAACATCCCGAAATCACTGAATTCCATGACTCCACATTACGTTCACTCATTCCCTCAAGGAGTTTCAGAGCCTCGTCAACTTTTCCATTATGTGCATATCCTGCAATCATGACATTCTGGAATTCGATGTCTAGTACAGGCATTTTGTCAAACACTTTGCGTGCATCCTCTACACAACCACATTTAGCATACATATCCATCAGTGAACTCTCAACAAAGACATTGGACCGAATCCCACTGTTAATTATATCTCCATGAACCTCCCTGCCATATTCCCTATTTGCCAAGTCGGCACATGCTGAAAGAACAGAAACAAAGGTAAACCGATCAGGTTGAATACTTCTTAGCTTCATTTGCTTAAAGAGATTAAAAGCCTCATCCCAATGGTTTTGCCTACCATAAGCTGTAATCATTGTATTCCATGAGACCACATTTCTCAGAGGCATTTTGTTGAAAAAATCCAAAGCCTCATCAAGAAGCCTATTCTGTGTATATCCTGCGAGCATGGCATTCCACGAGACTGCATCTCTTTCAGGAATTTTCCAAAAAAGCTCCAGTGCTTCCTCTACGTGTCCATGTTGCGCATATCCTGCAATCATCACATTCCATGAAACCAAATCTCGGCTAGGCATTTTTTTAAAAAGCACCAGAGCTTTATCGACATACCCATACTGAGCATATCCAGCAATCATACTAGTCCAAGACACCACATTTCGTTCAGGCATTCTGTCAAACACAGCACGGGCGTCTTCTAAACTTCCACTCTTAACATACATATCGATAAGAGCACTCCCAATATAGACAGTAAGTCCAATCCCGCTTTTTTTAATCTCTTCATGCAACTCCTTAGCCTGCTTTAGATCTGCCACGTGAACACATGCCGAGATAACGCTGGCGAAAGCGAACTGATCGGGTTGGCACCCTGTTGATTTCATCTGCTTATATAGACTTAGTGCCTCTTCCCCGAAGCCCTTTTTTGCATAAGCTGAAATCATTGCAGTCCAAGATACCACATTGCGGATAGGCATTTCGTCAAACACTTTGCGTGCCTCCAACGGACTGCCGCACTTGGCATACATGATAACAAGCTTATTTTCCAAATAAACCTGTGGAAGAAATCCTGTTTGCAAGATGTGGGCATGGACTACATTTCCCTCAACCAGATCCTTTGTGTTAGCACAACACTGTAGGAGAGAAGCATAGATTGAGGAGTGTGGAGGAATAGCTTGGACGTACATGGCATGTAAAATGTGAAGCGCTTCCGTTAATCGACCCTGCTTACACAGAGTTATGATACCTCCACTGTTAGTTTTTGTTTGCATTGAGTGGGGTGAAAGAATTAACCTTTGAGATGTCAGTGACAGTGATGTTGATGGAATGAAACGCTTTCTTCTTCTGCTTCATTTGAATCATGCCTCCGCTCAACGCTTTGATTCCTTTTATTTACTAAATAAGAGGTGTATGAACAAGGGCCGTGTCGCAGTTAGTTTTGGTTCGTTTTAATCGTATACAAAGATATAATGTCAATCGTATTACATTTCTCGAATGCAAAAATATGTGGGAAATATATATGAAACAGTTTGTATGTGTTGGAATTTTAATATTATAAATTGATATAGAAATGAAAGAATCATTTTTCATTACTAATTTTCTATTTTAAATTATGTTTTTTTTTGGTATTGATAAGTGAAAAAAAAAAAAAAAGGGCACATATTTCTATAATAAAAAGGCATATGGGCAATAAAATAGGTTTAAGGTCATAAACAGTGGAACAACAACAAACAAACCACAGATTAATAGAAGAGCATAAAAACCAAAGCCCAAACACAGGGTAAAACAATAAGATTAGTTAAGCATATCTTTCCAATCTTCCTTGAGGAAAGCTATAAGTTCTTCCTTGTTGGTAGCCTTAACTTTTATGTCCATATCTTTGCCCAGACCAGCATGCAAGATAAACAGGGAAGTAGCAGCTCGGTGGATAACTTTCACGTACAAGGTGGTCAAGACTTTCATTTTGTTCTTAAGAGAACACAACCCATTCTTAACCTCCTCCAAATCCTTTTTGATCTAAGTACAATTGTCACAGATTTTATCATTGGCAACATCTTTCCCAGGAGCATCCATGGACTCCATATCTTCCTTATCAGAATCATAGAAGGAATTATTTAACTCCTCAAAGTAGCTTGTGCCCTCTTTTTCTCTCCGTTGGTCAGGGGTGGATTTGACCTTTATGATTTTAACTTCATCTTTAGGATCAGAGGCCGAGGAGTAGTCAACAATTTTCAACACTAGGGTTTTACCCCCTGCCAATCTGCTAGATCTTCTAATGCTCGACCTCCTACCAGTGCTCCCCAAGATCTCATTACCAATATCTTTATTAACATCCTCCTCCCCTTGCTCTTGGTGATCAGAATGCTCCTTGTCCACAGTCGAATTGCCTTGTTGCTCTTCCCCAACAACATTTTTAGCTTTTTTCTTACCCACCATTTTGGACATAGATTGTTTCCGAGTGTCTCCCTTCCTCTTCTTCTCGTTTGAGTGTGATGGGTTGTTCTTCATTTCACATAACCCCTCGGTTGCTGATTTTTGTGATTGGCTAGAGGACCCAGCTGCATCACGCTCCAGAGTCAATAAAGTGATTCGCTGCAGAAGAGGGGACTTGGAGCCTTTTTTAGAGTGGGGTTGTGAAACCAAGGAATTTGTGACCAAATCCTTGGGCTTATGGAGAGATCTGAGGGGGCTTTTCAAGATGGGGCTAGAGGCTTTGTTTTTAAAAGGGGTACCAAAATTGATACTCAAAGGAATGTTATCATCCGAATCACTATCGTGGGCCTCATTAACCAAATGAGCTTTAATGGGTTTAGACAGGCAAAGTGCCAAGTGGAAGTGATAGGGATAGAAAATTAAGCCTTGGTGGAGCAGGATGGCAGTGACAACAGGGTTGCTTTCATGTGCATTTTTGGCAATTTTGACAGAGTAATCAAGAGACAATAATAGGTAGTTCATAAGCAACTTATGACGAAAATGGTTTAATAGAACAAAGTGATAATGATAGTAACACTTAAATTTGTCTTCCAAAGTAAATATTTCATAATAAGAAAGCAAACCTTATCCCAGGGGTAGACGAGGCTCTCCCTATCAAAACCACTTTGCAGTCGAATCAGTGTCTCGCCTTCTTTGAAGAATTTTTTCATGCCTTCAGGGTCTTGGACTTTGATTAGTTTCTTCAGTCTTTGGCGCTTACAACACAGAATCGTGGCTTTAGCAATAGTATCTTGCTTACTTCGAATTGGATTCTACCAACTTGAACCTTGTGATCTACATCCCAAGATGCAGCAAATTGGGCTAAAAGATTTTTGTCAAATCTATTGAGGCATTCTAGGAAAGGAGAAATGCCTCCCTCATAGCAAATGCTCCATAGCATGGCGTCTACTTTAAACTCAACATAAGACTGCGGCTCAGTTCTAACCTTGTCTCCACCCATGATTAAGATCTTCCTGGTATTGAGGAGAGGATTGCTCAAAGCAAATTTCAGCACCCAAGGATAATGTGGTTTGATGCAGAAGAGTTCATAAATAATGATGTGTCTATCTTTATTTAACCAACACTTATTACCACTCAAACCCGTGAGTTCAGCGTTCAAATCATTTATATTAATAAAGTAATAATTGCTAGTCTTGTGTAACTTGTGTGGGCTAATAGTTGGAGAATGCACCTTTATGAATTGGAGTTGCCTCATGTGACATCCAGGTATATGTCTCAAACTTTTGCCAATATGATTTTCACTGATGTGACATTTCCATCACTTAAAGTGTACTCATGCATCATATTTTCCATGTTGATGACCACACCTATTCGCCCCTCCAAGTAGTAAATGTCTATCATGAGCCCCCTAATTAGAATATATATATATTAAAATATATTCTAACCAATAATGTTTTATAAAGGTCATTGATTCAAATAAGGTTGGGCCTCCAATTGGAAGCGATCTCTAACATTGATAGATAGATTGTTTAGGTCCCTCCAACATCTTAGAGGGAAAAGATTGCTTCCCAAATTGGCCATTGCATCCGCCACTTGGTTGCCCTCTCTGTAAATATGCTTAACCTCAAAACCAAGGAGTTTCCTTGCGTCTTGTATAATGTCATCAATCTTCCAACCCACCCTTGTTGTCTCTTTAATAGCATCAATAATAAGTTTTGAATCACCTTCGATTGAGAGATTTTTAATTTTCTAATGGCAAGAGCCACCTTGAGACCCCAAAGGAGGGCCATAACATCATCAACATTATTAGAGTTTTCTCCCAATCCACCAGCATAGGCCACAACAAGCTCTCCCTTTTCGGATCTCGGTACTCCTCCCCCACTTGCTTGACCCCAGTTATTCTAAATTATGGTAATAACAAAATTGTGTGTATTTATTATGTAAAATATTAAAGTATAAAAAATATATAAATTATTTTATTAAAATTTTAATACTTTCATGGAATATAATATAATGATAGTAAGATATACTTAAAATTTAATTGTTTATATAATGATGGAGATTTTATCATAAATACAAATTTTCAATATGTATTATATTATATATATAATATTAAGTCAAGTATAATAAGTTATTAGTTTTGAACTTAAAAAAATAGTTAATATTTTGTGTCCAAGATTATAATTTTTAATTAAATTATAAAATTAATTTTTTTTCAAAAAAATTATGACTTATTTATTAAAGTATAAATTTAACCGTATGTATAATATAATTATAATATATATCAACATTAAAATTAGTTAACAATGAGCTACATATAATACAAGAATAATAATTCAGTACACCAAGTTAGTATAACAAGTTATTAGCTTTGAATGACATATACTTTTATCATATTAAAATAAGTTGTAAGGTTAGTTTAGAATTTAGATTTTTAGAAAAGAGAATATTCTTCAATAAAATATCAGAATATTCTTAAATTTTTGCATGCTAAACTTTATAGTTAGAAAATATGTCAATTCAAATCATTTGATTGACTACAACCAAAAAATTAATAGGTGTTTGTAGAGAGATGGACTAGGATGGATGGGCTCATCTATAGGTGTTTGTAGAGAGACGGACTAGGATAGGTCATGCACTAAGGAGGAACACTACATAGTGTTGGTAGTTACTAGATAGTTTGATAATAGAGGATATCATTTAGAGACCCTATAGGGACTACCAAGGGTGGCTTGAGAATAGTACATAGATGAGGTAGATTCAGGTTAGATGTTGAATACATGATCACTGGGATAATGTATATGAGCAATTTCAGTATGAGAGGGTCACCTAATAGTTTGGTATTGTGCAAGATGTCTCCCCAACACCTGTGATATGGTTGAAGAGTTTTCAGGCTCCTATAAGGCTAGGTAATTTTTTGAGGCCATTTATTACTAAACTAGCTCCCATTATGTTGATGGAGTGTGCACTTGATATTGAGGTACCAAATATACGTGATATGGTAGTGACCGAGGCCTACTTGTCCTAGTAGAGTGACCATAGATGAAAACCTCTATTTTTGAGAGGTGAGATGATTACGAATAAGGTATTGGGTGTAGATCCCCTGAGGGATATTGATAGTAAGTTAAATAGCATGTTTGTATGTTTTATGTAAAGTTGGTTATGTGTTTATATGATAAGATTATTATGAAATATGTGGATACTTTTAGGTTTAGGAGATGACAAGTATTGGGAGGTCACTATTGATGTGTCATTACATGATTTGACATGACATATCCTTGATGATGCCATGGATGATGGATTGGTGGAGGACACCAATGTTGTTGGGGTGCATGCCTATTTGTTTGATCATTTTTGATAGTGATTGTGACATATATTAAATCAATGATAGATAGAGATGAGGCCAATATTGATTTACATAGGCATACCATGTCTACTCCTAATGCTCTAGGTGGGGCTAGTAGTCAAATAGTAGATGACTACATATGATTTAGATGAGAGCATGTTAAGTGTATGGCTGAGTTGGGCATGTATCAAAAGATAGAGTAGGTAGAGCCATAAATTGATGTCATGTAGAGTTAGCAGGGCCTCTCATTCTAGTTTTGATGTATCTGAGAGTGAGAGTGAGGGAGTTGGTCCTAGTAGTCATGTTTGCATCATTGAGTGATGCACCATATTTGTATAAAGATGATTTTTTGAGTTATATATATAGATGGTTTTTGTTTAATTTGGAATTATGTATTTGCAAATGAATATTATTATATTATATAATTTTTTATGTGTTGAATTAGTTTGATTGTTTGAAAATTTGATGTTTGCAATTTGTATTGGTTGGAGTAAATTTAATTGATTTGTATCTATTTTATGAATGTTTTAGGCATATGTGTAGGAGATTAAGTTTTTGTATTTCATTGGTATATGGTTTTTGTTTATATTCCATAAGATGTTTACATTTATAACATGTGATGGAAATATTCCCTATCTAAACTTGGATGACATGGAGAACCAATGACCATATTGCTCATGTTGTGTCAATGTAGACATAGATTTTGAAACTGGAGCTGCCTATGATGCATTGTTAGTATATGAATGTGTAGACTGTGGTGTAAAAATATTGATTGGTTGACATTCTAAAAATTCACTTTGAGTTGTATGATTTATAATTAATATCATAATCGGTGGACAAACTAAAGATGGGTTCTGATATCTGTAATTATTGTCATATATATTTTTTGGTGGTTGAACTGAAACTATGCCCCTGGATTTGTAGTTGTTGTTCCCAAATATCTTGGTCAATGTATGCACTGGAAGTGTGTTCTAAGATCTGAAATTATTTACATAGATTTTTATTGGTGATTTTACTATAACTATGCCCTTGGGTTTGTGTTTATTCCCAAATATCTTGATTGGTGTACGCACTAGAGGTGCATTCTGAACTTTGTGAACTAGTTTCCATCACTGCCATGGCTATGATGTATAGGATTACTTATGAATGGGTGTGCTAGAAGTCACAAAGATTGTATGATGAGTAGCCAATGTGGTATAACTCTGTCATAGAGGAGTGTGATCTAGGAGAGTATGGAAAATGAGGTCTTGGTGCCCCTTGTTTAAACTCTATAATGTCTCAAGTAACATATCAGTCGATGCAAGATTAGAGTGCATAATAATGGTTTGTTGAATGTCTATTTATCTGGTGAAAATGACAATATGGATATGTGGTACCCAAGAAAAATAGTATAGTTTAGGATGATTAGCAAAAATAAGTGTGATCATCCCCCTATCTAATAGTGTAAGTAAGATGTCATGAGGCCCAACCTTATCTAAAAACTACATAACCCTTCTATGCATATCATGTATTCTACTCATTATAAAAGGTGTTGTGTAGAGTGGATTTTTTCCCTTACTGAGTATTTTTGTTGGTTATTTTTATTCCATTGGTTTTTGAATTAGATGTGGAGTAGGATTTTTTACCAGATTAGGCTCTGAGGGGTGTATAGCCAAATATGCCTCTAACTATGTAATTACTAATCCCAACTATGCCTCTAATGCTATAGATGCATTGCATATGTGTCTGAATGATTTATATGTTTGATATAACAACCTCTCCTTGAGAGGATAGATTAAACTTATGGCAAAGATGTATTATACTTCTAAATCTATTGGTTGATAAATCAACTGATGCAAACAAGCTTTAAACCAGAGAATGTATTCAGATGTAGGCTTTATCTTGCCTTGATGTAATGAAGGTAATATCTCATGTGTGACTAAAGGTCCCTTATTCTGTATATAATGCTTGAGAAAGACTATCTATAGTTCCTCATATTCATGTAAAGATCCACTAGGGATTGTATGGTGGAACCAATCTAATGTTTTACCATTTAGGGACTTTAGAAATAATTGTGATAGAATTAACTTATTTTTAATATGGGATATGGATTTATCATAAGCCTAAAGGTGTAATTATGGACCTCCATGTCCATAAAATGTAGGTAAAACTAGTATATGAAAGTTGTGTGGCAACCTTGTAGTTGAGATTATGCATGGAATAGGGTTATTATGTATAACATTGGCATCAACCTGAGATTTGTATGCTTTTTTCTCCAAAATGAGATGATGTACTTTTTGTTTTAAGTCACCCACAACATGAATTAAATAAATTAACACTTTTGAAGGTATATGATCATTATCAAGGGGTTCATTTAATGCTTGAATTTTATTATTTATTTTAGCCATTGGTACATTATATTGGAAATCCTTTTTAGAGAGGGTTGGTTCATTCTCAATAACCTTTGGAGGTGTGATAGCTGGGACCTAGTTAGAGGAAAATGAGATACCACCCTCTTTTAGGTTTGTTTTAGAAACAAGTTCTACTATAGTAAGGAGGTTAAGGTAGATTCATTGGTTTTTTTTTTATATTGTTAGGTTGTAAAGGAGTATCACATGCTAATTGAATATAGGGTACTTTATTCTCTCGTGAATGTAAATTATGAACATAAGAATAAGTGTGTGTGTCTTTTTACATGTTACCTATTGTTTGGTTTGAAAAGAGATATATGTGAGGTGAGATAATTAGAAGGTATAGATTCTATGTCATCTTCATCATAATCACACCAATCATCATTATCCCATGGTTAATTGAAATAAAAATTTAATTCATTTTTAGAAGAGTAAAAGAAGTATCATCCACATGCTCATTAAGATAAAGAGAAGAATAAGATTTTAACTTTTTACTACTCTGTAATGTATCATCATATGTAGGTGTAATGCAAGGCAATTGTTCACTAGTCATTTTTGAAATGCAACATGATTATCACTTTAAATTTTGGAATCAAGGGAAGGAGAAGTAACAACCATGTTTTCTTTTTGAACATTATGACATATGGGAAAAGAGTTAGAGACATTTAAATTATTGATTTGTTTTAAAGAGTCATTGAATTGAGCTTGAAATGTGAATGAGGGTGATAAAGTAATTTCATCTACCTTAGTTTGTTCATTGGTAAAAAGTGGTATATCATTTATACTTAATTTTTCAAATGTAACCGAGAAGGGTAAAAAAGATGAATTATTTCTATCTACTTTACTTGAATCATGCAAAAGTGGTTTTCATGTAGTGCACTTATATTGATTTAATTTGAACAATGAAGTAGCAAAAGTAATTGAAAATCTAGGATCACATTGGAATAAATAATTACCAAAAATATGTTATTTTGGAATTATATTGTTAGTTTGATTTTTAGGAGTAAGATAAGAGTAAGAGGAAAGAAAAGATGATGTATCTAATATATCCTCATGTTCATTTTCATTTTCATGCTCATAGTAATGCTCATATCCATCATTATAAAAATAGTCATCATCGTCATTATAAATGAAGTCATTACTATTATGTAATGTACAATCTTGAAAATTAGTCCATTGATTATTATAATTATGAGAGAAATTCAAGAGCACATCAAGTGGATGAGGGGTAGAAGACTTTTTGTATATCATTTTAAACTTGCCAAAGAAGATAGTATAAACAAGGAATGATAAACACATGAGAGTTAGAATATAATCTAACATAAGTATGTGTGCAATATGTGAATGTTTTGAAAAAAGTTTGTAATAGAAAATAGTATTGTGATTGAAACCCTAATTGCTAATATTTGTATGTAATGGGACCTAGTATGTGGATCTAGGGTTGTATTGAAAAATTTTAAATAAAATTAAATAAATGAAACCCTAATATAAGATTAATTAAACTAGTTTGGTTAGGCCAAAAAATTAGAAAATGAAATTTTGTAACCCTAATTTAAAGTACAAAATCTAGAGAAGGTAAACCCTAAGGAAAATTAGGGTTTTGAAGCAATATTTTAAGTAAGATGGGTTCACCAAATGTTTTAACCTTTTAGGGTTTTGATATGTAAATACTAATCTATATTAAAGGGATGAGTCTATTGCTAATCTAAAAAAAAATAGAAGTTATTGATTCAATAAAAACTTCTCAAAATAGTAAGTATAAGAAGAAAAGGAACATATTTGGAGATAAACAGAGTTTTTTGTGGATCAGGTTACTATAAATGACTAAGCATACACATAGGGATATTTCATATTTGACTAATTGTTGAGATTTAAATCTGGATAGTAGTGCCCCTATTAATATAGTAACACCATGTGGCACTAGTGTCGAATTCTTGTGCTAATGTCCTTTCTATAGTGACTACCTATACATTTCAAAGAAGTTACAATAACTTTTGGAGGTCCTCTATGTGATTTTGTGTTATTTGAAGGCTCATCGATGTCACTTTTTTGGTTGAATATTATCCAAAATCCTAATGAATACCTTCACACATTAAATAATGAACAAATCAAATTTCAAAAATGAAATGAAAAACTAGGTTGTGGGATGTTACCATTATGTAGATTAGAATCCCTATTGTCCTAGATGTTGCCTACATTAACCCCAATGCTAGGGGTCTCAGATCACATGTAATTATACCTTAGGGAACATGCATTATAAAATTTCATAGTATGATAAAATGAATTTATCTTAGGCCCTTATTTGATCAAGCATACAAATGTCTATGTGTGAAAATTGATTAATATGCAGGGTATTTGAGTTGTACTATTAGTTGATTTATATGTAAATAAGTGCCAAAATAATAAATGAGAGATGTAAAATTCCTTGTGAAGCTCTTTATATAGGAAGATATTTGTTTTGAATATAATACCTTATTCACTAGTCAACAAGTCATGAAAAAGATATAAAAAACATAAGTGAAGGCTCACAAAGGGGTTAGGACTCAAACATGGGTGAAAGGGCCCATCAGACACTAGATCCATGTGGATCTAATATCCTAAAAGTGGTACTAATGTACTAAGGATAATAATAGTTAAAAAATTAGGGATTATAGGCTAGGGGCCCTTGGGATTCAGAAAAGGTGACCTGTGATTGTTGAGAATGTTGTAAATGAGGAAAATAATACATAAGAAAGATTGAAAGACTCAAAATGACCATGCGAATAAGACTATAACCATAAATAAGACCCTCATATGAAAAATCAAAAAAAGACATAGTAATTTTGGTTGTTTGACCAAATTAGAGAGTTTACAATGGCTTTGGTATATACTATTGATGACACATGAAGACATAAGCTTATTGTAGCTGGTTTCTTCTTACCAAAGAGACAAAAATTACTTCTGAGTATCACAGATCATTGGATCCTTGATTGATTCCTATGTGTTATATATATGATATTTGTAGTTATTTATTGACTCACTCATAGTCATGTCTTAGCCCACTAATGCTCATTTTCTAGACATATGCTATGTAGTTGTTCTAAGTTTTAAAATGTCCTTGTCACTGAGTTGTTCCCCCTCTCATTGAGGTAGTGAATATTTTGATCTCCTCATTTAAGGAATTATAAACATCCCACATCCCTAATCAATATTGGAATTTTTTTGTTTGATGTCACTTTTTGTTCCTTCTTATGTAGGATGTGGAGCTAGAGCTAGATCACATAGAGCTCAGATTGGTACCACTTGGATCATATCATCAACTTTCTATCCACTGATATTCCTATCAGGTAAGCAGATGTAATGTTCCCATTTTTCCTTTTTGGATATTCCTCACTTTATACTTTGGTTTCTAGGTACTACACAACATTCCTTATTTTATCGAACACTCACTACTTATACCTTAGGTGCATATGTAATTATGATTCCTTTGACCTGCTCCTCTCAATGATTACATATCTACTCATTGTGCATACTACTGATCATTGTGAGTCCTATTTGATCCCACCCAATTATTTTGAGATTTACCTACTATTTGAGCACCATTATAGGCCTTTTCATACTCTATCAAACCTTTTAACACTTCTTATAGCATTATCGAGCCTTTTTGGGCTTTGTGAGGCCCATTTCAGATTTGTTTTTGACCATTTTTGGTATAATTTATCCCATGGCATGGGTTTATGGCCAAAACCCATGGCATAATCTAAAAAATTTATATAGTTACCTATTTTCATGTTTGTCCGTTACATAACAACTAGAAATGACTAGTTTTGGAAGGCTCCACCTCTTGGAGGTCCTATATGAGGTACAAAAATGCATCCTTCTCTATCTCTTGGTCATTAATTCTTAGCACAATTGATCATCAACCTTATTTTTGGATTTATTTCTCTTCACCTCTCTTGAGATCCATTCCTTGATAAGTTGGACATGTTGACAACTCTTCACCTCTCTTGAGTTGTTCTTGATTCTTAAGTACTCTTCACCTCTCTTGAGCCCCTCTACTACACACTATATGATTTCTCTTCCCTCTTGGAGATAAATCCACACTTTTAATTTATATTTGGATTATATTCACCATTTTTACTCTTATTTGTTCTTGATTTCATTATTTCTTTCTCTTGGCTCTTTCAAATGACATTACACATGATTTGTGCACTTGGATTGGCCTCTACATCCCGTGATTACTACTACTTCAACTTTACTAGATTATTAATAGTATATTGGATAGATATTAACACTAAAAATTAGTATTAATCCACATTGGATCAAACTTAAACTCATGGTTGGTATAATTTTTGTATTGTGTTTAAGTATGATCTAAGGACCCTTGATCTACAAGGTGAAACTAGTTTGTTAACTTAGTGTAGTATATTTATAGGGTTAGATAGTACATTATAGGGTTATATTAATTTATAAATAATAATTTATCTTATATTTATGAATTTCACATGCATTTCCATTTTTGAAAACATATTTCATTCAAAATCATCTTCCATTTCCATAGGGTTGCATGCTTCTGAATCATTTTATTTGCTTGGTAGTGTTGCCTTGTTTAGATAGTTTACTCTCTTATTATTTATACATTATTTATTTAATTTAGACACTTTATTTAATGTGGTTATAATATTTATATATATTTTCATCCTTTGTGCACTCAATTATTCTAACCTTGACCTAGTTCACAAGTCTATCTATAGCTTGGTGTAAGCCAACAAACTGGATAACCTCTATAAATATATAGTATCCCATAGTGTCCTTGAGCCTATTAGGTGTTTTATTAGTACCTTTTATACCCCCTTGACAAACCCTTATGGATCCATTTGGATTATTTTAGATACACAATATAAAACATTGATGGTCATAATTAAGTAATCAGAGTAGTGGGGTTTATCCTCATAGATGCCTTGAGTATAAGAATGATATTGATTATGGTCACATAATTATAGTATAAATATAAAGTATATATTTTTAAGATCATATAAATACAACAATGCTAACAATAAGGAACATGTTGGACATATAAATAATGTAAATATAATAAGAGACATATATACATGTTAAGGGATCAATAAAAAATAATTGGCATGGAAATGAATATATAAAGTATGCAAAGCACTAGAAGGAACATTAGGGACATCAAGGGCATGTAAAACACATAAAACATGAGAAAAAACACATAAATCATGTAATAAATATATTAGACACTGAATTTAGGCACTTGAGACACATGGAAAGCATTTTATAAAGTGAAATCACATTAGACACATGATAAGGATATCAAGCATTGGAAGACATATGGTGCATACAAAAAATTATGTAAAAATAAAGACCAATGATAACACATTAGGTACCAAAGTGCACAACATGAACACTATCTATGTAAATACATGTTAAAAATTAATAACAAGCACAAGTTAGCATAATACACATCATAACTAACTTTTAGAGTAGCATAACATGTCAAGTTAGTTTGGTTCTTATAAAAATCATATAATTCATATATTACAAAAAAAATTAGAAACCACCTAAGGAAAATAAAAAAATACCTAATTCTTCCCCACCCAAGATAAGAATAGAGTATTATTAGGACATGGAATGAAATAAATAATTCTAACTAGGGCCTCCAAAATCATTCCCCCATACTCACATGGATAAGGAGACACCCTCGCCCCATTGAAACTGACATAAGTAACTTGTATCCTAATAATATTTTTTCATATATATTATCAATAATATCAAGTCTAAAAATAAATCAAATTATCATGATCCTACTTGTGTACATGTGTGTGACATGAATGTGAAAGTGTTTAAGTGTGTGTGCTTGGTAATTCCAATATGATATAAGAAATATTTCAATTAAAGTAAAAAAATAAGTAGATAAGTGACAAAGGGAACAATTCGTGACATAACATTTCATTTCATAACATAACATACTAAACATGGGATAATTTGGAAGGTGTAATAAGATAGTAAAGATGAAATAAAAATTAAGGTAATTTGGAATGAACTAAATAATACACAAAGAATGTTATGACTTGGATGTAACATTAGGAATGTGAAATGAAACAAAATAGGAAAAATTGAATAAATGAAGTGTATATTGGTTTACAAAACATGGCATGAGAAAGTAATTAAATCCAAAGTGAAAGGATTTTGAAAACATTAAAGAAGAAGAGAATAAATCATAGTAGAAAGAGGGATAAAAACATTGGAAGAAATAAAATAGGTAGAAAAAAGAAGGTAACACATGTAAGTGGTCAATGAATAAAGATAACCAATAATATAGTCATAATAAAATGATTTAGAATGTTTTAAGAAGAATCAAATAGAAATTTAGGGTGTTGAGGTACCAAAAATTCAACTTATGACAAGTCATTTATTTAAGGGATATCTTCCTCAAGGGTATCTTATGGAAATCCATCTTCATCATTTTTAGTTCACATAGAAATGTTATTTTCATATCCATTTGATGACATATGGATTATAAGTTATATTTTTTTACATTATGTATGCAATGAGATAGGATTGACCTACAACTTATCCTATCCTATCTAAGAGATACAGACTTGAAGAAGTTAAATCAAATATAGCCCATTTATAACTAATGTATTTGTATATGACCAAATGGATATGATCAACCTATCAAGAGGAGAAATTATTGCACAAAATCAATAGAGAGGATTCCATATCCTCTGAGAAATAAATATAATGAAATGATCCTAACTAGGTCTTCTAATATTAGAATCTATCTAATCTAGTATTGTCAAGATAACAACACAAATGAGGGGGATGGTTAAAAATAAACTAAAAAGGGTAAGAAACCATGGTAGAAAGTCGAGGGCATATGTTACCTAAGGTGGGAAATGGTAAGTTTGAAAATCCCTATAGCCACACTAAGGATAAGTGTAGAGGCCAAATAAGGAGTTATGCATTCATTCAAGTTATTAATTATGAAACTTCTATCTAACAAATGAAAAGATCTAGGGTTATAATATACTTACCTTGAATAATACCTATCAAGTCTCAATATACCCCTTAGCCAATGGTGTTTTGTAAGAGATTTTTGTGGTTGTAAGGATCATAAAGTTTAAATTAAGATCTAGGATAAAAGGCTCCCTCCTATTGCATCCAAGACTCAACAAAACATGAATTTTACCTCCAAGATAAAATATAAGTAATGGCTTCTCTAAATGTAGACTTAAGCATAATTATGAGCAATGAAAATGCAAAAATGAATGTTCTTATCTATTGGATTGAAATGGGGACTTGTATTTATAGTGACGGATGATCCTAATCTGTATTTTAGGTTTAGGCTATGCCATCTACAAACCTTGATGTAATTTTAAAGTATGATAATTTAAACTTGAACTAGGTCAGCTAAGGATGATTTCATTACAAAAAATCTTCCATAACCTTTGAACTACATTGACCTAGGTCGAATTAATTTGAAATTTAATGGGAGTTAGGAAATACTATATCGATCTAGGCCAATATAATCAAAAAATATGGGTCTTGGTATAGTTAATAGTTATAATGAGGAATATTACTTAGGGGATCAAGTCTGAGGGAAGTGTAGTAGATAAAGGCATGATAGATCAAATAGTAATTTCTCTCACAAAACACCATCATTATGCCCACCCTTTTTGGATGTACCCTTTAAGGTGTGTAGTCAAAAACATTGGAACTCAATAGAATACTATAAGATACAAAACATCAATAAATGATAAAGTTTAAAAATATTTTGTGTATACATATTTCCCACTTGAATCTCATCACATGTCACTAGAGTGTAACATAGGATAGTGCTTTGAGAAATGAAATAGAAACACACTAACTACGATAAAAATTTGTAATAGAAAATAAAAAATAAATGAAAGTATATAGTTTTTAAATGCATACCTTCACTTACCTTGTTTTTTTGGAAGATAAGTTATGTATGAAGTAGATGAAGAGAGGCATCCAATGTGTAGAAAGATACACACCTAGAAAATAAGATAAAATTTGAAAATTTTATAAAAATATGGTGTTAGCACTAAAACATTATCTAATTTTTCAAGATTATAACACTTCTTTTGGTTTGTGAAAAGGACTTATGGAAACAAAGTTATGAGAAAAATATAGATTTTTTGTAATTAAAGGTTTCAAATTTTCACAATTTTAATATAAAGGGGTGAATTAATATTCATCTACACATTTTCTATTTTTAGAAACTAGAGCTCTATGTATCCAAATTTATCAAAAAGAGAGATGATGGCCCAATCTCAAGGAGGTGGATGAGTTGGAGGATGATTGCAGTGAAAGCTAGTGTAACCATGTGTAGATACTAAAATATGATTTATATATTACCTAATTCTTGTACACTTAAAAAATACCTATCATGGTTATTCCTTTTAATTCTAGAACTCATTGCTAAAAGGCTTGCATTCATCATCTCTTCATGCCTATTTTTTTATTTTTTAGACTAACCATTGTTATTTTAATACCTAGGCATTCTATATTGGGAAAAAATATCTAAACCTAATTATTATCCTTTAATTTATGTTTTAGATGTATACCTATTTTCTAGATCTTTAGACACTTGTGTCTTAGACAGACACATGCATCGACACATGTGTCCAATTTCCTACAAAGTGTCAAGTGTCCAAAAGTCATCTAATTTTTAAAATGCACATATCTAAAAGGTTGGCCTAAGTGATTTAATATGATATATTATCAATTTGGATATGTATATATACAAGACCAACCCTCATTCATTCCTCACATGGAAATCACATATAACTTATAAGGTAATATACCAAGAAGTACTTAGTCAAACATTTAAGTGAGTCATAGAATAAATATTTACATAGGTATAAATCATTAAAAGAGAAGACCATGAGCCATATTTTCCAAGTTAAAATCTAGGTCATTGCAAGTATTTAATTATCACACATTGCACCCTTGAGAACACATAAAACAAAATGTAGGGGATAACTACATTAGTCTGAGGCCTTCCTTGTTTGGAGTATTAGTTATGTAATAAACTCCTATTGACATAAGTGTCTTTGGGGTAAGATCAACATTATGATCCCACTAACCCATTTTTACCACAATCACTCCAAGGGTGAAGAGATAGGGTTTGATAATTTGATAAAGAGTGATAACCTATGTGTGTGATTTGAAGACATTAGAAGAAAGGTGATAGAAAAAACAAAAGGATCTAGTTGGTTGCATCCAAATCCACTCAATATTTTGTATATAAAGTATATAAGTGAAATAAGATAGATCTACAACTTATCCTACTGAGTAATATCCAAGCTCAGAGAATGTAATAAACTAACAATATGCTTAGTAATAATTTATTATATCAAGGTCATGACCAATGATGGATCTTCTTAAACCTAAACTAAGGGATCTCTTACCATACAATGGAAAATGAGAGGTTTCTAAGGCCTCTATTAAAATTCCATCATATAATAACCCTAGTTAGGTCATATGATTATAATAAAAGTAATCAAGTTAATCTAGTAAATAAACATGCATGTTAATCTAATAAATGAATATGTAAGCTAATATATTGATCAAAAAGATTGTAGAAAAAATGGGGAAGACAATACACAATAAAAGATAATTTTATTTAATATAATGTATAATTAATCTAATCAATGAGAGATACAATTCAATCCATTAGTTTATATAACATCTACTTATCAAAATATGAAGGGATAAGAGTATACTTACCTTGTTGACCAATCCCATCATTCTTCAGTCTCTTCTTTCACCAATGGTATTTGAAAGAGGTCATTATGGATTGTAAGGATCACAAGGAGAAATTTGTTCTAGGCTACAATACTTCTCATATATATCTAAGACATTCAAAATACAAGTGTTACTACTCCAAGGAAAAAAACTAAATAATGAAACCTCCAATTGATAGTATAAGTAGATTGTGAATTGTAATGACGCAAAATTTTATGATACTCCCTTTATAAATGAGTTTAAGTGGGTATTTATATCTAATGATTAACCCTAAACCTTCTTAAAAATTTAACTAACAAGGTTGGTTTGATCAACCTTGTTTGACAAGAAATAAAGTCATTAGGTCTCTAACTAGGTCAATTGGGCCAACAGAGTTCCATAACATGCACTAAGTCTCAATAAAGATGATCAAGCTAACATAGTATGAAAATGAATAAAAAGGGGTGTTACTTAGGTAAGGGATATTTTGGGTGATAAATTGCTTAGGGGAATGTATAAATGGGTTTTTATTACTTAGAAAATTGGATAAGAGTAGATTGTATTGGTTTTAGGTAATGGTATAGGGGTCAACAATCCTATGAAGCACCAAAGGTCTACCCACCTCTTTTTTAGTGCACCCTTTAAGGCATACACTCAAAAATATTGAAACTCAACAAGTTTCTACAAGAGAGAAAGTGTTAGTAAGTGATAAATTTTATAAAAATATTGTGTGTATACATATGCCCCACTTGAAGCTCTGATGTGAGTGTAACATGGGAAGGTGCTTTAAGAAATAACATATAAACACACTAAATGAGATAAATAAAAATGAAATACTAAAATGAAATGAAATTAATTGGAAGTACCATATATATATATAACTTACCTTTCTGTTGAATTAATAGATTCAAATATCCTATTATTGATCATGGACGGTGCAATATCTACATTTGATAAACCCTAGGGATACAAGATTAACAATAAAATCAATGCATGTGTATGTAGGATGGTCAAAGTAGCAATGAATAACTCTCAAAACTGATTAAATTACTTAGAAAAATTGGTAAGCTAGGATTATTAAGTCTATGTTAGAACCAAAATATCAAACATGTAAATGATAAAATGATGAAAAATTAATGTATAACACAGTAAATCACATTTGGAATCATGTAAAACATAAAAGGAATGTAGAACATAGTAAATCACATTAGGAAGCATGTAAAACATAAATGACAAAAAGGAATGTAGAACATACTAAATCACATTGGGAAGCATGTAAAACATGAATGAAAAAAAAGAATGTAGAACATATTGAATCATGTTGGTAAGCATGCACAAAATTGTAAGTAAATGAAATGTCAATACAAGAAAAATCTAACAAATATATGTAAGAAAGTAAAATGTGAACTAATGTAAGATAAGAATGTCAAGTGGAACATATAGGAAATCATAAAAGACTGCAAATGAAATGTAATTCAAGATGTAAGACAAGCATGCCAAGTCATACATAAAGGAAAAACATGTAAGCATGTAAAACATCCTATGTAAGATAAGTGAATTTCACAAAAATCAAATAAGAACATGATAAATAGATGAATCTAAAGATCTAAAATATGACAACTCAATCGTAGTGTTTGTTCTAAGATACAATGTAAAAAATCACAACTAAATAATGACATGAATAGAATGATAATGAGATGGTGTGAAAAGTAGATGGTGAAGGGATGTCTATGAGGAAAACCTAGTCTTATACAAGGTATTACAATGCAACTTATAAAATATAAACCAAAATGCATAAGTAGGTAGATGTGATAAATGATGTAATCAACTAAAAGCAATGTCCAACAAGGGGATAAAGGAAATATTATGATGTAAATAAGGAATATGAGGCACCACATGGGTTATGTGAACATTCTTAGTAGGAATGAGACACACTAGACAAGTGAGAAAGGCTAATAACTATTGGCATCAATGACTTAGGACACTCTAACTAATGAACACAAAGCTTAGGATAACAAGTGAATTACATAGATCATCACATGAAGGCTATATGCATGAAACTTAAAATAGACCCTACCTTCCCACAATGTATTCCCCACTCCTTAGGACCCCTTAAAAATTCATTAGTCTACTATGAAGATTGGGTACTTATGTGGGAAAGTAGGTGGTACTATAAGTATATTATATAATGAGACCTCCTATCCCAATTTATTGGACTACCACACCCCAATTGACCTCAACTCTATCATGAGGCCAACTATGGATTTTGAGCTTTGAATAAAGATAGGATATGTGTCAAATATAGATCATGTCTTTTAGTTTGATCTGAATTTTAAGGTTTTTTTTACCTTTTGATCATTTTGTTTTCTTAATTTTATGATTTAGCTTTTATTTTTTTTAAATTTTTCTATTCCTCGTCCATACAGATTCAAAGAACCAATCATGAGTGAAATAGGTGAAGAATACAAGGGAGCTTACACTTGGTTACTAGATAAAAGGAACTAAAGACCATAGTGTCTAAAGACTCCTAGACTTTACCAAAATTAAGTGGAAAATCTCAAAATTGATGTATGTGTGCCTCAAATGTAAGGAAATAAGGGAATAATGGTGATCAGATCCATCAATGTGATAAGTGATATAATAATGAATATGATTATACTTGATCACAAGGAGGTAAAATATTGTTCTTAAAGAGATGGGGATATGCTTATGATAGTCATATCACTAAGAAGTTGGACTAATCGACAAGGTATCTAGCACAAGAACTAATAAAATTAGTAGTCATCCTAAAAGAAGTGGGATGTAAATGGTCATCCCAAGAAAGGGGAAAAGTAAATGGTCATCCTAAGAAAGGGGGAAAGTAAATAAGGGTCAAATAATCATAAAGATACTAAGGCAAAGAATGACATATATAATATACTGATACCTAAGAACCATAAGTGAAACAAAAGATGAAAGAAATGTGAAATAAAACTAAAGAACCCAAAGGAAACAATGTTGTAAGTAAAATGAAACTAGAACCAAAGAACCCAAAGGAAACAATGGTGGAAATAAAGTACAATAAATGAAAATAAAATGCACAAAAATAAAGAAACATGAGACAAAAATAACAACCAAAATATTTGCTAATGTCTATATCAAAGATGAACAAGTGAAATAAAACATTAAAGAGATAAAGGACACCCTCAATAGGCTTCACAATTACTAAGGTGTTCTATTTTTTGAGCTAATTTTGCTACTTTTTGGCTTATTTTGTAGTAACTCTATTGGATTTTCTATTTAAGCTGTCTTAGACTAGTTTTTGATGCTTATCTGGGTTTTGACCCTTTTGTAACAAGGTATGGACCCTTGCCTAAAAACCAACCTTTACCCTTATCTAAAAAAACATGAACAAGTGAAATACAATCTTATGTATCTCAAAAGGTTTCTTCAGATTGAGTTTGTTTGTTTAATTTCACCTTATTTCATATCACATGTTGGGGCATCACAATTGAAGAATGAACTACATTGGAATTTTAGATGTAGTTGGAGATAGGTAAATGTGTAGGTATGTTATATTTGGTGGATGTTGAGATTGAAATAGGATGTGTATAAGAGGTATATAAGCCAAAGGAAGACCATTTATGATGCACTTTTGGGTAGACATTTGAAATAGGTACTCTTTAGGTTTGTGTGACCTAAGAGGTTGAGGTTTGACAATTGAAACCACCCATTTAAAGTTTTTCATATTAGCTATCCTTTCCTTATTGGTGTAGGAAGAAAGATCAACTATTTTTTATAAAACATTAGTGGACGAGGTGAATGTATGGAGTGATTATTGTTGATCATTAGGTAGGTGATGTTGATGTGATTATGATTATTTTGATTGGGTTTGAGAGGATTGAAGATAATCTTTATAACATTTTTGTCTAAGAGTATCAATATTGAAATGTGGAACAAGCAAGGAAGCAAGAATAAATTGGTGAAGATCATGACAATTCTCATGAGAATAACCCATTGTAGCATGCCATTAACAAAACTTATCAGGATTGTACCATTTTGGATGAGGTTTTGAAGGATAAAAGTTCATGGTTTTGAGGGTGGAAATTTATTCTTAGTTTATTATAAACTCAAGGGCGGGTGGGTTTGGTTAAATTTTGTTAAATTGGATGCTCCCTTTTGAGGTTGGGGAGGCTTAGATGAATCAATGTTATGATAAAAATTATTGGAAATGTTCATTAGTATTTACTTAATGTGATTCAAATTTAATCACAAAATATTCTTGCCTTTTACTTGATCCAAGGCTTCTTATAGAGTTTTAAGGGAAAAAATGCAAACTTTATATTTAAGAGGAGGTTTAAGAGTGGCAAAAATAGTTTATAGAGTATAATTATTCATGCTATGGTCTACTTTGTGAGCCAGATATTTTTAAAGTTTGATGAAAGTGTGAGCAGATTCATTAGGAAGTTGATTGGAATTGATGAAGTGGCTAAGGTAGTTTTTAAGAATGTTATTATGTTGAAATTCATTAACTATAGCTTTGACTAGATTCTCTAGTTGTGTAATGGAATGCCTAGGAAGTTGATTGTACCATTCAAGTACATCAACAACAAAGGTTTTGTCTAAGAGCTTGGTGGTAGCAAAGGTGTTAGTTTGGACCCATTATTTATATAGATTTATAATTTTTTTTAGAAAGATAGTGGGGTACTTAGTCCCATCATATGTAATAGTTGGATAAATGCTTCCAATATCTATGGATATAATGAATGGAGCTAAAGGTACATTTTGAAGATGTCAAAGAATTGTTTTATGCAAAGGGGATTAAGGGATGATATGGATATTGGAAATTTTTTCCACCATTGACCTCTAAAATGTTCAAAATAATGTCGATTCATTGTAAGTGTTCTTTTTGAGTCAAACTACATTCAAATGGCATGCTTAGCATAGTTTAAATTATTTTTTCAGAAGTTAAGCTTTATGTTTTGATTTTTTATACTTGTCCAAGTCATTCCTTATGAAAATACTTATTGTCAAATTCTTTTTTATGTATTAAAATGTGATTAGATATTTTTTGGGTTAGTATAAAATTCAAATAAGTTACTTGGACATTGCACACACATGTCAAATATTGTGAGTCAATTTTCAACATGAAGGTGGTAAGTCAAAGTTGTCATATTATGAGAAAATAAGATGTTACATTGAAGAAAAGTCTAAAGGTTAGAAGTGATGAATGAACCACATGTTCTAAAACATCCTTATCCATACTTATCAATCAAAAATCATTATAGGACAAGAGTTTACATCTTCAATATAAGGGAAAGGAATTTGAAGATCTTCATCAAGTCACAAGCTTGTGAAGAAAGGTAGATTTGTGATCGATGGTTCATAGAGGAGGAGAAACACTAGGAAAAATGATATTATGGGTTGGAGGTAAACCATATTAATTTAAAAATTTTATCACGATTTCATATATACATGGCCATAGCTTTATGAATCATCCTTAAGAAGTTAAGCTACCTCAAAACCCCTTTAAAACCCCAACATCTCAGTTTTATAGAATTTGGCTAAAGTTTTGAGATTTTTAATGCAAATGGAATATGGTAAGAGTCATTTAAGGTCATAATCACACCTCACAAGTCATCACCAAGTAATATAAAAACATGATCAAGTGCCATGTCAAATAATAGGTCTCCAAAGTGGAGAAAATGTAAGTGTTATAGGTCTAAAAGAGGTGTTTTTAGGAGGTTTAAGTGATTTATTAAAGGAATAAAGTGTTTTTAGGATATATAGGGTATATTAATGTCAAAATTAAAAAATAATGTGGTATTTATACCTCATGAAACTCAATATATGCTCATTTCTATTTTCCTAGGTGTAATTGTTCTCAATTTCTTAGTTGTTATAGTCATAAAAGGGTGTTTTCGGTGGTTTTATTGATTGATGATGACCAAAAAATGATTATAATGGTTATAAGGTTTCATATATGTTTTATTTAAAAAATAATTATGTATTTATACCTCATATAACTCAATAAATTTATAAAATACAAACCTACAATCATGCAAATGAAGAAAATGAAAGGTGAGGCAACACTAAAAAGGCCATAACTTGAGTTTTAGAGCTCAAAAACTCATGAAATTTTAAGTTGAGGTTGGGATAAAAATTAAAAAACTTTTAAAATTGTTTTAAGGTACTTAAGTTTCATGATTATAGATAAAATTACAAAACACATGTGTACACAATGAAAGAAACCAAGGTTCTTGATTGGTTTGCTCATGGATGAAGTGTGAGTTGAGTGTTTTAGACATTTTGAAGGACACATAAGATTATTATATGTTTTATACATATTTTTAATAATTTAATAAATTATCATCCACCTTATAAAGAGATAAAATTATCCCAAGTCACTTCAAAACACCTCTATGTCACCTACAGGGTAACAAACATGTACTTTTGAAATAATTTTTGTTTGAGAGTTTGATGAGGTATTTTTGAGTTTTTAAAACTAAAAAATATATGAACAATTTAAACCTATCCAATTAACCCAATAATATAGATATATTATCCTTAAAACTCATTTTTGACCCCTTAAACCAATTCAGAGCTTCTTGAGGCCTAAAAAGACCAAATTAGGCATTTTTGGGAGTTCCAAATGGAATAGTTGGATAAAAATTGTTATGGGACTCAATAAAAACATTAAAATTATGTTAAAATATTAATTAATTCTCTTCTATACCTAAATCATGAAAATTCACCAAGTTTTAGGTTTTCTCTATGTATTTGGTAAGCTTGACAATATGACAAAGTGGGCATATGAGATGTCAGATATGTTGCATCAATTTGAGTTTAAAATAATTTCATGAGATGTTAAGAAGAGATTTAAAAATGGTGAAAAAATTATTTAGGTGTGTAAACCCAAATCAAAGAGGGTACAATAGTTTCAAGAGAGGTTTGATGAGTCATTAAGCATAACCAAGAACTCCTATGCCAATTTCATGTAGACCATCATCACACCAAGCAACACATATTGAGGGAAAATGAAAGGACTTATATCTCACCTTCCACTTGGATTTTTAAATTATTGGTGATGGATGAAATTTATCATAGACTCTCTCTGTATACATATAATATTTTCAAAATTTATCAATTAATGATGTTTTCTATCTTGTAAGAACTCGTCGAGTCTTAATCTCTCTAAGTGCATTCCCTAATGGGTGTACTGGGAAAGGGGTGGGAAGACCATTGGTCCTTAGTAGGATTTTTTCTCTTATTTCCACTTGTTACCAATCTAACCAGCTCCTAAAAACATCCCCCTAAGCTTTATCTCCTCTTTTGCACACTCCTCCAGTCATTTTCCACCTTTATTAGCCCTTTTCCTAACTTAAAACCCTTTTTGATAGTTTACATGACTATGTCAGCTATGTCAACCTTGTAATCTTATTAAAAAAAATATTAAGGGTCTAGGTTGGCCCCTAGCCAACCTAGTCTGTGACCTAGTAAGTTTTTGTCAATTATGATAATAGGTTGACCAGGTTGACCTTATTAGCTAAATTTTTTAAAAGGGTTTAGGATTAGATCCACCTATATAAACACATCTATTTCACCAATATTATAGATTAGATAATATTTATTAATCATTTACACTTATTTACAATATGCTCTTCCACCATTCTACTTGAGGATTCTTAGCTTAGGTAATCTACATGGAGAAGAATCTAGTCTTATGGAGAAGTATTGGATGCTTTGGCCTTTCTTAGTGATCTTTATAAATCAAAAAAATCTATTGTAAATAAAATTTATCTAAGGGAGAGAATGAATCTCTATGGGTTCATCCTCCAAGTAAGTATCTCTAACTTTGCTCCTCTCTTTAGTAGATAGAAGTAGCATAAGTAATGGATTTTGAATAATATTGCTCTTCTTCTTCATGCATTAAGGTCTTACCTATACATAGTTAATTAGGATTATCTTATGCATGTTTAATTTTATTGTTTACTAACCCCCACTTTGTGTCACAAGCTTTGGTAAGCACAAGATTAGATTTTTAATTTACTTGTTATTAATATAGTGAATATGAAAACATAGGACCTAGTTAGGGTTATTACATAGTTTTGCTTGACTGAAGGCTTTGAAATCCTCCCTAGTGATATTATTATGGTAATAGATCCACTCATTAGGTCTAGTAAATCCATATTGGTCATGACCCCAATTATCTAATGTATCTTTAATCGAAAGTGTAAGTAGGATCTATCTTCTCTGAGCTAGGATTGATTTATAGATATGATGCATTTCTCATTGCATACATTATAGTGAACTTGATGTGAATCTAACCCTTGTAAGTTTTATTTCACGCTTTTAATTTCTATCATTTTATTATTTTTTTATATTTGTGATACTATGTCGACTAGGTTGATATAGTTATAACTTCTATGCATAGGTTTAACACATAATCACATAAAAAACTCTATTATTTCTATGTAAGTCCTCATCAGATATAGGTTATTGGATCAAATAGGTTGACATAGTACTCTTATTCAGTCCCAAATAGTAGACTATGTCGAATAGGTTGAATTAGTCTCTCAGACAATATCTAGAATAGTAAACTAAGTTATTTAGGTTGAATTAGTATTATAGTCAGCTTCTAAATAATAAACTAGGTTGATTGAGTCGAATCAGTCATCTTAATAAGGTTTTATAGAACTAAGTCAAACTAGTCAATATAGTTTGTAAAAATTGCAAAAAACATTTAAAGCTCTTTAAAAAAATATGTAAACCTCAGCATCTTCTAACCCACCATGGTTCCTTTTTTTCTCTCTCTTTCAATTCAATTCTTCATTACAATTCTATTTTACACAAGTTTGCAGTCTTCAAAACTGCAATCCTACAACAAATTAGGTCGACTTGAGTTCTATTGTCTGTCTTCTATTTGAAATAATAAGTCAACCTAGTTGACTTAGTTCTTAAAGACTCTTAATTCTATAGTAAAATAGTGACCCTTTCAACTTTGTTCTATAATGTTTACATACAATGTCATCTAAACTGACTCTATACCATGCTTAAATTAGGAATTAACAACTATATAAAAGTAATTAATTCACACTTTAATTTTTAGTTGTTTGCATGCTTAGAGTAGCTCACAAAGTATAATTAGGTGGTTTTTCAATATACCATTTAGTTTTACTATTTTTCTCTTTCTGCACACACTACCAAATCACACAATATTCAAAATGCATTTAATATTTTTCTTTCCAAGGCTTACCTACTTAGATTTCATCACCAAGGAGGAAGCTGACTTAGTTTTCTATCCACATATAAACATGTAGTTAATGGTATATATTGGCAAAGCACTTGAAACCCTTATTTATTCAAGATTATGAAGTGAGGCGGTAGGCCCCAATACCAAGCCAGTACCATTTCCAACATAGATCCCTTTCAGTATAAACATCTTGAAACCATCCATAGATTTCTTTTTGGTTACCTATTTTTAGCTAACTTCTCTATCACACTTAAAATAACACTTTATAATAATCTAACAATACTCAGGATGACAACTTAGTTAACATTTACTTTTTAGTTGACTACTTGCTCTTTGCTCATTGTATATTGTATTACAAAAACTTGCATTGACCAATGTTAGTGCAAGGTTTTGTGTTATGTGCCAATTGGATCATTTTTATCGATCCAATTATTTGTGTTTTCTTTCACTTATTTCTTCAATTACATTTGAAAAACTTTTCCTTATTTTCAATACATTATTATTTCATTCAACACAATCTCTTACAGACTATCTTTTTCCGTACTGGTAGTACTAAGTTGGCCTAGTCAACTCTATACTCCTTTTTTCCAATCAAGTTATAGTAATAAGTCAACTTGGTCAACCTTGTATCCTTATCAGACTATGTTTTCCCTATTTATAGTACTAAGTCATTCTAGTTGACTTTGTACTCTTCTTAGGCCCTATCGAATAGTATTAGGTCAACTTGGTCAATGTTGTACTCCTATTGTTGCCTTTACTTTGTTTAGCTCTCTTATTTATCCAACTTAGTTCTCTATTTATCTTTCCTTATCATTTTGTTCATTTCCCCAAATCATCATGAAGTCCCCTATTAGAATATTTTTGGACAACTTGAATCCATTTAGACACTATATGGGATATTCATTTCTCCCTTTCTTTTCCTCCCAAGATAACCCTCACTCTTGGAGCACCTCTTCCCCTCCTTCATTTGTGGGTTATAACATGGTTCAAATCACACCTCAATATAAATTATGTGGATTCGATCTTTTTTGTACCTATCAAAACAATTATCATATTCAATATTTTCAATATAATGTGGGAGTAATTAACACAAGTCTATCCAATAATCCCACTGGTAATTCACCTTCCAATAACCCTCCCCCAAATACCAATTTAGGGAGTTCTCCTACAAACACCGACCCACTAATTGATATGACTCAACTTATTGCACAAGTCATAAAAGAATTAACATAATGAAAACTTCTAACACCTCTCAAATGATGCAATTAAAATGCCATTTGATCAACATGGCTAATCAACCTCTGGTTCTTAATCCTCAAGCCAATCCAAATTTTATTTATCCACCTCTTAGAGATGCCTAAGGAAATGTTATTACTCAACCTATTATTAATAAAAAAATTATTTAAAAATATCCAAAATGAGCCTTTATCTCCTTTCATCATGTCCATTGATATTGGAAATATATCTCCAACTATCAAGTATGATGGGACTAAATACCCTACATCCTTTCTCAAAACATTTGCCAATCTTTATAAAGAGTGGATCAAAACTAATACTTTCACAACAACTAAACTTATAGTTAAAACCTTTAATGGTGATGTATTGGAATGGTACAACTAAATTCTCTAATATTCCATTTGACAACTTGAATATTCTATCAATCTTCTAATTAAAGAGTTTTAATATAATATCCTTACCGAAAATTACCTTAGCCAGTTCATCAATGCTATGCAATCTCCCACTGAATCAACTGAAGATTTTATCGAATGATGGAAATATCTAGCCCATAATTCCAACCATAACATGAATGATGATAATTTATTTAAAATCTTTATAAAATTTTTAACACCTTTGATTTAATATAAATTTTGAACTTTTTCTCTTCAAATGCTTAATGAAGCTCTTGACCAAGCTAAATGTCAAGACTTCCTCATGAAGCAATTCAAACCTAATACTAAATTAATCAAAGGATATTTTTAAACTTCTACCAATGCCATCATTAGTAATCCTTCTCAAACCAAACAAGGAGTTACCAAAGTTGACACCCCCCCATCTTCTCACAGACCACTAACTGTGTAGCAAATGAAATAATTCTTATTGCCCTATAAACCCTTCACTTATCCTAATAATCCTCCTAAGTGGCATGAACCTAATAAATTATATTGGTTACATGATGACATTAGTTATTCCCATGAAACTTGTCAAGGGCTTATTAAATTTTGTGTCTCATACATGCTTGGTGATTTCTTCAATCATGAAGCCATGATCCAACTTTGTCATCAAGAGTACAACACTACTTCTCAAAAATGAAAAACTTCTAAATATTTTTCTTCTAATAAATAAAAATATTTTTCCACATCTAATCCTGAACAAAATACCAAGGATGTTTGTACTATTGATGCTGAATATGACCAATATTAAAATAATTTTGAATATGCTAACATAGCTAAGGTTAATTACCATCATAAACTAGCTCACAAAGATCCTAGCACAAAACCTACAAAACCATCTTTAGAAGAACAACTTCTCAAAGATACTACCATTTAGCTTTAGAATCCCATGAGGAACCATTTCCTTCTTATAAACCCCCAATAGTTTCCATTCCTTCAAAATATACCTTACCTTCTAAACCTCACACTGGTTCTTATAAATCCCACTGGAACTTTATTGAAGAACTTAACTCCATGCTTTAAAAAAATTCCACTTATGGAGTTAATTTTTACTCCCCTTTACCATCGCAAGTTGCTTATGCAACAATTATAAGAATTTGAAGAACCATCTTCTATAGATGAATAACCACCTTATATTGATCCTCAACCTACCGACATGCATACCATTGAATCCATTTGTCCTTCCTCTAAACCATCCATTGAATTTCTTGAAAAGACATGATTAATGATGAAATCATTTTTTATGTTTATGATCCACCCCTATTCATTAAAATAGCCATTAATACTACCCATATTCATAAAATTTTAGTTGATGAAGGGTCGGTTATTAATGTGACATCTTTATGGCTCATCTAACAACCTGGTTATAATAAGAATCATCTCAAGAAAAATATCTTTATTTGTCATAAAAATCCACTTGGTTGTATTTGTCTTCCCCTAACAATTAGACCTAATATTATTCAAACTAAACTTATGGTCCTTAATTTTCCCCTATGTTATAACATACTCCTCGATCACCCTTGGACTCATAGAATGAGGGCCATCACTTCTTATGGTAGCCAATGCATCAAATTATTACCCAATGTAAAATGGTATAAGCATGAAGTTGATCCTAAGCCTTGAAGTATTAAACTTCCTAATCTGAAATCTCAATATTTCATCCCTACCATTTGTATCATCAATAGTGCTCTCTTACTTGAGTTCATCAACATCAATCCAAACCTACGGGTCACTCTTATTGATTAGGATGATGATGAACCTAATGACTTGCAACATACTTGAAACGCTACTAAATTACCTCCTTATATCTTAGAGTGGTTTCCTCCCTCTTTATTACCTCTTAATCGAACTATTCCTCTTTTTGATGAGATCACTAATTTCCCCCTCCATATAATGCTCAAAAACTTTCTTACCCAGAAGATGGATTCACTTATAATGACTATGTAGTGGTCAAATTATTCCAATATCCTCTAATCATATTCTACATAAGTTTAGTAACCTCAAAATTTTACCTTTTAAACCCCCCCAAAATCTCAATCATGTACCATTTATCCAACTTATGATGATAACTACATCATGACCCAATCTCAATATCAAGACTTGGATGTTCAACATTATCAAAAAACTTTAGCTCAGATACATGATTTTAGCTGAGATGTTCACACCATTTCCACATATTCTTAATTAGATCTTGAAGGTCATACACCTCCTACTAATTCTCCACTTCTTGATACTCCTTGGGTGGTAGAACAAATCTTACCTTCTAAACCTCTAGAGATTTTTACATCTTCTCTACCACCTATAGATCCCATAATTACATCTGATTCTTCCTCCATCAAGTAAATTAATGACACACCAATCCCATCCAATCAATCTACTCCTCCTACTCTTGAGATTACATTAGATGCCAAGGCAACATATGTCTGTTAGATACATTCTAAATATGATAGCCATGGTAATAAATTTTTTGATCTTGAAGTAAATGTTTATTATTATGGCCCTCTTCCCACTTTGCCAAGAGATGAAGCTATTCTTGAATTACTTCATACCTGAGAACCTCAACTTTATTAGCACAATCACAAACTTGGGAATTTCAAAAACAAAGACCCTTATTTTAACAAATTTATCACTAGCATCAACCCAAAAGCTAATATAACTTCTTATTTACCAAATTTACCATATCATTTCCAAGATGGAAATGCTATGCTTATTGAAAAAACTACTTGTATTGAATATGGTACTCCATCATGCCCTCAACCAATTACAGTTTCTCAAAAACTCACACCTACTGAACATGATAACTTTAGCTTATTCTTCAATAAATATCATGAGATCTTCGATTGGTCCTATGAGGACATCCCTGGTATTGACCCTAACATTGTGGTGTATAATATCATTACTTATCCCAATGCCGAACATGTATATCAAAAGAAATGGAAATTTCCACTCGAAGTTTCCACCTTATGCCATAAATGAATTATCAAACTTATCTATGATAAATTTATCAAACCATTGGACTATTCAAAATGGGTTTCTAACATAGTTCCTTTTTAAAAAAAAAGTCACCATGGTCATTTGTTTATACATTGATTTTCATAATCTTAATCTTGCTTGTCCTAAGGACAGTTTCCCTCTACTTTCAATAGATGACATCATCTATTCCACATCTAGCTATGAAATGTTATCTTTTATAGATGGTTTCTTTGGATATAACCAAATTCACATTACCCTCAAAGACCAACATAAGACAACTTTAACCATAAAATGGTGCAAATTTTTCTATGTTAAAATGCCCTTCGGACTCAAAAATGTCAGAGCTACTTATCAATGAGAAATGAGTCATATCTTCAAGATCTTATCCATAAAATTATAGAAACCTATGTGGATGACCTCATTGTTAAGTCTAAATGTCTCAAGACTCATCTTTAAGATCTTGCCATTATATTTGACCATCTTCTTAAATACAAAGTTAGAATAAATCCTTTAAAATGTGTCTTTGGTGTCACATTTGGAAAACTGTTAGGATTTTTAGTTTCTCTCCATGACATAATGTTGAACTTGCCAAAATTAATGCTATCATCAACATTCCCATCCCTCAATACATTATAGACATTCACACATATGTCAGTAAACTTAGGACAATTAGATGATTTATCCTAAAAATGGCTTATCATATCCACTCCAATTCTCTTCTTAAGAAAGCCAATGATTTAGAATGGATAGATCCCTATAAAAAATAATTTGATAATATGAAAGAATCATTTCTTCACCTACCTACTCTTCATCCCCCTTTAAATGATCAACCTTTGATACTATATACCTCTTCCATGCCCATATCAGTTGGGGCAATGCTTGACCAAGAAGATGATAATGGAAGAGAGTATGCCATCTACTACATTAATTGAGGCCTCATTGATTATGAGAAACATTATAAAAGTCAAACATGATTACCTTACCATATATTTTATAGCTGCAAAACTTCAACATTATATGCTTTATCAAACCACTTATGTTATCATCCATTTCGATCCCATTCGTCACTTATTCTCCAAATCCTTTCTTCATAGAGATAAAATTAGAAAGTGGATGTTCCTTCTCATGGAATTTGATCTCTGAATTATTACTCAAAAAGTTGTCAAAGGACAAATCATCACTGATCAACTTGCCACAACTCTTATGCCTACTACCGACCACCTTCAAGATAGTCTTCTTGATGATAATATCCTCTATATTGAAGGTCTTAATCAATCCATATCCCTTAAAGATTACTTCCATAACTTCACTACTGATCTTGAATCAATTAATATCAATGAAACTACTATTATCCCTAATACTACTAAACAAAAAGTAGTTATCAAATAAATTCTTGAAATTAATGTCAATTTACATGAGGATACTTGGACCTTTCATTTTGATGGTGATAAATGGATTTAAGGAGATGGGTAAGGTTGTATTCTCACAAGATATATTATAAAAATCATCTTTTTAGCTTTTTTCTTAACATTTGACATCACTAACAACATGACCAAGTACAAATCTTTAATCTTAGGCATGAGAGATGTTCTTGATTTAGATATCTAATACTTGCATGCTTTAGGTAATTCCAAACTCATTTACTTCCAAGTCAATGGTGATTATCAATGCAAAAGTGAGAATCTCGTTTCTTATCATCAAATTGCAACTAATCTCACCAAATTATTCATTTCTTTCACCATCAAGCCTATCCCTCAAGATCAAAATTCTTTGTTGATTCCTTCGTTTCTTTAGTATCTCTTTTTCATCCACACTAAGTTATTACCAATACCATTTTTCTTATCCAAATAAGAAAATCTCCATCTTATATTCAACACAAGATTCACTTATCTGCCACATTGAGGCCATCACCATTTGACAAAGCCCATGGTACAAAGATATTATTCAATATATAGAAAACCAAACTTATCCTCCAAACCTATATTCCTATAAAAAGACTCACATTCACAAACAAGATTTTAAGTATGTATTTCTATATAACATCCTATATTATCATAATGTTGAAGGTACCTTGATTTGCTGTGTTATGAAATATGAGGTTCCTCCTCTTATTAAACAAGCATATGGGGGAATTTGTGGTGGCCATTGTAGTGAACATGTATTCTTACGTATGGGATACTTTTAGCCCACTCTTAAAAAAGATGCCTTTGAATTTTCTAAAAATTGTACTCCTTGCCAGTTTTATGATGATTTAATTCATTCACCTCCATTTGAGCTTCAAAATGTCAAATCTCCTTAGCCATTTTATATGTGGGGATTAGATTCCATAGGGAAATTACCTCACTCTCAATATGGGCATGTCTTTATAATCATATCCATAGAATATTTCACCAAATGGGTAGGGGATATGCCCCTTGTTAATGTCATTAGTACTACCATATCTAAATTTATCCTTAATCAAATCCTCTATCACTTTAGTGTCCCTCACACTATCATTTTAGACAATAGTGGTAATTTCAAAAATAATGATGTCAAACAACTCTATGCTAAATTTAAAATCAATCAAAAATTATCCACACCCTATCATCCAAAATATAATGGCCAAACTGAGCCCAAAAAAAAATATTAATAAAACTCTCTAAAAAATAATTCATGACAACCACATGGATTGGCACCTTCATCTCTATCATGCTCTTTGGGCATATCACACTAGCATATGTATTGCCATTAGGGAAATGCCTTACTCTTTTGTCTATGGTTCTGAATCAGTCCTTCCATTAGAAGTTAAGCTTCCCTCTCTTCGTATATCTCTTCATGGTATCATGCTCGATGAATAAATATGTGAAGATTGCCTTCATGATCTTGATATCCTTAATGAACACCATCTTTCTGATTTATAACATAATCACCAATGCAAGGCCCATATTGACAAACAACATAACAAATGAGTTAAAGCTCGCATATTTCATGTTGGTGATATTATCATTAAATTATACTAAACTCATGACAAAGAAGGTAAATATTCCCAAAAATGGTGGGGCCATTATTTAGTCAGAGATATTTTTGGTCCAAGTACCTATCACCGTCAAACCAATAAAGGTCATATTTTCAAAGAGCCCACCAATGCATAATTCTGCAATAAGTATTTTTCCTACATCCTTCCCTTATTTTCATGATTTGTATATGTTATCTATCTAACATTTTTTGTAAGATACTTACATGGGTCTTACCCTCTTTAGTAGTTCTCTCTTTTTACAAACCTTAGCCCTTCCTTTTGGTCTTTTGGTTTTCCCTTTTTCTCATGAGTTGCATTGTAAAACTATGGATTGGACCTAGTCTTCCTCATGATATAATTTTATCCTCTTTATTTTCACACTTTTTGCACACTTTTTAGTACCCCTTGGGTTTATATTTATGAGTTTTAGTGTAAGACAATGGATAGGACCTGGGCTTCCTAACAAATACCATTCTTATCTCATTTATTTTTTTCACATGCTTTGTACACCCCCTTGGGTTTATCTTTTTATGAGTTACAATGTAAGACCATGGATAAGACTTGGAATTCATCATAAAATCACCATATTTTTCATTTCCTATCTATAATGTGTTTTGAAATGGTTACAAATTTTTGATCCTTGTTCTTAGCTTTAGCTTTTGATTCTTTTATAGATAAAAGTTGTATAACAACTTGTGTTAGCATATTTTACTCCATTTCCTTCATTATTATGATAATGAATCACACTTTACTATCATTTTTATTCCCTCCTTTTTCATCCTTTGTCACATTTTTTGTGATTTGAAGTAATTTTAATTGTTTCATCTCCATTCTTCTTGATTTCCTTTCCTTTCATTCGATATTAGATAAAACAAGGTGGAAGTAAAGATAACACTTTTATTTCACTTGACTTTATGAGACTCTTAGAAACCATGCTCTCTGAATTCTCTCTTAATAACCAAGTCCCAAGTATTCAAATAAAAGTCATCTTTAGCACCCATGTTTGGTTTTCCAAATCTGTATGGAGGAGGAATAGAAAAATCCATCAAAAAACTTAAAATCCAAATCATTTGAAAGAAAAGGCAATGATATACAAAAGGCAACATACAAATTTTAAAATTTAGAATCACACCAAAATACGTGATTACATTCAAATCTCTTATCTCTAATTGAAGGTCTATTGGGGTGTGATAGGATAGTAGATTAAAATAGGAGAATTTGATAAACTCTATGGTGATACCTAATTTCTCATGCAATTACCCAATAGTCATAGTAGATCGATAGATATATAAGGGGTCATGAGGAATGGAGAACACATTTTAGGAAGGTAGTTTCATTTTAATTTTCATGTATATATCCTTCATGGGATGATGTACATACTTCATTTGTTGATCTAAGACTTGTGTGGTTAGGAGAAGTTTTTCAGAGTCCTTAATGTCAAAAGTCCTCTTGTTTTGACAAACCTAATTTGAGTGCCTTGACTTTGATAAAGAGTTCATCTACCTTGGTTTTTCCTTCATTTACCCCTACACCCATTTTATTTCTCCCCTTGATAGGCATGTGTGATTATAAATATGTTTTCCCTTATTCTCTATTTCCTTCTTATTCACATCTTAAAAACATGCTAGCACTACTTTGTTTTAGTTTTATCTATCCTTAGAGCAAAACAACATGTTTAAGAAACTATGGATTAAGTTATTTACACCATGGATATATATTTATAGACATTTCTTTGATTTATTTTATCATTTATCATTATTATACCACCTTTTTTTCAATCACCTGAGTGTATTTTTACTTTCATGTACTTTTTCCATTGTTGAGTGAGGTTGGATTGTTACCTCTTACTCATCAATGTTGTTTTCCATTTTATGCGTCTTTTTTCCTTTGATGATTGAGTAAGGATTGTTACTTCTCACTCATCAAAGATGTTTTACCATTTTTTTATTCCCATATTTTTTTAAGGATTATTACTGATTTTACATCGATGTTTGATTACCATCCTTTTGACATGTATCCTTGGTTTGACTTGATGAGTTTTCCTTTCTTACTTAAGGTTTACTTGTTTGAGTTTTTTAGTCATTAGTAGCCTTGGATTTTTCAGTTACTTGATTTACTCTAAATTTGACTTAGTCATTTGGTCTAATAAAACACTTTTCACCCTAGCTTGCCAAATTTATAAGTACTTCTTTTCCACATAGCACTAGTTATCTTGGATTTCTTATGTTTGTTTATTTTTTCTCTTTAGTTTGGTATTCTTAGGTTTGTCAAAAGAAGTCTATGTGCCCTCCAAAATCAAAAATATAAACACAACATATAACCATCCAATGATAAAAGTAAGTAAAGGTATGCATTACATTTATGTTTCATTTATTTCCCTTTCTATCATTTAATTTTACTTATTTTTTATTTAAAATACTGTAACCTCTTTTTAGGCTTAAGCTTATGTTTTACTATGTTATTTCTCAAAATATCATCTTCTGTTACACCTGAGTGATAGTGATGAGCTTCATGTGGGGCATATCTATGCACATAATATTTTTAAACTTTATCAATTATTGATTCTTTCTATCTTGAAAGAACCCATCAAGTCTCAATCTCTCTAAGTGCATGCCTTAAGAGGTGCATCAAGAAAGGGTTGGGTAGACCATTAGTGCTTCATAGGATTTATGTCCCTTATTTCCACTTGTTACCAATCCAACCAACTCCTAAAAACATTTTCCTATGCTTTGTCTCCTCTTTTGCACACTCCTCCAGTCATTTTACACCTTCATTAGCCCTTTTCCTAACCTAAAACCCTTTTTGATATTTTACATGACTATGTCAATTGTGTCAACCTTGTAATCTTATTGACAAAACTTATTAATGGTCTAGGTCAATCCTTGGCTGACCTAGTCTGTGACCTAGTAAGTTTTTGTCAATTATGATACTAGGTCGACCAGGTCAACCTTATCGGCTAAAATTTTCAAAAGGGTTTAGGGTTAGATCCACCTATATAAATGTATCCATTTTTCCATTCTCAAATATTAGACAAGATATATTATTCATTTGTGCTTCTTTACAATATACTCCACCATTCAACTTGAGGAGTCTTAGCTTAGGGTTTCTACTTAGAGAAGAATCTAGTCTTATGGAGAAGTCTTGGATGCTTTGACCTTTCTTAATGATCCTTAAAAACCAAAAAAACCCCTTGCAAAGCACCTTTGGCCAAGGGAGATATTGAGTCTAGATGGATTTGTCCTCCAGGTAATTACCTCTAACTTTGATCCTCTCTTTAGTAGATAGAAGTAACATAAGTAATGGATTTTGAATAATATTGCTCTTTCTCTCCATGCATTAGGGTCTTACCTATACATAGCTTAATTAGGATTTTCTTATGCATGCTTAATTTTATTTTTTACTAACCCCCACTTTGTGCCTCAAGATTTGGTGAGCACTATATTAGATTTTTACTTTACTTGTTATTATTATAGTGAATATGAAAACACAAGACTTAGTTAGGGTTATTTCATAGTTTTACTTGATTAGAGGATTTAAAACCCTCCATAGTGATATTATTATGGTAATACATCCAATCATTAGGTATAATGGATCCACATTGGTCATAAACTTGATTATTTAATGTAACCCCAATCTAAAGTGTAAGTAGGATCTATCTTCTCCAAGCTAAGATTGATTTATAGATCTAATGAGATTCTCATTGCATACACTCTCCATGTACTATCTCTATCTTTCTCCTTATTTATTTTATAAGTATGGACCTGAATGGCATTTTAAGTATCATTAATTTAAGTATGTAAAATACCTGCTCACATAAACACTTTTACTTTGCCTCTAAAGTGAATACATGTTGATATCTAGCCTTCTCAATGTTGTAACTAGTGTATGTCCATGGTAGTTTGATGAATTTTAGTCATAGTGTCTACAAATGTATCTCATTTGTCTTATCTATTTACCCCTTTATAGGTTTCTATTCATTGTAGTAGGTCATATGAAGTGTGTTACATGATCTTGCAATGACTAAGTGTGGAGATTAATTCACTAGAGTCTTATGAGATCTCTGGTTCATCCCTTTTGGCTAATGTCTTAACCATAACCCTCATATTGAAACACTAATACTTGGAGACTCATGTTAAGTTGTGTAATCAGATTTCAGTCCTATTTTATGTTCTTAGTGCAATATCAACAAGTGGAGGATACTAATTTTGGTTCATCACCTCCCATTTACTTGTTTTTAGTTATCTCTATCCCTTTTCTTTGCAAGTAATAGGTTTCATAGTAGTTTTAGGTGATAAAATCAAGGAAGATATCCCTATCTAGATATTCACCTCATTGATTAGGCCGCCCATATCCTAGAGGTGTCTCCATTCTGTTATCTAAATGAGGAATCCCTACACAACCTTCTCAAGGGTGTAATTTAGATTGATAATAGTTTTGATACATTGGGTGGGACACTTATAACAAGTACTTTATTTATTGGATAAATTTTGGTTTGTTCTTAAATACATAAGACTTTGGAGGCATTAATATCAAACACAAATGGTGACTTTGAGTTTCAATCAGTTTTTTCTAGAAGCCTAAGTACTTATTTCAAAGATTTGTTGATAGTTTTTCTTATTTATTTTTCCTCATGAAGTTTGATGGATGAGTATGGTGAGAATTTCTATTTTACACCTCCTTATCAGTAGTATAATGATCCTTATAAATAGTATAATGATAATTATTATAAATATAATGATATTCATCATCCCTATGTTGATCCATGCCATCCCTATGTTAAGGCATGCCAATCCTACTATGAGCATATCTTCCCCCCATATGACCCAAGATATGTAATTGATCAACCTTATTATCAAGAATGTTATCCTCATTTCCCACACCAATAGCTTGGTCAATTTGTCCCTACCTCCTATAATTATTTTTAGGATTTAATGAATTTAGTAGAGTTGGAGAGGTAAAAAACCCAATAAAATAAGCTTTATGTGCCCTCTCCTACCTAGAGTCAACCTTCTCTTTCCCCCAACCTAGCCCAATGTGCAACACAACATCAAGAGGAAGTTTTTAGGTTTATAATTTCAAGTTGGAAGTAAGTGGTAGTGTCATGGGAGAATAAATATGGAGAATTCCTAGATTGGGGAATTGAATCTAAAGAAGAACCTGCTAGCACTCCAAGATGCACCCTTTGAAGGAGATAGTTCAATTATCTTCAAGTTTGGGCTAGCATGGTATTGGTCTAAAGGGTATGGGTAACCTATAATAAGACTAAGCCTCTATTTTATGGGGCTAGATACCATAGTACATCAACTTAATCTATCTTCCTAATACCTACTGATGTTGGGATGAAAAGACATAGAGTGAAAACATGAAAAAAAACCTATTCTAAGGATTGTGATGCACCAATATTCATTTTATCCTCTCTTGACTGATATTCAAAAATATTTTGTGAATCAAATGAAAGACTAATGACCAAAAAAGTTTCTTTATGAACTTACAAACATAAGTATTTCATGTGGAGGTTATGTGGAAGGTCTTTAACTCTAAGGCACTGGAACAAAGGTTTACTTGATACATTGTCAACCAACTCATTCTTCAGTATGACTACCACATTCTAACACATCACATGACCTACATAGGATGAAAATATTACTATAGGTGAAGGAGATGACCTAAAAAGGTGAATGAAAATCAAACTTTATGCAATTCAACAAACCATAACACAATAATTCTAATAAATAAGTCTACAACCAATCCTTTCTTATTGATTCTCAAGGTTCAAGATATAATTTAGCAAAATTTTGCTACACCTAACTAAGGGATGAAAATAAAGGACATAAAGCTTGAATATATATAATTTTGAGAAAGAGAGAGAAGGTAATATTGGCATGGAAGTGGCATGAAGAGGACATAATAGTCATAACCCACTAGCACAATAGTTACAACAACCCTTCACACTCCTCCATGGGTTATTTAGGTTGACTAATGCATTGAATGAGAACCTTTGGGGCATTGGAGCCTATTTTTAGAAATTTTTTACCCATAAAGGGTATATACATGCCAAATTTGGTCAATTATCTCTTCTCTCATCAGTTACTAGTCATTAAAAAGGTCCAATTAGGCCTTCTCCATGAAGCATTAAGTAGTTCCCTTTTCCTGTATATTAGCCATGTTCAAGAAACCATCTAACTCTTCCATAATTACCATGGATATGGATATAATTAACCTCAAGGAGAAGTTAAATATTTTTTTATGGTGAAACATTAACTCCATACTAGCCTTCTATGCCCATGAGATTCCTCATTTTGTTGATTAAAAGGGCCTATTAGACAAACAGTCTAGTCTCTTGGTTGTCTACTATTTGGATGGTTGGGAGAACTAGATCAACTTCCAATATGATTGATTTAGCTTGTTTTAAATATTAAAAAACCTTATATACCAACATTTATGCTCTTCCAAGTAACTCACACCTACAATCTTACCACACCTAAATGACTAGGTCACCTTTACTAGCTTCTATAGACTAGCTATTTGGTAAGGATTTATAGAAGCATTTATAGATATATTTTTTGACATTTAATGATCTAAGAAGGTGAAAAAATTATCAAACCACCCCCTCCATTTATTATCAACCTTTGACTAAGTCTTTCACTTCATCTTCTTCTCAAAACCTTGTAAACTTATAATTTATGGAGGTGTCTGTACACTGTCCATATTGACCAGTACCATAGTTGAGGCCTCCTTTGAGTGACTAAGTGAACCAAGTGTTTACTAGGTGAATCTAATTAATTTGGATGCATTTTATCTAAAATATTCCAAATTGGGTCCTTATTAGGGTTTTAAGGAGGTGTAAGAGGGTTATAGACTCTTAACAATGGTTCATATAGATTAGGGACTTAACCTCTAAATAAATTCAACCAATATCTTGCAGACAAGGCCTAAAAACTCTCCTAAAATTTCTCATCTCCTCATGAAATTTTTTTGTACAGTTATGAGCTTGCCAAGTTGCCTCTTGAGTGAGAAATAAGCATTCTAATCAGTCTTAAGACAATTTCAAGCCAAAGTGACCAACTGTGGCTTCTCCCCTATAAAACAAAGTGTCTCACACATCTAAAAAAACTCAGTGAACATTTTCATGAAGGTTTAATATTTCATCTGATCCCCTTTTATCTGTTGCTCTAGATTTCAAGCAACACTATCTTATGGGAGGTGCTAGATCAATAGGTTTGAGTGTAGGTTTTATGAGTTTTAACCCTAATCTAAAGTTATGGATCACTTAACCACTATTCTTAACATGAAAATCACCCCTAAGGGCCCTTATATCATCTGTATCAGTTTTATCAATCCATTTACTTCCTTTTGTATACATATAGTCTCTCACTTAAGCACCTAGACCTGCTTGCAAGTGCATATTAGGCATAAAGACTCTTTTAGGTGGCTAACGTGAATTCATTTAAGACCTTTCATCCCCTCTCCCTCTATAGTAACCTATGGAGTTTGTAGATCCTCCTCAATTCCTTGGTCACAAGCTTAAAATGGCTCTCTCAAGCCTAATTTATATAATATATCCCTTACACATACCAACCAATAGGTGATGTAAGTGCTTAGGGGACCTAGGGAGACCATTAGGACTATTTCATAGTCTAATTAACTTGTTTGGATGCATTTGGGGGCATAATTCCTCTAATAGGTCTAAACCAATGCTTAAGAAGGGTTTTAAAGGTCCACCTCTTAACGATGGATCATAGGGTACATACATATAAACCAAAAATTATTATCATGAGATTTTATACTATTGAACCCTTCATATCTCTTAAATAGCCTTGGGTCCCATGAAAATTGTACATGGAGATACAAGTAGAAGATGGTGTGCCTCTAACTCTCTGTAAGGCAATTTGTGTAGGTTACCTTCATAGAATTCAATCATAAAGCTGGGCTCCTCTACCCAACTCAATCCTTTATTAAATTTGAGAAAATGGTGGTGCTAAACTTACCTTAAGATCGCTAGGTATAAGTCCTTTCATGATGAGAGATATGAGTGTTAGAAGGTGCAACTTGACATGACTGTTTAAGATAGTAGAAATTGAGAGAGGAATTAAACCAAAATAAACTATCTCATTGCACTCCCCTACTTCAAAAACCTCCTCTAGGGCCTAAAAAATCTTCATATAACCCCACACTACATTTAGTCTACTTGAAGGTTTATATTTACCCTTTAAGTGGTATGGGGACTTGTGGTGGATTTAGGCCTTGAGGTGCTCAAACTAGGCTTTAGAGACTCAAATCATCTATATATTTTATGTTGTCATAACATATTATTCAATAAATTTTCCATATTATTCATATGCTTTTATCTTCTTAGACCATCTTGTTAACCTTCCTTCCTCTTAAGCTTTCCTTGGCTATCATTGTCTTGTATAGATGTTTGTAATAGTTAGTGTGATGACCTAAAAATATATATATTAGATCCTTATAGGGATGGAATAAAGGTTTAAATATCATAATAAAATTATTGATCATATTCTTGAGGTCTATCTTTTCCAACTCTATCAACACACTTGTATGCATAGTCACACCATAGTTTGCATGTTCTGGGTCTATAACTCAGAACAAATAGTCACTAACTTAGTCACACCATCATATGAGATATTAAGGAGTGTGGATGTAATAATAATATTGGATTTTTTATTTACATACATACTAAAATTTATACTCTCTTTACTTTATCACCTTCACTTGCTAGATAACCCTGACTGTATGTGCTCAACTTAGTTCATTGTGCACTCCTATAGATTTCATTCCCTATGTTGACATGACATAAATGTATTATTATCCTTATTAATTTGAGTTATATCCTCATGTAAATATGTTTTCTTAGGTTCAAGGTTGATGATACAAACTATCAACTATGAGTATTGAGTCATGTATGGTGACTAGCAAGTTGTCTGTGGAACATGTTTATGAGTTATGAGAGTGATCTCTCAATTATACTTGAGATCCCAATGAATTTCTTATGTTCCAATTCCTATACTTAATAAAATAATATTCTTAATCATAGACCTTATTTAAATTTTAGACTCATTTGAATACGATGACTTTGAAGGATTTTACAAAGTGGATATGAGCTGTCTATTGTCGGTGGTGATCATGCTCTCTCAACATGGCTCATACTTATATAAGTTCATTTCCATATAGTACCATTGGTGTTTGATAACATTATGTTGTATTTAGACTTTGTTTTTATACCTTGGACTTGAGTAGAGGGTTTAGACCTATGATTGATAACTTATAATGTCACATTGATATTGAGACTTGGGATTCAGGGTTTATAATGAGGTAGGTTGATAGTGATAAGGTTGTCAAAAGATAAAGGCTCTTTGAGGGCTTGGATTAAAATATGGAATCATGCCCAAAATTATTTATAAGGACCTTAATCACCTATGAACACATACCAAATAAATTTTAACACTTGTAGGCCATTAATGAAGCAGATGTAATGGGGAATGGAAACCTATGACTCTCTAAAAACCTCAAACTCTTATAAAAAACCTTAGTCTCAGAAAAACAAGATTGTGAAGGTGTTTGAGAGCCAAATGGTGGTTTTTTGGCTTATGAGGACTATGATAAGGTCTAAAAATATTTATATAAGGGCATTTTGGTATGAATACAACACTAATTTACTATCTTTTATTGTGTTTTGATAAACTCCAAGCCACCATCATACAACATACTTCCTTTTCTTGCAGTGAAACCCAAACTTGTAGGCAATATTCACTTAGAAGCATCCTTTGAGAGAGTTTGGGGTCTATATTAACATTAAAATTGAACTAAGTAGACATGAAAGACTTTAATACACCATTATTTCACCTTCAAACATTATTCACCTTGAGACATGTGTACTGAATACTCTTTATCACCAATGAAACCTTACTTTGAAATCCACAAATAGTGGAAACCTAGATATTTATCACTCTGATAGGCTCACATGTGTTATCTATTGATGGAGGATTACATAGGATGCCTCTATAGGACTGGAGGAGACATGAGAAACTAATAGTTTCATTAGATAATCTAGTAATGCATTGAAACCATTCCCCTTCTTTTACCCTATGAAAATGAATATGGTAAATAGGTTACTCAGCTTCTTAGTGTTTGTTCATAAAACATATAAGACTAATACTAAAACTAATTCCCATGATTGGAAGGTCATCAAGTCTATTTTATTTATTTGAGAGCTTGGACCCTCACCCTCTCTCTCTTATATAGACTTATCATAAACATGAAGTGCTCTCTATGTCTACAAAAGAGGTGGGTGGAGTAAGTGAACTAGTTTTTAGCTCTTTGGGCCCTAAAACACTTGTATTTCTTCATCATATGTCTGTGTTAAACTCCCCTTTTAGACCATTGACTCCATCTAAGAAAATACGTACTGTATAGATCCATACCACTCTATAAAATCTTGTAACCTATAAATTTCCTACATTTTCTCATATTTCAGATCATGAATTACTATAGGTGGGGAAAATAAGGGAAAATAGGGGTCAAACAACATTTGAAAACTCATGGTATAACTTGGGAAGTTTAAGGGTCACATTTTCACATGTGTAGGGACCATTTAATGGAAAATAAAGGTGTTAACTTGTGAGAATGACAATATTAGCATATGAAATCAGTTGGTTATGGAATAATGGAATTCATGAAGGCTTTTGAGGATGTGAATGGTGGTATTAGTGGCCTTTTGGGTTCAAATATCATCATTTTAAAGTCAAATATTCTCCTTTAAGATAAGGTGTATGGGTTCAAGTGAAGGTTTTAATTAGATGGCATTCTAATACATGTTAAAAGATATTATAGCCTTATAAATACCTAATTTAAGATACTTTATACATATATATCATCCATAAAACTTATGATCAAACCATACTTTGCATATTCTCAACACACTAGATAGATTCATGATGAGTTATCAGTTGCAACATTTAGTCATCTCCACCATGGCACATTTGGACTATTGATACCACTTCAAGGCATATTATGGACCTTCACACATGTATAAACATAAAAAGGTCACTTGACACAAGTTTAAATATGGAATAAATATAACCACCATGATATTTTCTTGGCATGACAAAATACTAGACGTGTTGTCCTTGACATGACAACCAATGACTTTATTTGAACTACCTTAATTCATCAAGAGGTATGAGAAGAGTGAAGTATTAGGTGGATTAGGTACTCAAGACTTATGTTGATTCCTTTCTAGGTCTGAGGGTAAAAATTAGTCAATAATTTTGGTGACTCTGAAGGCTTGGCCTACCTATTGGTTAAGAGGACCCATGATCTCTTTGCCTATCATTCATGCCTAGATGAATACCCTTGAATGCACTTTGACTTTTCTTAATACCTTGCAGACCTTGAAGACTAAAAGAAAATTAATAAAACACACAACAAGAAAAAATAAAAAACAAATACACATATAAGTAATCAACTAGAACAAACAACAACTAACAAATCATGTGCTACAACACTTAGAGGAAGGAAACTAACTGCTCTATACAAGAGAGTTTGCTAATTTTAGTAACAATACTTGAGTAACATCCCATTGATAGGTATAGGGAGTTACTCAACACTCATTTTGGATAATTATAAGGAATTTATCTCCTCTTAGCTTACAATGACATATGGCCCACTCCAAAGACTATCAAATTTTGAATGCCTACATGGCTTGGCATGATCCTCATCCCACTTAAGTACAATGCCACCTTGTTGAAAGGTTTTTGAAGAGGCTCTCTTGTCAAATGAAATTTTTACTTGATATTTCCTATAACACATGGTGTGAATATCATCATCCCTTGTCTCTTCTAGCTCCCTCAACTCATTCATCCTCACCTACATTACATCACTCTCTATGAGTTCAAGTTGGTGTGCAAGTTCCAAGGCTGGTAGCTCAAGTGAAATGGGAAGTATTGATTATTTTACATAAATAAGGAGATAAAGTGAGTGACCAATAGACTTATTGGGAGTAATCCTATCTACCCATAAGGTAGTCCTTAACTTAGTGTACAATTCCATTTGGTTATCTGCCATTGTCCTTCTTATGATCATAATCAAATTCTTATTGTAGACTCTACTAGCCCATTGCCTTGTATAATTAATTAGATGAAGACTTGAGGTAGATAACATAATCAAGGTACCACTCACTATTGGATTCAAAATGATTGAGAGGGGGGGGTGAATTAGTCTTCAAAACTTTAAACAATCTTACTTAATTAATCATAGATCATTTAGATAAGCATGTTCATCTTTAACAAGCATAAGCACCAATCTATAAGAACATAAAACAAAAGAAAATAAAAAGTGTGTGGGAAACCCTCAAGAGGAATAAAACCCACTGAAACATAGCTTGGACAACCTGTCCTATAATACCATGAATCAAATTTATTTGAACACCAACACAATAAAGAGCACCAACCCTTAACTTTATCAAGCACCAACTTGACTTTAGCAAACACCAACCTACTAGGAAGCTAAAACCCCCTTGTTGATCAAGAACCCACTCAATAAACACTTTAAAACTATCCACCTTACTCTTTTTTTCCTCTCACAACTGATGATGGTCTTCTTTTACTCTATCACACTCAAATCTACCTCTCACAAAAGTAAAACTATCTTTTTCCTTCTTCACTCAATTAGCCCTTATATGGCTTGAAACTATCATGAAAGAACTCCTTAAACCTTGCAAATTTATATGAATGATTTATATCATTTATTTTATATGTTGCATCACCTATGTAAGCTCATGTAATCCTCTTCTTTGCTTCACATCTACACCCCTTTCTCTTCATCTTAGGCCTAAAAATGCCTTGTATATATACAAGACTTTTCTTGTTCATAACCTTATTAATCAGTGAAGCACTCTTATCCTATTAGGTTGGCCATGAAATAGATCTCAAAAAACTTCATTGATGATCCATAAATTTATAGGGATTTGCCTACTTAATCAAATAGTTTTTAAACAGATATCAATCTCAATTATCCCCGATACTTAAATAGATAACCATCTTCTAAAATTAATATAAAGTGAATAGAAAACCCTATTTAAATTGATTCCATATTGTAAAAATTCACCTTTCAATACTACAATTAAAACTGAAATAAAAATGGAAAATAGTGACACATTAACACCAAAGTGATAATGAAGTTCACCTTTTTAGGGGATACATCTCCAGGTTCACTACAATCATGAACTAATCCATTCATAATAGATGAAAGTACAATTTTATGAAACTTACATCCATGGATCAATAATATAAAATAGTAATGAAATTAGACTACATGATGACTCTGATCTAATCAGGAACTCATCTCCCCTTCATCCAAAACACCTACACATCATCTCCCAAATATGGGCATAATTATACGTACAATAGTAAAATAAATCTCCAAAATGGGTCAATATCTCATCTCCAAGGAATATGACTCAACTCCATAATAGTGATGGGATACTCTGAAAAATTAGCATATGAGGGTTCTATAGTTATTTTCCTTTATAATGGAAAATAACCTCATTTATAATTGGATCATAAAAACTCTAATAAAATAACATATGAGGGTTTCATAGGCATTTACCTTTACAATGAAAAATAACCTTATTTACAATTCAAAATTAAAAAAACATCTCTGAAATAATCCTCCACTATCATCCTCCAAGAGTGTCTTATAAGCCCTTTATAAAAAATACATAGGCTTAAAAAATAAACACTAAATAACTTGGCTTAAAAATCCTTACATTGCTTTAGAGGATCTGAAGTTGTGTTCTATTAAACAAATGTGATTTTATGTCTTTATAAACACATTTCAATTCTAGGTGTAGTGGTAAGGATGCTTATCCTTTTAGATGGAGGTTATGGGGTTGAATCCCCTTCCTTCATGCATGACAAATCTTATTAAAATAGAATATCCTCCCTTTTTATTTTAACCATCCACCTTTGGTGGAATTATGAAGGGTTGACAATAGTGAATGAAGGTTGGAGGTTCAATCCTTTCCAACTACCTTTTACCTAACTTGAATTATATAAGATCTTAAATCCCACATTCATGGGGGATGAGGATAGATATGGATTTTTATAACCTTTAACCTCTAATATTGATGTGGCTTTGGCCACATATTCTTTGCTTTTACTACACCTAAAACTTATCATTGGTTACTTATAAACTTTGAAATTAGTTTAAAAAAATGTGAGCTCAGTCTCCTTGAGATGGAAACAATCTATCAAGGTGGCACTCGAGCTGGGTTGAATTTTGAGCTAGCACTCGAGTTGGATTGGATTTCAAGCTAGCATTAACAATTAAAGTGAACATTATGACTTGGAAAAATAAAGGTGAAGAGTGGTGGCATGCCACATGGCGCCTGAGGTCCTACCATGTGGGCCTCTCAAATAATGCCACTATATCGCTCCTCATCCTGCCACTTGTCACAACTAGAAGCACCAAAAAATAATATAATATATAAATAGTGTAATTAGAAATATTAAAATTACACTAATATACCATGACAAAATGGTCCCCTTCTATCATAAAAGTGGGCTCCACCAGCTATAGTCCCTATAATCAGCCCTTTTACCACCATCAAATCCACATCATTAGTTGACTATTAGTTTACCAACTTTCACAATAACTTTGACCAACCATATTTGGAGAAAATGAGCTCTATTCCTAATTTTCATATACCATCAAAAATATCTCAATGATCCCTATGTAATGGTGCTAGTTTAGGGAGGATTAGGGATGTTCAAAAATGTACTCTAGATCAAACCTCCCTACAAATTCCTTTTAGCCTCCAAAAGGCACAATCTCTAAATTGTTTTAAAGTGAAGGTAAATCTCCTCCATGAAATATTTTCACTACAAAATCCATATTCTTTTACTGATCAAAATATATATGAGCCAACAACAATTGAAGGTGTTTTTTTAGCATAGGGGTAAAAATCTTCCAATCAGGGTCAACTCTTGAACTAAGGGCAATGCATCTCTTTTATCCACATCTTCCTACATACATCAATTTGTATACAAGAGAAAATATATTAGAAGGAACTTGAATTCAATATGATATGAAACTCCAAGTATCAAAAAATACCATAAACTATTGCCAAAACTCTAAATCTATCTTGGATAATTTCTCAATAGAGATTGAAAACAAAAAATGTAGGAATAAATACTAAGCATGATAAACTTGTCATGAAGTATTTCCTAATATAGGTAACTCTAGTTCTATAATGTTATATTCTCTCTAATAATTATGTATAATTTTTTCACAAAGTGGTTATCTCTTGAACAGGGGTAATCTCTCAATACAAAGTATTTCTTAAAATGAGGCAAAACAACACAAGTTTACCCATACTAATTTCTCTCCTAAAGGATATCACAAATTGGATTCTATAAACTTATATGAAGAGGGAAAATGAAATCAATTTCAAACTCAAAGAATTAAACTTAGAGAATTTATGAATAGAGCTTCTTTACCAGACTCACCATCTGCTACAAGTAATCAGTAAGAAAATATCACAAACATGAGAAGACAAACTAAGAATGATAAACCTATCTCAAAGCTATTTCCACTAATTGATTGATCCAAATCCAATGTAACAAGTGGTATATCTTTGCCTTCAACATTGGTTAAAAATTCCTCCATATGATAAATAAGAAATCCCAAAGTTGACAAAAATTAACATGTTTATCAAACTTGAGCAATGCAAAATAAAACTATCTAAGAAACCATTTTAACCAAATCAAGGGTTAGCCCCTTTCATGGTTTCCACAACTTGAATATAAGGCTATACAACATCAAACCTCATTTAGTATGAGGTAATGATGAAACCTCTTATTTTAGGATAAGTTTTGAAATAATTTTGAAATAAGGTACATTCTATTTCCAACAAGCCACATAAGGCTATCCAATCAAACATGGATATCAACCAATATACTGTGTATATAGTCATTTTATCATAGACAAGAATCATTGTAATAGTTTTACCTTCATTTAAAATTGTGAACTACACACTCTATCGATTGAAGCTTAAATTTTAAACAACCAATTAATACCCAGTAAACTGAAGTGCAACACTTCAATTTCATGAACAATGTCATATTGCCATTCTCCATATCTTACCATGGAAAGTGGTCTTTTCACTTACTATTTATAAGGACATAGGTTTTAAAAATAGAGTCACTTCACCAAAATTAAATGTTGCACAACATGATTATCAAAACATTGTGTCAAATACCAATACTAACTGTATCTATCTCCATACCTTCATCACCTTGTAAGCAAGTTCCATGAGAGCAATCTACTAATATCTCATTATCATAGATTTTGAGGCTTTCATGAAAAAAACTTGTACTTCACTACACACAACTTTAGAATAATATATAATTCCAAAAGGTTTGCTTAATCTAAATAGAAAACCATTTTTACCTCAAATCATGCTAGAATGATAACAAGATCAAACTCGCTATTCCCAAATGTAAACCACTAAAAATGCCTAGAATTTTATTTGGATGATTCCCAAGAAATAAAGAGTGATCCCTTTTGAAAATAATCTGGCACATACTCTCATCATCCTCTAGTGATAGTGTGTTTTCTCCTCTTACAGACTGATCCCTATAGGGCTAGTGGTTTTAGACTCTTGGTTGTTAGAAGCTTGTCTTCTTCTAGTGGATTGAAATGTTTTCCAATTGTCCATTACACTAGCCAATCCTACATGGTCAAATCAAATAGAAGAACATAAATCACAAAATTAGAAACATGACCACAATCAACTTGCTCTGATACCAAAATTTGATCCATAAACTGATAGGGATCCCCCCTACTTAATCAAATATTTTTAAAATGGCTATTAATCTCAATTATCCCCCATAATTAAATAGATAATCATCTTCTAAAATCAATATAGAGTGAATAAAAAACCCTATTTAATTTTTTTTTTACATTGTAAACATTCACCTTTCAATACTACAAGTAAAACTGAAAGTAGAATGGAAAATAGTGACACATTAACACTAAAGTGATGATAGAGTTCACTTTTTAGGGGCTACATCTCTAAGTTCACTATAACCATGAATAAATCCATTCATAATAGATGAAAGTAAAATTTTATGAAACTTACATCCATGGATCAATAATATGCAATAGTACTAAAATCATACTTTATGAAGACTTTGATCTCAAGAACTCATCTACCCTTCATCCATAACACCTACTCATCATCTCCCAAATATGGGCATAATTCTCCATACAAGAGTAAAAAAACTTTCTAAAATGGGTTAATATATCATCACCAATGAATATGAATCAACTCCATAATAGTGATGGGCTACTCAGATAAATCTGCATATGAGGTTTTTTTAGGTGTTTTCCTTTACAATGGAAAATAACCTCATTTATAGTCGAATTATAAAAACTCTGATAAAATAACATATGAGAGTTCCATAGGTGTTTGACTTTAAAATATAAAATATCATCATTTACAATTTATAATAAAATAACTACATCTCTGAAATAATCCTCCACTATTAGCCTCCAAGAGTGTCTTATATTCCTATACAAAAAATCCCTAGGCTTACAAAATAAACACTAAAAAACTTGGCTTAAAAAGCCTTACAATGCTTTAAAGGATATAAAGCTATGTTTTGTTAAATAAATGTGATTTCATGCCTTTATATACATGTTTCACCTCTGGACATAGTGGTAAGGATGCTTATCCTTTTGGTTAAAGGTTACGAGGTCGAATCCCCTTCCTTCATCTGTGACAAATCTTCTTGAAATAAAAGATCCTCCCTTTTTGTTTCAACCATCCACCTTTAGTGGAACAATGAAGGGCTGAAAATAGTGAATGAAGGTTGGAGGTTAGATTCTCCCTAATTTCATTTTTCCTAAATTAGATTATACAAGATTTTAAATCCCACATTCATGGGGGATGAGGATAGATATTGCTTTTTATAACCTTTAACTACCAATATTGACGTGGCTTTGGACCACATCTTCTCTGCTTTTGATACTCCCAAAACTTGGAGTTGGTTACTTAGAACCTTTGAAATTAGTTTAAAAGGATGTGATCTTAGTCTCCTTGAGCTAGAAGCAATATATAGAGTTGGCACTCAAGTTGGGTTGGATTTTGAGCTGACACTAACAAGTAACTCAAATATTGTGACTTGGAAAAATAGAGGTGGAGAGTGGCGGTAGGCCATGTGGTGGCCTAAGGTCCTGAAATGTGGACTTCTCAAATAAAACCACTATATCTCTCCTTATCCTACCACTTTTCATACCAAAATCACCAAAAAATAATATAGTATATAAACAGTGTAATTAGAAATATTAAAATTACACTAATATACCATGGTGATAGAGTCCCTTTCCATCACAAAAATGAGCTCCATCAGCTATGATCCTAATAGCTGGCCCTTTTAAAACCATTGAATATGAGAGGCATGAAAACACATTTTTCACCATGTGCCCAAAACTTTCCATGTCATTAGTTGACCACTAGTTGACCAACTTTGACTAGCCATATCTAGAGCAAATGACCTTTATTTCTTGAGTTTTGTATATCATTAGAAAGCTCTCAATGATCCATATGAAATATTTATAGTTTAGGGAGGATTAGGGAAATTAAAAATGTCCTATATATAAATATACTTTGATAAAACATGCTTTTAGTCTCTTTATATTTGACCTTTCTCATATAATCCTTATCTCTCTTTTAGGTCTCATGGAGACCTAATCCTATTAGGCCTACTAAGCACACATTATAATTTGATTATTTTAGATACCAATTTACATGGAATATACACAACATATTTCATCCCAATAAACCCTTTTTAATCTCATCTAGGATTTATAACACATTTTAGCTCAAATCACTACTTAGAGCACATTATTATACCTATTCATATTAGGCCTGTGTATACCTATAAAGTTTATCTAAAAAAATAAATAAAAAACATAGATTTGAAAAATAAACATGTAAAAAAACATATTAATATAAGTCTTATGGCCTCATGGTTATCACCATGTGAATTATAACTCACACCTCAAAACAAAAGTACTCACCCTTTTATGCAAGTAGCTTACTTAGAACAACCAATTGGTCTCAAAAAATAGTCTTGGAAATTTGAACTTTTGACACATATAAGAACCCTATTAAGGTATTCCAATGCATTATTATTATATTAAATTATCCTTATATAAAATTAAATCAAAAGGATCACAAATAAAAATGACAATTATTGGTCTTATAGACTAATTTGTTGACCTCCTTTCTCACAGACCTTGCTCAGTCAGACAAACCATTTTGGTTTCAATATTGCAATCCTCTTTGCTGAATTCCAAGGTTTTTAAAAACATGAATTTTATGCTTTAGATAAGGGTAGATATCCTCAAACTCATCACTCCCACTCGCTTACTCAGACTTGTCAATTTTTCTTGAAACATAGTCATGATGATAATGACCCTCAACACCTATGTAGACATTTTCAAAGAATCTTTAATAATGTGTATGATCATATGAGATAATTAGGAAAATTTAAGATATAAATATATCATGTTCAAGTGAAAATATTAGTCTTGAAAACTAATCTCACAACCTTACCTCTTCATTGTCCTATCTACACAAGAGAGGTCAACTTATGAGAAACATTATCAACAAATCCACTGACCTTCAAAACTTATAATCAACATGAATGTGTTATATAGGTATTTAAAAACATACCCATATATTTTTATCCATCCCTAATCTATGAAAACACATCCTTAATCTCATTCTCACTTCTACCTAGTTTTTGTCACTATCTGCACCACTAGGCCTTTTAGTGATAGGTCAAATTGCATGATCGATTTAACACATATGAGGTTTAGAACCTAATTAGAGACCACCATGAACAATATATATAAGTATAAATCTTAAACCTCCATCCATTTAGAAACTTTGACTTAGTCAACTCTACCTAATACCTAGTCTATGTATTATCTGATATAATGTTGGAGGGGACCCCAAATCTAGTCACTAGGCTGTCATAGAACTCCAAAACTAAGTTCTCACTTACCTCCTTGAGTGAAGCTACCTCCACCCACAAAATAAATTAATAAATATCTATCAAACCGCACTTATGTCTATAAATATACGGGGGATGAATCATACCTATAAATTCTAGGCCCCATTTCATGAAGGGCTGCTCTACTTGAATGGGTTTTAGAGGCAAGGCAATTAGTCTTTTATTCCTAGTGAACATAACACATTTTGGACACTTCCTAACCCAAGCTTGGGAGTACCTAAATAAATTTGGATAAAAAAACATGTTCTTATGATATTTCATGTTGTGGCATTGGTTAAAAAGTTCCCTCCTACAGGTCCATCATGAAACTATCCTAAAATCTTTTCAACTTGACTAGTCTCTACACACCTCAAAAGCATGCCACCAAGGTCTTTCTTGAAGATCACCCCATCAACAAAGATGTAAAGGATGGATTATAGTATAAAGTGTCTCCTCATTTTCCTATCTAATCCTATAATACATTCTCACATTTAAAATAACTTCACAATGTCTTGGGTCCATCTAGAAAGAGATATAGTTACAATTACTTGTTGGTCATCTTGGACTATCAAAACAACTTCCTTATCTTCCTTCACATCTGATGCAAGGTTTTCACATATTCCTATACCCATGACCAAATTATTAACCTTAAAATCTATGTCATAATACATGCACTTGGTCACCCAATAATCCCTCTTTTCACTCAAGTCTCTATTAAGGATGAAATCCTTAATGTTAGGGTGAACCACCATTACAAATGTCCTATTGTTAGAAACCATGTGTCTAAACTTATTGAGGCCTTGACCAAATTTAATCCTATAGGTAAAATTTTGGCCCTTATTTGTAAAAAATTGACTTTTATATGTTTAAGGAGTCTAATATCTTGTCATGGGGTGTGTTATAAGTTATTTGATGCCATTTAATGTCATCTTAACCTTGATTTTTAGCTTGTTAGTCCTTAAATCATTTTGAGTCATTTTTAGGGTCATAAATATATAATTTAATAGGTTTTACAACCTCCTTGGGAAATATGAAGGTTACAAGAGGTTATTTAATGTCCCATGTATCTTAATAGATCTTAATCAACTGACATAACTGAAAAGTGGTAGGTTCTTCAGAAGAAAGGACAATTTTCTTTGGAAAAGAGAAGAGTTTGGAACTATTATGGCTCATGGGGAAGTGTTCCACATGGTATAATGTTTTTATGACTATTAATATTTATCACACTTATATTAGTGCTTTACATGCTTTGGAATTGATAAAAAGGCCTTAAACCATTCTGCTCCTTTCTTGCCCTTCTAGACTTGCAAGAGTGATCAACAGGTTTGTACTTAGTAAAATTAGTAGGAGAACTTCCAAGTCAAATGAATTTGGGATGTGAAATTAAATTTATATAGATTAATTTACATAAAAATATTTCTAATAATGGTGGATTTTGATTTATTAACCATCCTCATGAAGTTGACTATGTTTTTATGCCTACTAATCTATGCACTCTATAGGTTTTGATCCATTTTGGACAAGTAGTACAAACTAGATGATTATATTGGTTATATAGTATTTTTAGTCTCTTTTATAATTATATCCATGGTTTTTTCATGTTTCATGATGTTTTTATATGTAAATCATCTTAAGTTATAAGAGGATGCACTATGCTATGTTATAGGTAAATTTTTCACCATTTTTAGATCTTCATGCTTGAAAATGACTTTATATGGTTGTGATAGGTCCTTATACATGTTTAAAATGTGTTATTTATTAAATTTACCTTATAAATTTCATTCGTATAAAACATTACCCATGAAGGTGCAGTCATAGGTAGTATACAGTCAGTTTATTATATGATTGCCATATACAATCAATTGGATGAGTTGTGTAGGTCTCTAATACATGTCCATGGAGGTATATTTATATAATTTATAGGTTTAATAAATAAACTTATAAATAATATTTATGATATATATTCTAAAGAGTGAAAAAAGAGAACTATTGCAGTCATATGAAACATCCTCACATAGTCACCATGAACATGCACCTACAAGTGCCATGAAGGAAGAATTCACGTTGAAAAGAAGGTTTTGAAACTTATTTTAGGTGGTTTAGAATGTGAATAATGTATTTTTAGGTATTAATATGAGTTTATAACCCATTTAAGGCCAAATTATATACCCATTACACCAATCATGCTCATAATCTACTTGCTACAACTCATCTTCATCTACAAGAGTTTCCTTGTTAATGTCATACTGAGATGGAAGATTTGATAGTTTTTTCAATATATAAAATGAAAATAAGTTAATTTTAAAACTTGGTGAGGGTATATATATAATTTTTCAAAAACATAAGTATCTTGCATACTATCCCAGTCTACTTCTCTACCTAAATGTGACAAAAAACCACGTATAGGTGGCCCTAACATAAGTATATAGGTCCTTGTATGGGAGGATAGAACATAAAAAAACTTTTAATTGGGATCTTGGTGAGTGGAATTGACCATGGTAGACCCACTTGATGGACTAGGTTATCAAATGGAGTTAAAAATTACTTCAACAGTTCAAATGACAGTGTTCAGGAATTTTTTCCCCAAAAGATGAAAACATAGTTCTTTGAGGTTTTGTTGGTATTTTTTAATAGGGTTGCAAATTTTTTTGATGAATCCTCATGTGTTTGTTTTGAATTACCCATATAGGAAAATGAATCCACAATGTTTGAGGGGTAGATGATAATTGGAGTTTGGTTATTGAGAAGCCTAAATTTGCATATTTATGTACTAATTGTAGTCAGTGTCATCTATAGGACAATCCAAAAGAAACCTATTCAACCCAAGGTTGCATACTAGACCATGCCACCAAAGTGAAATATTTAAAAATTATAAAAATAAAATTGATGATATAAATAACCATTAACAAAGGTTTATATAGATTGTTTGGGGTCTTAAGGTAACCTACAGGTGCCTTTTCCTCTCATAAATGTGTACCTACAATAGACCTTCACTTTTATACCATCCACACTAAGGGATTCAGTGTGGAACAAATAATTTGATATATACAAGGTGATTAAAAGTGTTTTTATATACTCAAGGGTTATTTAAAACCTCTTACAAAAGAGTATTCATATACATACTTCCCCTCATTTGAAAATGTCCACCTACAACCAACTGTAGATGGCTGAGAGCAGGTAGTGGGCTAAAGAGTGAGGTGAGATGGTTAAAAATGCATAAAAATATTGAAAGTGAGTCAAAAAAAATAAAATTAATATAATGGAGGTATAGGATGTTTTATACAGTATTTTTGAAGTCAAACCATGCATTTCTACCTATAGGTACACTCCAAAGAGCAAGAACACAGTTAAGGAAGCAAACAATCTAGACCAGGTAGGATCATATTGAGACATGTGAGAGTTTAGAGGGATTAATGAAGGTTATAAAACCTTAATAACATTTAAATAATCCTCATGAAACCATAATTATGTATTTTTAGAAGAGAAAGGTTTTTTCAAAGGCAATAAATAGTCAATCTATGACTGTCATACACAATCCACCTTTTACATAGTCCATCTTGGAGATTGGGAGAGTTGGAGGATTTATTGACCTAAAAATAGGCTCAAAAGTTATAGATAGGGTATAAATAACTTGTATAACCCTATAAAAACTTCACCTTTTCTGAGAAAATAAAGGGAGTACCCTTTATTTTATCTCAGACATAGTGCACTCCCCTTAGGTGCAAACCCTGATAGTTTTGGAAATGGAGATGAAAGTTTAAACCAAGAGATGGTTGAAATTTTAAAGAAGGTGTATGAATATGGATAAAACCTAAAAAAACATGGGAACTAATAATAGAGGGAGTAATTCCAATAGGGTGCTCTGAACCCTCAAATTTGTAGACATGCATATTAGGCATGGCTAGGCTTAGAAGCCCAAATGATAAGGCATTTCCACTTTCAACCTTATGTGATAATTATAAATTGGTAAATAATGTTTTTTGGGTAATTTAATGTGTTAAATATTATGTAATTAATATAATTCCAATAGGATGTTTTGGATGGTAAAGGTTGCATTTAGGTTTATGAGGCATGATTAAGCCTAGTGCCCAATTGGGGGTCCAACTTCACTTCCACCTTAAGATGAACATTATAACCTAATGAATAATGTTTATAGGATTAATTTTGATGTGTAAAATATATTATTATGTAGGGAATTCATGCCCAAAATCAACATTAGGCCTGTGTAAAGGAAAGGAAGGGATCAAATAGGTAACTTCAAATGCTCACATCTTTCAGAAGGATTTACATGGAAGCCAAAGGAGTTTTGGGAGGTTATTAGGGGTATTGAAGAACATTTTTGTGGAGTTTTTATGAAAATCAAATGTCAAAAATTTATGAACAAACCTTAAGGACAAAAACTACCTAAAACCCTTACAAACCCTTAGTCAAGACTTGATGAAGAAATTCAAGATGGAAAGCTGATCAAATGGTATAGTTTATATAGAATAGTGATTATAACTTGAATAGGAATACATTAGGATCATCCCCACCCTTTTGACCTATAAAAAATTGTATCGAAAGGGTAAAAAATAGGGTACATTTAACTATTTTATGTGTTTTATAGGTTATATAAGGATTTTGAAGATGAAATAAAATTTGGGGGAAAGATTAGGACTTATAATAACTCACTATGGTCATTTAATTCCTTGTAAAAAATCCTAAATGCCTCAATCAAATGCTTCATTTCAACCAGTCAAAACTAGCATAATGACCAAGTTAATGAGAAGTGTGAAAACTCTAAGTAGAAGTGATTTTAAAGTGTGCCTTATGCTTCTAATACCATGGAGGGTCTTGGAACATGTCATCCACTCCATCCCATGGATTTTCATGGAAAACTAAGGCATTTTTGGAGGCCAAGTGTGCAGGGTGCATGAAAGAAGAGTCTTTTAGGCTACAGATGGTGATGGCTCATCTACAAAAGTTTTTAGAGGACTGGTAATGTAACCAATGCATGTAAAGGCATGTCTAAAATCCTTAACATTCATTTAAATCATTATACATGTCCCTAATCAGTTTTGGGATGTTCAAATAGAGGTGAATTATGAAGGTAATTTTTGGACACAGAATTAGAAGTTTTATGCCACTTTACAAGAGTTTCATGCCTTTTATGGACACTTGTACTTCCTGACCTTGCATGGTTCATCCCATATCCTATTATCATGCATAAGTAACTAATTGTCTTAGCTTTAAAAATTTCCTTGTGACTCTTGGACTTCTCTCTTCTCCTCTCTCTCTCAGGTTCTATAAGAACTAGCCATTTTGACCTTTGTAACTTATACTCCACCTAAGTATGGAAAAAACCTACTAATTTGAATACCATTTGATCAATAATACTACTGATTTTTACCTCTTCCATTATTATTTTTATTGTGTTCATTTAGAATATTTTATTTTTAATAAGTGATAACTCTTGTTTCCTTAGCACGATTATTTCATTCTATCATCTATTTACAGTTGGAAAACTTATTCTTACAGAGCATATGAAATGTTCTAAGAAGTGTAAGGGTTGAGTGATTTAGTCCATTCACTAGTGTCATTAAAGGCCTCTTGTCTAGTCCTCCTATTCTAAACATTCATCCATAACCTCATAATGCAATATTGATGTGAGAATATGTAGATTGGATAAGTGTATGTTTGGTTAGTCTTTTGGTTTCATGTGGAACATGTAGCTGGTTGGAAGTCATCTTATTTGGTGTATCACCTCCCTTAGGATAGTTTTATTTTAATTTTATCTCTCCCTTTCCCCCCTAAATTTTATGTGTAGTTATGATCCACAGTGGTACGTCAAGGGAGCTATCCCTATCTATAGATTCACCTCATACTTAGGATACCCACAAGCCTAGAGGTGTTTCAATTATGCCACTTGTATGAGGAGAGCTAAGGCATCTCTTAAAAGTGTGAAAATCCAAGTGAAATAGGATTATCATTACTAAAATAACATGTTTTTAAACAAATGTATGCCTATTATCATATCCCTGCAACACTTGGCTAAATAAAGCTATGGGTTGATCTAGGCCTTCACTATTATGTTACATGAGCATAGAATAAATAGTGTCACTTGTAGAAAAGGAATACATGATGAAATATTTTGTAAAATTAATGTTGAGGAGGGTGGAAGCTTGGGAAATGGCCTGATTGATGGCCTCATAACTTCTTTTACCTTCCTTAGTCCATGAGAACTCCTTGTTCTTTTTGAGCATGGGAGTTAATGGCCTCACCAATTTTGCAAATCTAGGTATGAATATTTTGATGAAGTTTATTTTGCCTAAGAAAATTTTCAATCCTTTCTTACATTTAGGAAGTTATAAGATGAGAATTTACTCTATCCTTTAAAGGTCAATAGATAAGCCATATTTTGACATAACATGTCCTAGAAGTCTACCCTCATGGACTACAAATATAAATTTGTTAGGGTTCAAAGAAACCCCAAAGTTCTTGCACCTATCAAACACCAACCTCAAATGTGTTAAGTAATCCTTAGGATCCTTAGATAATTCAATTATTTCATCAAGGTATATGAGTACCATTTCATTTGTTATCCCTTGGAAGGCTACATACATTTCCCTTTAGAAGGTAGCCCCTACATTGGATAATACAAAAGGCATCTTCTTGTATGCATAAGTGCCCCACTTAGTTGTGAAGATAGACTTGTGTTAATCCTCATCCCTCATTAATAATTGATCATAACCCAATTATCCATCAAGTATGGAAAAACTTTTTGAACCTACAACTCTCTAAATAATTTTATCTATAGATGGTATAAGATAGTGATCTCTTAGTGACACCTTGTTGAGATCCCTAAAGTCCACACACAACCTTATCTCCCCATTATTATTCCTCATAAGAACAATATTTTCCACCCATGAAAAATGTTTGATGGGTAAGATAATGTTGGATTTAATAAGCTTTGTTAACTCTTTCCTAATAAGGATCTCAATCTTGGGGTTGATCAACCTTTACTTTTATCTCATAGGTTTAGCACTATCCTCCAATCTATGGTATGCTAAGCCAAAATAGTGTCAAACTCCTTTAAGTCATGATATTCCAAAGAAAACAAAATTAAAAATATTAGCATAATGATATGAAGGTTACCTTCTCCTCTTTGGTGTTAAACTTTCCTAGCTTGAGTATCTTATCTTTGAATATGACAATTTTTTCATAGTGTACCTCCTTAGTGGCTATGATTACCTTATCTTTCATTAACTAATCATCCTCATTAATTATAATTTATAATTTTACCAAGCCTTTAGGCAGATTATTTGTCCTCAATTGGACAATATAGTCCCCATATTGATGTTACAATCAACCTTGATTCTTTAAGCAAAATTCTGCCTCATGTTTCAAGAATCAAGCAATATTCTTATCAATTTCAAACACTTTCCAACTTACTTAAATATCAGGGACTAAATGAATACATATCACCTTTATTTGGGACTATCCTTTGATGTCCTTGACTCCACTTGGTATGTCATACTATGATCCAATGGTTACCAAATGGTCTATATGTTGATTGGCCTCTCTAAGAATGGAGTGAATGTCAAAGGATTGAAAGTCCTCCAAGAGGTCCCAAACCCTTTGTTTATAGGCCTTCAATATTGGATTATTGACTAAACTTATACCTCTCACCTGATGCACCCCTTTCTCACTATCTCCCATAGCTTGTAGGATCTTAATGCCTCTCTTTCTTGCCCATTGCAACCCATGTTTGAGGCCTCATATTATCCTATATTAGAAGTATAACTAAATTGAAATATTAGGGTAGAATAATAATTATTATTTGAATGGAAGGAAATTATAACACCTTCCCCACTTCCATTCTTGGATCTAGAACCATCATAAAACAAGTTTCATACATGTTCATGCACTTGGCTTATGTTAGTGAGACTTGGAATGGTAGTTCCTTATTCATGTATACAATACAGATCCAAACCTACCTCTTTAATACTTATGTAAGGATCATAGACATGATTTTATACTTCCCATTCATTAAGGAGAAAATTTAATATTCCTTCTAGTCATTCCATGGGCTCTTAGTCATTGGGGTGCTCATCCTCATCCAAGATAGTACAATTGACATTTGATAAGCTGGGCATGTAGGGTTCTAAATGGAACCTAGAGATAGGTTAAATCCTTATGTTACATACCTGGTCTTAAAAAAAATAGAGGACCAATTAGAATAGATATACCCCCTATTTTGGTAATGAAATTCCTAGACAAGCATAAGGCAAAGTAGAAAGGGAGGTCAACTACTATCACATTTTAAGATATAGTAAAATGAGGACAAGTAGAAAATATGATTTTAAGGTCTTTAAAGACACCCATGGTATTGGTAAGAGACCCATATAATTTTTAAACCCCTTTTGTAATTGGTTTATACTTTACCCCCAATTTATCTACTATGGACTTAGGCATGACAGAAGTGTTAGCCCCTCTATCTATCATGTAATTATGCACTAAGAAATAACCTATGATGACTCAAATAAATAATTAATGTGGTTTAAATACCTTATGTGCTTAGGACTCATGAAGTTGATTATATTTAGAGAGGACTACACTTACCTTTTTTAATTGTTTGTCCAAGACATGGAGTTTGGAAAGTTTTTCTTGAAGGAGATATTTTTGCCCTATAATGAGCAATGTGTCCCACATAGGGATAGTAACATGTGCCTTCTTCATCTAGTATATAATTCTAAGATTATGGATGGATATTTTGGACTACAAATTAGGAAAAAAAATATTATTTGGAGTTTGTGTGAATTGAGGTATGAAAGGACCTCTATAATATTACCCTTTTCCATCTTGCATTTGCTAAGTTGATGGTGTATTAGGAGATTAATATTGAGTAGTAATCCCTTGAGGTGTTTTATAAGGTGGAAAATCTACTTTTTTAAGTCCTAAACCATTATTAACTACCCTTCTCTTATCTCTTAAATGAGATGTAATTGAATTATCTATCTTGGTTGCATTCTGATCTTGATTGGATACCACTTCTTTGAAGGAGTGTTCACCTTATTGGAAGTTAAAAAAGGTAGTTTTAGAAGATGATTTAATTATAATTTACCCTTATTACCTTGGAATCTCAACTTGAGTCATGAATTAAGTGTATCCATATGACATAAGAGGACCTTCTTTGTGTTGTGGAGGAGGTTGATTATCATGTGATGGAAGAGCAAGACCCTGATACATGAAATATGCTTGGCATACATAACCACTTCAATCCATTTCTATATCATGTGACTTACCCCATTGAGTAAGATATTAACCATCTTGAGTGTTATTATTCTTAGTTGGGATTGTTGACTAATTTGATCCCCTAGTAAAATAAGTCAACCCACCTGCAAGTTGAAACTTGTCATGAGGAATCCTAGGTCATAAAGTGTTCACCATGGTCATAACTAAGGTTAAATAACTTGTCTTAATTTTGTCATATGTGTCATTTTGTCTTAGTGTCATTTATGCCACCTTTGAGCCAATTTAAATAAATTATATAGTTTTCATAAGAAGACAAGTGTTTCAAGGAGTGGTATAATGTACCATATGCCAGGTTAATGTCAAGACTATATTTGAATTTGGTAGGTTCAATGTATAAATAAATAAGATCAATTGAGAAAGGATGATTTTTAGGCAGTTGTATGGACTGTACAATAGTTATGGCATGTGTGAATACTTAAAATTGACCTTTCAAATCCTAAAATCTCATATCCATGTTCAGATTGTCTTAACAAGTCCAAAAATGGATAAAACCATTATATCTCTCTCCTCTCTCTCTTGTGTAAGTTATGCTAGTAAACTAGTTTCATTTCTATATAGTCAGGACAAGTAGAGTCAAAGTGAATGTCTTTGGTGGATGTTATCACTCCTAATGTAGTTTGACTCCATGGTCATAGATTATAGATTGGTGGATTATGCTTCATGAATAATCTTCAAGATTATTTATGCCTCTAAATTGACTACACATTGATAACACCTTTAGGTTTTCTCATTTTTTTATATGATTTGATGTTTCCAAGTGTTGAAAGCATTATTTCAGGGCATGTTCTTCATCCTCATGTGGTTTTAAAAGTTGGTTTACATGTGTGGATATAGATATGCAAGTAAAACCATTATCCTTATGTTTTAAGGGAAAATATAATGGTTTGTAGAATATGTTTCCAAGTTGTAGAGTTTCATTTTCTATTAGTGGCTTTATATCAATGTAATATGTTTGTATTCCACCTCCTAAACCATGGAAGTTAGTTTCTCCATGGAAAGTTTGCATTTAAATACTCTAAAGTTTATTGAGGTGGGTTTCTCAAGACATAAACAAAATATGGTTAGAAATATTCAATACACAGTCACCTATATTCATATACAAACATGCACAACTAATGAAAGACTATTGTAAATCCAAGACACATGTGGTGTTCATGCCTAAGACATTAATGGAGTTCCACAAGTCAATAATGGCTTATGGTGTTGGTATTAGATCCATCACATATATTTCAATAAACTAGATCAATAAAAAGTTACTTAAGGGAAACTTTACCTTATCTTCTTCAAAATACAGTTTTATTCTAGATGGTGTCATCTATTAGTATAATCTAGTAAGATGTGTGCAAGTCTAATCATTTCAATCTTAAAATATAGATAGAGATGTCACTTATCAACATAAAAGGAAGTTTTGAAGTCAATAGAAGAGATTGATAGGTGGACCTCCAATTAAGTTAGGTTTATATTGTAAGTATTGAGTAAAACATAGTGCTAAAAGCCTACATTAACCTATGACAACACAACTTAAAATGACATATGGCTTATTGATGGATCTTGATGTTAGAACATGATTTCAAAACATGAGATGGGTTTAATCACCTAACGAATGGTCTAATATCAATATGTGTGAACCAAGGATATAATATCAGTCAGGCATATGACCACCTACAAGAATCTCATGACAATGTATTGAGCCTAGAACCTAAAATACAACTAGTGCACTATAGTATGTAGAGGGGTGCATAGTCTGCAAGCATGAGATAAGTTTTTTTAGATTAAAATATGCATTATTAACCTTATAAAAATAATGTCAAACCTATATTAACACCCATAGTAAAATGTCAAACTCCTTCCTTAACGGTCACCTACAAGTGACACAATCAGACTCATATTGTAGACTAATTCCTAGCTCATAAAAGATGCCAGTTTAGTAAAGTTGGAAAATATATAAGCTAGATCACCACATTGAATAAAACTTTAATGGTAATGAGACATTTATATGTGATCTTCATAGGCAAGTAACAAAGCAAAGGACTGGGTTTTGAAACTCCACACACAATCAACTAAACCTTCCATACAATCATTAAACCTATTGCACTAGTATTGAAGAATTTGAAGGTTTTATGGGTATATAGGTGTGATATAGTTTCAAATTTTGGTTAATAACATTCTAATTAGGTGATAAAACACTCCATGACATTGCCTTGGTCATACCAATAGTGAAGATACTATCTATTCTATCATAGATAAAGAACACTCCACTAGCAACATAGTCTACAAACTTATGCATCCATGATGGAAAGGTGAGTGAAGAGTATTAAATTAATTTTAGGATAATGAATATAGTTTATTTACATGTAAAAAATCATTGAAGAGGCCCTATAATCATTTCAAACTTATAGAGGGTTAAAACATACAGTCAGACATAGACTAGGCCTATTAGGCCTAGACTAGGCCTAAAGCCCTCATGACTTTTATCTTATTCTAGATGACTACATGAATTTATAAGACATGAGATAGAATTCATGGGAAAATATAAGATGGATTTGGATTACTTGTTTTTAGGTAGTAACTCAAATTGGTCATTTTTGACCCAAGACTATCTCAGACTATCTAGAACACATTGTAAGAGCTCAAAGATCAATTTTATTCACTCACATATGTACAGATGGTGTGAATGATACTTCAAGAAGTTAGGAATAGTTTAAGGGGATCTCTAGCTCAAACTTAGTCAATTTTTTTGGGGGTTTCAACATTAATATTTTATGAATGATCTTTAATAGTCTAAGATACCTAAAACCATCTTAAAACCCTTATTCAAACTCGATGGTGAATACATGAAGGAATTTGCATTAATATGTGGTCAAATTCTTAGGAAAGTGATCTAGACATGTTTATAACTCTCATAGGCTCCTTCAAACCCAAGTGATATGTACTATCACTTGTATGGTTAGACCTATTTCTCTATTTCTTATATGATTTCAATGTTCCTAAGGGTGCATAAGGGGTTGATAGATGAAAATAATTGTAAGGGATCTATAGATACTTATTCCAACATATCACATACATTTATAACTTTATTAAAGAACAAAAATATCTATACTATACCTATCACTATAGGAAGTCTAAGTGAGACAATGAGAAAGCAATGTGATTATCAAGGTTAAAAAGTGAGAAGTGTTGTATTGAGTTTCTTGGAGGTCTATATGACTAACTAAGTGAAAAAAATATATTGGACATGTGTCTAACACATATTCAATGGATTCTCTTGGACAACTATAGGTCACTCAAATAACAAGTGTGAGAACAAGCTGAGGAAGGCTAATGAGTGACTGCTAGAGAGTAAACATAAGTATCAAGAGGGAATCTATCAATTAGGGAGGTGTATGAGGTATATTACAACTTTGTATCAACCTTATTATGAAAAATAACATGTTTCAAAGACTCTTATATCAGATTTAAATATTCAAGTGAATCTCTAATCACCAAAATATAGTTTCAAAGAAGGAGATGAAGGTTCTATATGCCACCTTGAGGGAGAATGACATGTTTGTGATGGACATTTGTTCAAGATGACCTTCATGGTCAATTTTACACCTCATTAATCAATTTTTAACTAGTTCCCATAGATTAACACATGGACTTCTGACCCTTCCACTTCTCTTATTCTCTATATTCTCCTTTGATCTATAAATGCAAGCCATTTTGACAATTGTATTTAGTACACACCTAGCATGGCAAAGCCCTACTAGTTTGACACCTTGTTTTGTCATTTGAATAAATTTATGAAGTTTATTTATTATTTGCACATCTTGCCTAAGTATCTCAAGTGGTGTATTTGAATGACAAGTGATGAATATTTTTTCTCATTGCTTTCATTCTACCCTTGTATGCATTGTGTGAGTAACATCTCTTATAATAGGTCTCATGAAGTGTATTACTTGTTAAGGTGCACTTGAAGTATGAGAGGGACTATTAGTGTCTAGTATCAAAACTTATTTTTTCCCACCTTTGGTTATGCATGGAAATCTACCTCTATGAGAGACACTTATGCTAGAAGGTCATAGAGTTGAGTTTAGTTTTAGTATCTTTCTCTCTTAGTGTATATGAAAGTGTGTTTATGGACTAATATTTTGGTGTATCACCTCATTATTATAGGTTTACATTAAGTTACCTTTTTCCCTTGTCACACCCAAATGATTGGTCTAGTATAGTGTGCGAGCTTAAGATAAAAATCAAGGGAGCTATCCCTTCAACCTATAGGTTTACCTCCAATATAAGCAACACATAGGACTAAAGGTAATATAATGTTTTCCAAATATGGGAGAGGCTTAAAAACCATCTCCTAAGGTGAAATGTTTGGCTACAATAGGGACTAGGACTCTAGAATAGCTAGCAAAATTAGGGTTATAACTATTATAAGGCCTTGATTGATTAATCTTCCCTTGACCTTATTAGGCTAATAGGGAGGTCTATTATAATGGTAGGGTTGATAGGGGGCTTGTTGGGGTGCTTGATAAGGTATATGGGGGGAGGGAGGGTGGGGTGGGTTGGGGGGAGAATTTTCTACCTCTACAAGGCCACTATCTTATTGTTTTGGGCCTTGAGTGGGCCTTTAATCTTGCCTAACTTATCCCATTAAATGAAATATATCTAATCATGATTGGTTGGGGATGGTAAAGAATCAATTTTAGGCATAGGGGTTGAATTTATAGGAATAAAAAGATGAGGGGTCTTGGGGTGAGCTTACCTACTTAGATTAAACAATTTTTTGCCCTTATGGTCACCTCATAAGCTTCTAGTAAGTGATTCTCCCCATGGATTGTATCATGACTTATAATTTAAATCTCTTAAGAAGTAAAATAATTCATAATTATGGGTGGAATTGATGACTATGGGGATCCTATCCTAGGTTTTTTGAAACCTATAGTTGAAATTTACCATAGATTCCTAGGGAGTCCTCTTAATTGTGGTGAGTTGCTCCACCAAAGAGAGATGGTCACTCCTATCCTCAAGTGTTTATAAAAATGATCCCAAAACTCATACTAGATGTTGATGGATGCAGGTTTTAATCCCCTATACCATTGGAGTGCCTTACCATTCAAAGAACATACCAATAGACTCATAGCCACATTCTCTTAGGTTAAATTATGGACCAAGCACAAATTAGCTATGTCTAAAATATGTTCTATATGGGTAGTTGAGTTATATCTTATGAAATAGGGAAGAATTTTGAGGGAATTATAAGGTATTCCATCAAAATAATTGATGTTTAAGGGGCTAACACCATTGAAGGGCATAAAGGCTTGCATTCTAGGCCTACACATTTGAGGTGTAGGATTTACAATAGTGATTGTTTGGGTATAATTAATAGAGTTAAGGGGTGTAAGATTGGGATTAAACCTAGGATATATATCTTTATCCTATAAAATTCTAATGGAAACTTAAAAAAAATAGTTTCCTTACCTTTTGGGTAATATCTTATGACCACTTTTTGTATGTAACTTGACTATAGATCTACCACTGAAGTACTTGAAGATCTCAGATATTTTCCAAGACTACCAATGCATGCTCCAAATCACTTGTATGATATTCCCACTAGGCATGCCAATTTTTTTATTTCTCCTAGCTACATCCTTTAAATGAGAGAGTATAATTCTCTTCAATCTTGGGCTAACATGAGATTAGTCTAAAGGGTGATGATGACCTATAGTAAGACCAAACCTCTAGTTAATAGGGATATCTCCCTTGGTACATCAACTTAAGCTCTCTTCCTAATAATTAATGATGTTTGGATGAAAATAGATAGAGTGAAAACATGAAAAGAAACCTATTCTAAGGATGGTGATGCGCCAATATTCATTTTATCCTCTCTTGACTGATCTTCAACAACACTTTGTGAATCAAATGAAAGACTAAATACTAAAATAGGATTTTTGATTAACTTATAAACATAAGTGTTTCATTAGAGGCTATGTGTAAGGTCTACAAATTTAAGGCAATATAAACAAGGTCTACTTGAGACACTATCAACCAGCTCACTATTCAGTATAATTACCACATTATAACACATCACATGACCTACATAAGATGACAATATAACACTAGGTGAAGGAGAGGACATAAAAATAATAATGAACATCACACTTTATTAAAGTAAAAAAATAATAACACACACTAAGATAACAAATAAGTCTGTAACCAATCCTTTCTTATTGATTCTGAAGGTTCAAGATATAATTTCACAGAGTTTTACTACACTCAATCAAGGGATGAAAACAAAGGCCTTAAGGCCTAAATATATATAATTGTGAGAAAGAGTGAGAAGGGAATATTATCATACAAATGTCATGAAGATTCCATAATGTTCATAACCCACTCACACAATAGTTACAATATCCCTTCACACTCTTCCATGTATTACTTGGGTTGACTAGTACCTTGAATGAGAAACTTTGGGATGTTGGAGCCTATTTTTAGCAAGGTTTGACCCATGAAGAATATATTCATTTCATCCTTTGTCAATTAAATCTTCCCTCATTAGTTACCAAGCATTAAAAGGTCCAATTAGGCCTTCTTCATGAAGTATTAAGTAGCTACCTTTTCCTACATATTAGACATGTTCAAGAAACCATCTAACTCTTATATAATGACCATTGATATGGAGATTTTTCACCTCAAGGGTTATTTATAGTTATTTTATGATGAAACATTAACTCCATACTAACCTTCTATGCGTATGAGATTCCTCACTTTGTTGATTAAAGGGGCTTACTAGACAATCAATCTAGTCTCTTGGTTGTCTACTATTTGGATGGTTAGATAACTAGATCAACCTCCAATCTAATTGAGTTAGTTTTTTTAAAATCTAAACCAACCTTGTATACAAAGACTTAGGATCTTCTAAGCAGTTCATATATTTAATCTTACCACACCTAGATGACTAGGTCACCTCTACTAGCTTCTATAGACTCACTATTTAGTGAGGATTTGTAGAAGCATTTTGAGGTCAAGTTTGGAAATTTTATGATATAATAAAGTGAAATAAGTCTCAAACCACCCCATCCATTGATTGGAAACATTTGACCATGTCTTTCACTTCATGTCCTACTCAAAACCTTGTAATCTTATAATTTTTAGAGGTATACGTACATTATCGGTACTAACCAGTACCATATTGAGGCTTCCTCTAAGTGGAATAAGTGACCCAAGTGTTTACCTAGTGACTTAAATGCATTTGGATGCATTTTCTCTAAAATATTCCCAATCGGGTCCTTAATAGGGTTTTAGTGAGGTTTAAGAGGATTCTGGACTCTTAATAATGGTTTAAAGAGATTAGGGACTTAACCTCTAAACTAATGCCACTAATATCTTATATATAATTCCCCCCAAATATCCTAAATTTATCCTCTCCCAATGCAATCATTATGTATAGTTATGAGATTGGCAAGTTGCCTTTCAGGTGAGAAATAAACATTTTGAGTAGTCCTAAGACACTTTTAGTCCAAAGTGACCAACAGTGGCTTATCCCCTATAAATAAAAGTGGTTCACACATATAAAATAACTTGTTGAACATTTACATGAAGGTTTAATATGTCATTTGATCTAGCTTTGTCCTCTACTCTAGCTTTTAAGTAACACTGTCTTAAATAAGGTGCTAGATCAATAGGTTTGAGTATAAGGTCACTTATTTATGAAATTATTTTGAATTAATGGATCACTTAGCCACTATTATTAACATTAAAATCACCATTGAGGTCCTTTAGAGAGTCTACATTAGTTTGATCAAGCAATTTACTTCTTTTTGTATATATATAGTTTCTCACTTGAGCACCTAGGCCTACTTGTAAGTGCATATTAGGTATAGTGGTCCCTTTAGGTGGCTAATGTGAAGTTATTTAAGACATTTATGATCATTAAGGGATATTTATCACCCCTATGGTCTCAAAATTTTGGGGACATATTCCTCCATTGGTCTAAACTAGGGTTTAAGAAGGGTTTTAGAGGTCCACCATATTAATGATGGTTCATACAGTATAGACCTCCAAACCAGAAATTATTATCATGATAATTTATATTAATGACCCCTTAATATCTCCTAAATATCTTTAGGTCCCACATAAAGTGTACATGGATATATGAGTAGAAAATGGTGTGTTGGTTGATAAACTTGATTACTATGTATTAGCAACTAAACACGGAATTAAACTAGAATAATAAGTAACTAGAATCAGAAACAACAAAGAATAAGAGATACAAGAAACCTCCCTGAAAACTTGTATTAAACTCTTCCAAAAGGAAATACAATGAAGAAATCTCTCTTTCTTCCACACCTCTTAGATGTATAGATCTCTTTCCCTCAAGAGTTCTCTCTCTCAATTACAATCAATTCCAACAACCTGGACTGATTCACATATACATGTATATTCTATATCTACAGTATTGTTCTCCTACGATAAGCTATGAAGATCTTCCCTATTATATAACATTAGGGATTCATGAGAATACAATATCCACCATTAGATTTACCTCCTAATCAAAGGTCCAAAACAGTCCCGCTTAAAATAGAAACACGGACTTACAACTAACAGCTAAAATTATCATGCAAATAATTTGTTCTGTCCACGAAAATAGACATTCTAGACACACAGGTAATCAACGTCAGTTCCTATTTAACTGCACATGACCGACGTCAGCTGATCCACTACCAATGTCGGTAGCCTCTAGTCCATTCCTGACCTTCGTCAGCGACTGTGTGACTCCTGCAACTTCTACACTCGCTCATCTATTGAAGCTTTTAGCTCCACAACTTAACATGGTGTGTCTCAAACTCTCTACTAGGTAGTAGTAGAGAGTTTGTGTAGGTTACCTTCTTAGAATTCATTCATAGATCTAGTCCCCTTTACCCAAATCACTCCATGAATTTTGATACCATGGGAGTGTTCAACTTACCTTAAGATCCCTATGTCTAATTCCCTTTATGATGATAGATATGAGTGTTGGAAGGTGCAACTTGACATGGATGCTTAAGATAGTGGAACTTGAGAAAAGACAAATAAAAATGAACTATCTCATTACACTCCCATAATTAAAATACCTCCTCTAAGGCCTAAAATATATTCATATACCCACACAGTACATTTATTCTGCTTGAAGGTTTGGATTTAACCTTAAAGTGGATATGGGGCCTTGTGGGTTCATGGTGGCTTTAGGCCCTAAGGTGCTTAGAATAGGCTTTGGAGACTCAAATCATCTGTAGATGCATCTATATCCTCCATGTTATCATATAATATTCTTCAATCCATGCTCTATCTTCTTCATATGCTCTTATCTTCTCATACCATCTTGTTAACCTTCTTCTCTCTTAATATTGCCTTGGATATCATTGTCTTGTATAGGGGTTTTAAATAGTTAGTGTGATGACATAAAAAATCTCTCTCATCTCCTTATATGAATGGAATTAGGGTTTAAATATCATATTATAAGTCTTGATCATAGCCCTGAGGTCTATCTTTTCCAACTCTACTTGTCTGCATAATCATACTAAAGTTTACATGTTGTGAGTCTAAAACTCAAACCAGATAGTCACTAATTTAATCATACCATCATATGAGATATTAATGAGTTTGGATTTCATCATCATCTTGGATTTTTTTTTTACATACATAATAACATTTTTACTCACTTTAGTTTACAACCTTCACTCTCTAGGTAACCCTGAGTAACTGTATGTGCTCAACTCAGTTCATTATGCACTCCTATATATTTCATTACCTTTGGTGACATGACATATGTTTCTTATCTTACTTCTTAGTTTGAGTTCCCTCTTCATGTTCATACTATATATTTTATTCAAGGTTGAGGGCATAGACTATCAACAATACTATGAGTATTGAGTCATGTATGTTGACTGACAAGGGGTCTATGGAATAGGTTTATGAGTTAGAAGAGTTCCCTCTGAGTTATACTTAAGATCCTAATGAATCTCTTATGTTATAATTAATATCCTTAAGACAGGCATCTTATTAGTCATGGACTTTACTTACATTTGAGGCTAATTTACATATAATGACTTTAAAGGATTTTGCAAAGTGGATATGAGTTTTTTGCTATAGGTGGTGATCATGCTCTCTCAACAGGGTTCATACTTATACAATTTCATTTCCTCATAGTACCAATGTTGTTTGATATAATTATAAAATATTTATACTTTGTTTCTATACCTTAGACTTGAGTAGAGGGTTAAAACTTGTGGTTGATGACTTGTAATGTCACATGGAGCTTGAGTCTTGGGATTCAGGTTTTATAATGAGGTAGGTTGACAATGATAGGTATTCAAATTGTAGAGGCTCTTTGAGGGCATGGATTAAAACATAAAATAATTCCCAAAATTATTTATTAGGAACCTAAGCACCAATACACACATACCTAAAAAAGCATAACACTTGGAGGCCATCAATGAGGCAAATGTAGTGGGGAATGGAAACCTAGGACTCTTCAAAAACCTCAAACTTTGCTAAAAAACCTTATTCTATGCAAAAAAAGACTGTGAAGGTGTTTGAGAGCTAAATGGTTATTTTTTGCCCTATGAGGACTATGATAAGGTCTAAAAATCTTTAGATAAGGGATTTTTCATATGAATACAACACTAATTTTTTTTCCTTTACTATGTTTTGATAAAGTCTAAGCCACCATCATACAACATACTACCTTTTCTTACAATGAAACCTATACTTTTAGGCAATATTCACTTGGAAGCATCCTTGGAGAGAGTTTGGGGTCTATATGAACATTAAAATTGAACTAAGGAGACCTAAATAACTTTAAGACACCATTATTTCACCTTCAAACACTATTCACCTTGAGACATATGCACTGGATACTCTTTCTCACCAATGAAACCTTGATTTATAGCCTAAATATAGTGAGATCCTAGATATTTCTCACTCTTATAGGCTCACAATGTGAACTAGAGGTGGAGGATGCCATGGGATGTATATACAGGACTAGAGGAGACATGAAAAACTACTAGTTTCATTAGATAATCCAATAATGCTTTGAAACTATTCCCCTTTTTTTGCCCTATACAAATGAAGATGGTAACTAGGTTACTCAAATTCTTAGTCTTTGTTAATACAACACATAATACTAATCCTAAAATTAATTCCCATGATTAGAAGGTCATCAAGTCTATTTTCTTTGGACAAAACCCTGGACCCTCTCCCTTTCTCTCTTGTATACACTGAGCATAAATGTAGAGTGCTTACCATGTCTGCCAAAGAGCTTGGTGGAGGAAATGAATTGGTTTTTGGATCTTTGGGCCCTAAAAAAATTATATTTATTAATCATATGTCTATGTTTAACTCCCGTTGAAGACCCCTAACTCCATCTAAGCAAATTGGTACTGTACGAATCTGTACCACTTTGAAAACTCTTATAACATGTAAGTTTCCTTATTTTTCTCATGTTTCAAATCATAGATTACTATTGGTAGTTATAATGAGGGAAAATATGGGTCAAACAACATTTTAAAACTCATGGTATGGATTGGGAATTTGAATGGACACATTTTCACATGTGTGGGGCTCATTTAGTGGCAAATGAAGGTGTTGACTTGTGAGAAGGACAATATTATCATATGAAACCACTTGGTTATGGCATAATGGAATTCATGAAGGATTTTAAGGATGTGAATGGAGGTCTTAGTGGCTTCTTGAGGTCAAATATCATCATTTTAAACTTAAATATTATCCTTTAAGATAAGGTGTATGGCTTCAAGTGAAGGTTTCAATTGGATGACATTCTAATACATGTTAAAATATATTAGAACCTTATAAAGACCTAATTTAAGATCCTTTTTTACATATATAACATCCATTAAAATTATGATCAAGCCATACTTTGAATATTCTCAACAAATTAGATAGATTCATGATGAGTTATTATCTGCAACATTTAGTCACTTTTCCATGGCACATATGGACCATTGAGACCACTTCAAGTCTTGTTATGGACCTTTACACATGTATAAACCACTTGACACATATTAAAAAAAGGAATAAATACAACCATCATGATAATATCTTGGCATGACAAAAAATTAGACATGTTATCCTTGACATGACAACCAATGACTTCCTTTGAACTAGTTGTTAGAGACTCTAGGTTTCACCCTTGCTAATGAGATGATCATTCCTGTCCTAACCTCAAACCTAGGATAACATGGGAATGAGCTTAGGCTGTGGGTTACCTAATGCATGGGTTAGACCTCTATATTTTAAGGGGATATCTCCCCATATTTTTTCATTTTAATCTCTCTCTAAGACCTAAACAATTGGGATGGAAAAGGTAAATAAGATGCATGAATTAAATCTACTGTGTTGGTGTACCTGGTAATCATTCTATCCACTCATTCAATCTTGAACTCTCAACACACTAAAAAATAATATATAGAGCTGAGAGACTATCTCCAATGACTTCTAAACATCAATATTTCATTTAGAGGTTATTGGAATAACTTAAATTGAGAGGTTCAAGAGGATAAATCTTAGTTTAAGGCAATTGCAACCTGATTTCCACTCCAAACTTGAGCTATCCACCTTACAACACACTAGACAACCTACCAAGAAGATTGTTAACACTTAGGTGTAAGTTAGAATTATAAGAGGGTATGATATACCACTATTACATATCAAACAATCATAAACACAAATTATAAACCATGAAGAAGCTACAAGATGCTCTATTCATCATTCAAGAGGTGCACAAGTACAAATGCTAGCAGAGTGTCCTCATACCAGCTTGAGGGATACAAATTAAGGCAAAAAGACTTAAATATATAGAGTAGGTGAGGAGAGAATAATGGGAATATATCATAGGAGAATGGATAAGGGGTCATGAATGACCAAGTCCACTCACAATATCAATTACAATAGTTACATAAACCTCTTTCTAGCTTCTCCATGCATTGGTCCTTCTTGAATGAGGTGTTGGCATTGAAAATTAGGTAAATGAGGCTGAATAAACATCAATTACACTATTTAAAATGCTTGATAATCCTTTTAATAGTCCATCATGCTCCCCTATGGAAGTTACAATCATGAATTAGGTCACCATAGTCATGTAACGGCCCACACTCTTCTAGAGCAAGTTGACAAAGTCAAGGAAACTATCTTAACCTCTATTATAGCTATTAAATGCACATTAAATTCCATTCAAGGGTTATTAACCAACATATTAGCCTTGCATTGACTCATTCCATTGGTATTTCAATGCCAACTTGATCTTCTTTGATGACAACATAGACCAATTAGGCCTAATTATCTAAGTTTTGATGTATTGACCTTAATGAAACATGTAAAAAATATTTAAAACCTATGTATGAGTGTGATTCATGATTAAAACAACACTTCAAACCATGACATATGATTATAAAGGCATTAAGAACTTAAAACTCCACTTCTCTAATCTAACTGGTTCACTTTCCTCATGCATTGGTACACTGGCAGTTTTGGATGTACTTGAAAGGACCTCTAAAGAAAAATCATTGAGCATGTTAAGGTTTTAAGAGCTGTATTAAGTCCTAAACCAACTACTCCAAGGATTTGAATCACTCTACACTATCAAACACCCTTTATTCTACTCAAAATCCTAAAAAAGTGCCTATATGTGAGGATTTTATACTATGTCTGTATAGTTAGGTACCATTAGGTGAATCTAATTTGAGTTTAATTTACCCTCCATGATTTTTTTAGATCATTATGGGATGTTAAGGAATCAAAATATCAATTTTTTTGAGATTGGGTATGACTAGGGTTTTTGGGAGGTTTATGAGTGCTCAAAAGTCTTAAGGATGGTTTATATAGTACTATGCTTGATAGATTTGCCAAGTTCTGATAATGCTTATTTTGACCCTTTAACCCATTATTTTTAGAATAAATAAGTAAACAATAGTTGGGTAAATTATCATAAATAATTTCTCTCTAAATTAAGGTACCACTCCCTTTTTAAAGATCTTCAATGAATAAAAACTACACTAACATTTGAATAAACTTTTAACCAAAAATAATTTTAGGTAGACTAACATCCATACATCACTATGCTATGAATGTAATATTTTCTTTCTATGAAACTATTCAATGACAAAACATACAGATTCAATATATAACAATGATCAAGTGTGTGTGTGTGTGTGTGTGTATATATATATATATATACATATATATATACCACTAGATTTTGTGAACTAATAACAATTGATAAAATGTATATGATAAGACTCTCAACTAAAAAATAATTACCACATTTAATGCATGAATTCACACAAAAACTCATCTTCATCCACTCAAATGCATAGATTTAAGTCTGTAGTAACTATTTGTTTCTTTCATTCATGGATGAAATAAAGAGGGAAACATCATATTATAAAAGCAAAGTTCAGCCAAATTCTAACTTTCCAGACCCTTTACCTGTCGCATTTAAAATATATATATAGTTTTTCACTTGAAACTATTCTTTAAACTTAGATTTAAATAAACTTTAACCCTGAGTAGGATTTAGTGTTCAAAACTGATTTAAAAGATAGAACCTTCAGGTAAAGTATTTAACTTAAAAATAGAAAGCTTGAAAATGGTAAAATCACTACTGAGGAGGTGCATTGGAATATTTTGATTTGCTTTGATCTATAAAAAAGACATTTCATTTTCCATTCCTTAAATTTAGTAATGAATTCTTGGATTCATGGAGAATTAGGAACTCCAATATGTTTAATTCATTATTTCTAGACCTCCTTAATCTTTTGAATATCAGCCACTTTTTTTCCATGCTCTGGAAGTGCTTTAATGCAAATATGAAGTAATGATTGCACTTTTGACACCCTATAAAAATCATATATTACAAGATTTTGAATTTATTTGATGAAATTGATCTTTTCTTTAAATGACTGTATCACAGTATTGATATCTTCTTCAGGTTTTCCATCATCTTTTAAATACTTTACATTAATACATTCTAAATCATGATGTAGAGACTGAGTAAATTTGGTTATCTCTTTACTCAACTTTATAAGTTCTATCCACCCTTATTTTGACATTGAGTTTCTCCATTCAAGATTATTTCTACATACATATAATGTCTTGTCATTCAAATTTACCACATTCTTCTCTGATAAATTTTTTATCACACCATACTTCTGGATTTCAATCATTTAGTTAATTACAGCTGTCCATTTTTTTTCATCTTTATCCATAAAATGTTTTATATCTTCAAATATTTAATGGTAATCAAATTTTCATCATATATATTCTTCAAACGATTAATATATTTGGTGTCTTCTTGGATTATCCCATCTAGCCAATTTTCAAATACTTTCATTACCATCTTACTTCTATGTATTTGATCAAGAATTTTCTAATTAATTTGAGATTTTGGATCAAAAGATAGGGGCAACTAAGAAATGGACTGAGGACCTGGAGTATGAATGTCATCAATGTATTCATCCATCAACCTAATGCATGTTTCAATTCCTTCTTATCTCTTTCATCCTACCATGTTTGATTTACTATTTTCTTGGTGGATGTTTCAAGATGATGTACATCTACATCTCTTGATGCAACTCTGAGATTTATTCTTTCCACTATATAATCTTATGCTGTGGAATTTTGAACTTCATCATTTGTCACTGGCTGAGCTATCTCTACACTCCAATTTCCTATATTAGGATCAATGTCTACCTTGGAAGTGATTTTTAGATTTTTAGATCTAGGAGCTTTCCCTAAAGATCTACTGACCATGTCCTCTAATGGGAAAGAAAATGGAACTATTTTCAATTTCTTCTTAATTGAATTCTGTAACCATCGAAGTGTAGTAACTAGGGTTCCTTATCAAGAACAAGTTGCTTTAAAGGGGTATCTAGTAATTTTATTGAATTGGTAGAGTCCAAGGTGATTCCCACCTATTGATCTATACCAGTTCCCTCTACCATTGATGAATCAGGACCTTGATCACTTATCATCCTATCTGAGTCTTCTTTAGCACTCAAATCCATAATCACTTTTTCTAGAGATTCTTTCTTCTTGTTGTTCTTAGCTTTGACCTGGTGGTGTAGTTAGGAAAATTTCTTACAAGGGTTTTCTTCAAATTTTTAGAGGTAAAATCCTTATAAACCTCTAATTTTGAAATGCATTTTACCAGATCTAAATTCTCTATCAAATTGAGCAAGAAAATCCAATACCTCTAGCATTGTCCTCCTTTCACGACACCTTGTGTGTTTTATTTTACCAAATTAGCCTAATAATTATTTGATAAGGGCACAAAATCTGATCAAATAATTATTAAATCAATACATTCATGTTGAGTTCTCTTGATATGATGTAAATTTTGACACATGCATTAATTGTAAATGATCTCCACACTCGACCTTAATGTATAATCATTACCCTTGATTTTCATGAATTAAAACTTTTCACTTTATAAAATGTTCTAAATATATTATCTTCTAGTTAATTCTCCCCATATTTATTTCCCACTTTTATACTTCCACATACAATGAAATGTTGTATCCCAACCAAAAGAGTACATGGTTTTAATCTCAGTTTTTGCCAGTTCTTTTATAATCATAGATTTTGACTCCATGAAAGTTTTAAGGGAATAAACAAGAATCAACATTAAGACATGTTTTAAAAAAAAAATCTCATGATGAAACAAAGGTGAGTGGATTTTAAATAATATATAATAGTGAAATTTGAACCTATAAATCATCAAATTTTGAAAAAGGTTCAAGTTCGGTGGTTCAAGATAATACATTCCTTCACAAACCAAGACAACAAGTGAATGATTTCTAATAACAAAGGGATGACTCAAAGAGTGAACATATTGACCAATAATTCAAGTCAACATATTGACCAATAAAGTAAAATAATATATCAATGTTTTCTCATGGAATAATTATGAAAAATTGAATAAGGGTAAATACAAGGGTAGCAATTGGCTCTAATTAGGGACTACATTTTATGACAAAATGCAAAGAACTCAAAATCTCTAGTTTTGCACAAACTAATTAGAAACAAAGGGAAAAAAAAGGAAAGGCTAGAGCATACCAAAATAGAAAAACAAAAAGTGGCACACACAAACAAAAAGAAAACAACTATATACAAAATAGGGGACACCTATTTTACAATTGATACAACTTAAGGTCATGTCCATTATAAGATAGGGTAAGAACAAATTCATCTAGATATTTTAATTTGAAATAATTAGGGCCTAGTACCTGTTGAATTTTGAATGATTCCTTCTAGAGTAAATCAAACTTACCATGCACTCCTTTAGGTTCTCTTCTCTTATCCCATAAAATCACTTCATCTCCTTCCATGAATTTTTTGGGTCTAGTTTTTTTATCAAAGATTTCCTTAACTCTAGCTTGATGAGTAGTAATACTATCAACCAGTTCATTCCTTTCTTCCTCAATTTTGGTTAAATACATAATCCTCTTTTTAAATAATCCTAAAAATATTGATCTTCAATGACCTTATACAATTTGACTGTTGATAGTTCAAGAGGTAATGATAATTGAACTCCTATTCCATAAACTAACTCAAAAGGTGCCATTCCTATTGCTCTTTTTAGGGTTACCCTATCAGTCCAAAGTGTTTCATACATATTTTTATGCCAATATCTATGATTATCACTCACCAATTTTCTCATGATGGCTATCAAATTTTTGTTACTAGACTCAGTTTGACCATTCCCTTGAGGAAAATAGTTTGATGAGTGAGAAAGAGAGATACTATGATCATAACAAAATGAGTTGAGTTTAGCTGAAGAAATGCTAGTAGAATTATCTACCATTATTTTCTAAGGAACACCAAAGCGTACTAGTATATTTTCTTTAATAAAATCACACACAACTTCTGAGGTGGTTCTCTTCACAAGGATCGCCTCCATCCATTTTGTAAAATAGTCTATGGTTGTCAGAATGTGTGTATGTCCAGCACTCAAATAAGGTGAAAGGGGTCCAATGAAGTCTAAGCCCCATTTTTTGAAAGGCTCTTTAATCAAAACTAGCCTTAAAGGTAATGTTGTAAGTTGTGGTTTTCCTAAGAATATCTTGCACTTCTCACAATTAGCGACCCATTTGTAAGCATCTTTAAACATGCCAGGCCAATAATAACAATGCTTAAGAATTTTAAAGGTTATAACTGAGGAAGAGAAATGTCCAAAATAGTCTTCATAATGGAAAACCTTCAAATTATTACATTGTTATTCTTTATCTACACATATCAAAAAAGTTCCATCTAGTCCCTTTTTATACAAGACATCACCCCAAATGACATATTTTATTGCTTTTAATCTCAGGTTCCCTTTTTATTTCAAGGATAAGTGGCTAGGAAAATCTCCATAAGTAAGATAATGAGCCACATCTACAAACCTTGGATCTTGTAAACTCACTAACAAGACAGTGGGAAGTTCCTCCTCTTTTTCTTCTTTATTTTTAGTGATCAATCTACATAGGCTTTGGCCTCAAATTAAATTATTTAGCTTTATATACAAGTCATATTCTTAAATCTTAGAAACCCATGATGCTCTATTATTCATCCCCACATCTTGTTGAGTCAGAATGCTCTTAATAGCTAAGCTTGGTACAAATACAATTGAGTGAGAATGAAGTATGTAGTACCTAAATTGTTTGACAACTTTTACTACAACAAAAGCTTGTTTTTCAATCAATGAATATTTAAGTTCATGTTTATTAAGAGGAAGACTCATGAAAGATATTAGAGATTCTATATTCAATTCATTTTTTTGTATAAAAATACCAGACATGGTGTGTTTTGAAGCATAGTAATAAATAATAAAATACTTTTGGAAATCAGGATTTATCAGAGTAGGTGCATGTGCAATCACTTCTTTAACATTTTCAAAAGCATTGTTAGCAAATTCATTCCAACTAAATGATTGTTTTTCACTCATCATTCCTACAATATGTTTTGTAATCTTAACAAAATTAGGAATGAATCTTTTGATGAAAATAACCTATCCAAAAAAATATTTAACTCCAATTATATTTGAGGGAAGGCTTCACTGTTGAATTACTTTAAGTCTCTTTGGGTCGATCTTGATTCTGTCTATCAAAACTAAATGCCCCAGCAACTTACCTTCTATAATGTAGAATACCAACTTTTTTGGATTAAGATATATTTCATGGTCTCTGCATCTTTTTAAAATAGTCTCAATATCTTTTAAATGATTTTCTCTATTTTTAGAGAAAATAGTCAAATCCTCAAGATAAATAACAATAACTTTATCTATCAGGTCTTTAAAAGATGAGTTCATTGCTCACTAAAAAGTTACACTAGTGTTGATCAAACCAAAAGGCATACAACCATAGGCTAAAGTTCCCCATGGTGTTGTGAAAGCAATTTTATGTTGATCTTCTTTAGCCACACCTATTTGATTATAACTAGAGAACCCATCAAACATGGACATCATCTATGATCTAGCAACTATTTGTAAAATGTGATCCATCATGGGTAAGGCATTATTATCTTTCAAGATAGTTTGATTTAAGTTCCTAAAATCAACACAAATCCTTTTTTCTCCATTTTTTTTATGCACCAGGACAATATTTGCCACCCAAGTAGAGTAATGAATTGGGTAGATAATCCTAGCTTTCAGCATTTTATCAACTTATTTATAAATGGCATCTGCAACTTTTGGGTTGTATTTTGCAGTTGTGATTGATTTTAAAGGAATATGATTCTAAAATTGACCACTTCTAAAAAATTTTCAAATCATCATAACACCAAGTAAAGACATCTTTATATTTATTTATTAAATTGATTAACTCACATCTCTCTTCTAGTGAGCAAAATTTACCAATGGAAACCCCTTTAGGATCAATTTTATTTCCAATATTTACCTTTTCACAATCTCCCAATTTATTAAGATCCTGAGCATGTTTGCCTTTGATGTATTCATCTTGTCAATTGAACAAATGTTTAAGAGAAACCAACCCTCTAGGAATCTTGTTTCCTTTTAACTAAATTACTCCATTTGAATTGATTCCAAGATCAGGACTAAACTCTTTACACTCTATTTTAGATCCTTCAAAATAGGTCCCCACAAATATCTCAACACTTTCCAAGAAATTTTTAATTTTTCGATCATTTTCAAAAACTTGCAAGTATTTAGCATTATCTGGAACATTAAGACTATAGATCAACTCTATTCTATATGAGTTTTCTTTGAAATTAGGATGAGGAAGAAGAAGAGAAGCTGATATTTCCAAAGAATCTACCTATGTGTCCTGATCTCTTGGAATTGACTCAATAGATAAGGCATCAAAATGTTCTATTTCATCCCAAACTCTATTTTTTTAATGTCTCAATCTTTCATTCTTAACAGTAAAAATTCCTCTTACCTATTTAATAATTAGTTCTACATCTCCTTTTAATTTGAGTATTTTTATTCCTTTTCCTTTGGCTTCATTTAGTCTAAGCAATAGAGCTTCGTACTCTATGGTATTATTAGTATTTTTAAACTCTAACTTAAAGGAGTAAGGAAAAAAATTACCTTTAGGGGAAATCAGAACTACTCCTATTCTAGAGCCAATAGTGGTGCAACTACCATCAAACTCTATGATCCATAGATCTTCTGAATGAGTGTATTTTGAAATAGATCCTTCCTTTTCATCCTTAGAAAAAAAATAATTACCAAATTCACATTCCTCAAATAATATTTGAGATTTAAGATCATCAGAAGGGAACACAATAAACCTACATTTAGTTTTAGGCTCTAGTTTTACATTCCATTTTCCCACTAGAATTGTGGCCTCCAACCAATCTATTTTAATTTCCCCACATAGATCTTTGAAAAAAGTTTTTCTCGACATCATTCCATAACTAGTACGGATGTTTGTCACTAAAATAGTCAACTTCCATCTTTTATCAGGGTAGGCTATAAGAGCAACCTGTGCATCTTTAATCTACCCAAATAGAGGAATCTACTTATGATCCATAAAATATCACTTACCAAATGTTTTTATAAGGGATAAACCCAAGGCTTTAGCTATGGAAGAGGGCATGATATTATCATAAACACTTAAGTCTATAATACAATTATTGAGTTTATGGTCATTTATAAATAAGGAAACATAAAATGGCTTAGGTTTCATATCAACCAAATTAGATGTATCATTAGATGACTTGATGGCCATTTCAGGCATGTATGTAGGTGATTCAAGTGGAGAAGCAAAGAGTTTAGCAATTGATGACTCAACATTAATATTTTGTTGACTGTTGGATTCAATTCATGAATGATCACCTTTAATATATTTTACAAATTTATCAAGCTCTTTAGGATTTAACTTAAGGTATTTAGTAGGAGATATTTGAATTCTTGAAGTCTTACAAAATTCAATAATATCAAAGAAGTTTCATGATAAAATCTTCATAGTAATTGAACATCTTGAAATTTTGAACCAATGTCAAGAGTTCTAGTGAGAGGTTCCTTACTTTTGACAAACATTCCTTGAGAAGATTGAATGTTTGGAGATTTTGAATTCTTTTGAATTTAGGTCAGCACAACACATGAAGGATCCTCAAGAGTAACCAATACTTCACCACCTCTTTCTGAATCAAAATCATATTCTAAAAAGTGTATTTCAGACTTGCCAGGTTCCTTAGAGTTCCTTTCTTTCTCAGTAGTTTCTCCCAACATATCTTTAGTAGAAACCATTTGAGCATATCTAAACATCTATGAGCAAGAATTTCCATCATGATCAATATTAAAATGAAAGGCACACATGTTCCCTTTTCTAGGGGGAGCTTCAATAGCTAACATTGGTTGTGTTGGTGTAAGTTGTAATGCTTTACCAATATTTTTCCTTCGGCTAACATCTTGATATGGTTATTGGAAGGGCATACTAGCTTTAGGAATTTGTCTTTTCAGAGTGATCATATCATTAACTAACCTTTGAACTATAGGATATTTAGGGGATGAGGATTGAACATTAGGCATTTGAACTTCTTTTTTCCATTTTTTAGCCATGATAAGATCATTTTCTAATCCAACTGCCATTGTTTGTGCATCCACTAAAGTGGAAACTCCACCTCTTCTTAGGTGAAAACTATTATTAGGAGGCATAGAGTTGATAAAAAAACATTTTTGATTTTTTGGATTCGGCCTTTTAGCAGTTATAATTATGTGCATGATTTTTTTGTATTTGGCTATAAATTCTCTCATAGGCTCATGTATTTCTTTCTTAAGCTGAGTTAATTAGCAAGGAGAGAATGTTCATATTATACACTTTTGAATCTATTTTTAAATGCATCTTTCACATTATCCTAGTTTGTAATAGTAGCATCAGGTAGATGATAGAACCATTTTACTATAGTATCGATTAAAATTTGTACAAAGAGTCTTATAGCCACATTGATGTTGCACACCTAATACACATGCTACAATAAAGGCATTTAAATGTTCATTTTTTGATTGCTTTCCATTTACATTAAATTTAGGAAAATTTTCTCTCACATTTTTGGGTAGAGGATTTAGATTAGCTGCAAGATTCAAAGGTCATATGACCACTCCCTAAGGCTGGGCCATTGGTGAAAAGTTTATGATAAAAGGGATGACAGTGCTAGAGAGAGTTAAAGCTTGACAAATAGGGGATGCCAAGGGTTTAGGAGGGATAGGAGGTATACTTTTGGATCTTATAATAGGAGTAGGATTAGAAGAAAAATTTAGGTTTAGCAGTGCTTGAAAAGTAGGATCATCAATTCCTTCTCTCCTCAAAGATCTTGTATATCTTCTAAACTCTAGCTTGTTAAATCATAACTGAACAAACAAATATTAATTACTAAGATGTTCTTGACCTTTTGAGACTTCAGGGACTTAATTTATAACTATGTTTTCAACTTGTCTCCTTCTTTGTCTAAGCAACAATAATCTTAAATTGTTAACCAATTCTTCTTCTCTTTCTAATATTTGACTTGCTCTTCTATAATCATCAATATTTTGATTAGTACACCATGAAAGTGTATTTAATTGATTGACTATGTCTTCTTTCTCATCTTGGAAACCAAGATTAGGTTTTAAAATAGGAATTATGTTCTCATGGGGAAGCACCATCTTGCTTCATATTAGGGTGATTGATCATAAACAATTATTCGATCATCCCCAATAGAGTCACCAAAAATATGTTGGTTGATAGATTTGTCCTATTTTAATAATGTTTATTTTGACCCTTTAACCCATTATTTTTAGAAAAAATAAGTAAACAACAATTGGGTAAATTATCATAAATAATTTCCCTCTGAATTAAGGTATAACTCCATTTTTAAAGATCTTCAATGAATAATAACTACACTAACATTTGAATATACTTCTAACTAGAAAGCATTTAAGGCAAACTAACATCCATACATCACTATGCTATGAATTTAATATTTTATTTTTATGAAAGTATTTAATGACAGAACACACATATTCCATATATAACAATGATCAAGTATATATATATATATATATATATATATATATATATATATATATATATATATATATATATACCACTGGATTTTGTGAACCAATAACAATTGATAAAATGTATATGATAAGACTCTCAACATAAAAACAATTACCACTTTTAAATCATGAATTCACATAAAAACTCATCTTCATTCACTCAAACACATAGATTTAAGTCTATAGTAACTATTTGTTTCTTTCATTCATAGATGAAATAAAGAGGGAAACATCATATTATAAAAAGTAAAGTTCAACCAAATTCTAACTTTTTGGACCCTTTACATGTCCCATTTAAAACATATATATAGTTTTTCACTTCTAACTGTTCTTTAAACTTAGATTTAAACAAACTTTAACCCTTAGTAGGATTTATTTTTCAAATTTGATTTAAAAGATAGAACCTTCAAGTAAAGTATCTAACTTAAAAATAGAAATCTTGAAAATGGCATGATCACTACTGAGGAGGTGCATTGAAACATTTTGATTTGCTTTACTCCATAGAAGAGACACATTGCATTTTCCATTCCTTAAATGTAGCAATGAATTCTTGGTTTACCATAGAATTAGGAACTCCAATATGTTTAATTCATTATTTCTAGACCTCCTTAATCTTCTAAATATCAACCACCTTTTCTGTATGCTCTAGAAGTGCTTTGATGTAAATATGAAGTAATGATTCCACTTTTGACACCCTAGAAAAATAATCTATTACAAGATTTTCATTTTATTTGATGAAATTGATCTTTTATTTAAATGATTGTATCAAAGTATTGACATCTTCCTTGGGTTTACCATCATCTTTCAAATACTTTACATTAATACACTCTAAATCATGATGCAAAGACTGAGTAAATTTAGTTATCTCTTTAATCAGCTTTATAAGTTCTATCCACCCATATTTCAACATTGAGTTTCTCCATTTAAGATTATTTTTGAATACATATAATGTCTTATCATTTAAATTTACCACATTCTTCTCTGATAAATTTTTTATCACACCATACTTCTGGATTTCAATCATTTAGTTAATAATAGCTATCCATTTTGTTTCATCTTTCTCCCATAAAATGTTTTGTATCTTCAATGGTAATTAGAGTTTCATCATATATATTCTTCAAAATATTAATATATTTGGTGCCTTCTTGGATTATCCCATCTAACCAATCATTGAATACTTTCATTACCATCTTAATTCTATGTATTTGATCAAGCAATTTATGATTAATTTGAGATTTTAGATCAAAAGATAGGGACAACTGAGCAATGGACTAAGGACCTAGATTATGAATTACATCAATGTATTTGGCCATCGATCATAATGCCTATTTTAGTTCCTTCTTATCTCTTTCATCTTGTCATGTTTGATTTACTATTTTCTTGGTGGATGTTTCAAGATGATGTAAATCTATAGCTCTTGATGCAACTCCAAGGTTTATTCTTTCCACTATATAATCCTATGTTTTGGAATTTTAAAATTCATCATTCATCACTTGTCGAGCTATCTCTGCACTCTAATTTCTTGTATTAGGATCAATGTCTACCTTGGAAGTAATTTTTAGCTTTTTAGATTTAGGAGTTTTCCCTAAACATCTATTAACCATGTCCTCTAATGGTAAAGAAAATGGAACTATTTTCCTTTTCTCATTAATTGAATTATGTAACCATCGAGGTGTAGTAACCATAGTTTCCTTATCAAGAATAAGTTACTTTGAAGGTGTATCTAGTAATTTTATTGAATTGGTAGAATCCAAGGTGATTCCCACTTGTTGATCTATATTAGTTCCCTCTGTCATTGATGAATCAAGACCTTGATCACTTATCATCCTATCTGAGTCTTCTTCAAAACTCAAATCCACAATCACTTTTTCTGGAGATTATTTCTTCTTCTTATTCTTAGCTTTTGACCTAGTGGTGTGGTTAGTAAAATTACTTACAAAGGTTTTCTTAGACTTGTTAGAGGTAGATTCCTTTTTAACCTCTGATTTTGAAACACCTTTTACTAGATCTAAATTCTATGTCAAATTGAGCAATAAAATCTAATACCTCTAGCGCTATCCTCCTTTCATGGCACCTTATGTGTTTTATTTTGCCAAATTAGCTTACTCATTATTTGATAAGGGCACAAAATTTGATCAAATAATTACTGAATCAATATATTCATGTTGAATTCTCATGATATTACATAAATTTTGACACATGCATTAATTGCAAATGATCTCCACACTCAACCTTAATGTATAATCATTAACCTTGATTTTCATGAATTAAAACTTTTCACTTTATAAAATGTTCTAAATATATTCTCTTCTAGTTAATTCTCCCCATCTTTATTTCCCATTTTTATACTTCCACACATAATGAACTTTTGTATCCCAACCAAAAGAGTACATGGGTTCAAGCTTAGTTTTTGTCAGTTCTTTTATATTCACAGATTTTGTCTCAACAAAATTTTTAAGGGAATAAACAAGAATCAACATAAATACATGTTTTTAAAAAAATTCTCATGATGAACCAAAGGTGAGTGGCTTTTCAATAATATAGAATAGTGAACTTTGAGCCTATGAATCGTCAAATTTTGAAAAAGGTTCAAGTTCGATGGTTTAGGATAATAAATTCATTTTCAAACCAAGACAACAAGTGAATGATTTCTAATAACAAAAGGATGACTCAAAGAGTGAACATATTGACCAATAAAGGAAAATGATATATCAATGCTTGCTCGAGGAAGAATTATGAAGAATTAAATAAGGGTAAATACAAGGGTAACAATTATGAATGTCTAAGATCAAAATAAATGTCATGAATCTTTAGCACATAGGCCTATCTGACTTTCATGAATGACTTACACTCCCATGCAAAGGATGGATTAAGATATGAACATCACAAGTAGACCCTAGGTTAGTCTATAGGCCATTTCTGAGTACCTAGCTTCTTAATATTCATTCATAAAAACTAGCCTCCAAATTATAATAAATCTATCATGGATTTTTAGTGCATAGGGGTACCTAAAAAACAAAACAGCATTTTCTCAGAAACCTTTTGAGTTGGAGTGGTTGAGTGCTTGAAGTTGGTCTTCAAACTACCTATGTGCAAGGTTGAGTACTTTGAGTAAAGTTTTGAGGGTATTATGAATTTTCTTCAATTTAACCATATGAAATATCTTCTATCTTGTCTCAAACATATTCATACTCCACCACTTGATCCTACAACCTATTATATGAGTTTGAAAGAGCTTTGATGTGACTCTAGGGTTTGCAAGCAAGCTTGTGTGACTATGTTTGAGGCCTATTATTAAGATAATTGATTGAAGAGATACGTGTTAGACCCATTTTGATAGATATTTAAGACCTTTGACCATGTTTCATTGATTTAAATCCTTTTGAGGACTCCTTTTCCTCTTTCAAATCTCCCAAGACTTGGTCTTGTCTATTTAGCACTTTGAATGCCTACCTAGGCATGTCTTGGTTTGAGACAAAATAGTTGGTATACCCACTATTTGTCTGACCAAGACAATAGTATGGATCAATTTTATAACTCATGATAACCTTATCTTCTAATTTTGGAGACTTAAATCTGCCTATAAGTTCTTTAAATGATCCTTTTTTGCTCAAATAGACCTCATATTTCCTACATACAATGTTGGCATGGATCTTTAAGTTTGAGGCCACTATAGGTGGGCCAAACACCATCATGGATTTTTCATCTATCTAACCTACACCTTCCTTCATCATTATCTATGAATTAATGGAGTGATTATCCCTTCTAAGCACCTGATTTACATATGTAGGGTTTGGAGATTGGGGGTTTACTCTGACCCTTAGAGGTCTATAAACATGTCTTCTATGGCTTGACTATGTACAAACCTATTAAATGGCCTTAGGCATCTTCTTTAGTGTATCTTAGGTCTCTCCAAATATATTCATCCCCTATCTATAAATTTTGGTGTCATAAATGCATATGAATGCCCTCTTAGGGAAATTTGATTAAGTTCTACTAGAAACCATGTGTTTCCTCTACCTTCCCTATGACTTGGATGATGATGGGTTATAAGTTGCATAGGTTGAGTTTTATACTTCACATTTGCTTATATATTATACCTAATGATGAGTGAAACTTGAGTATTAATATTCTTTATTTTATTATGCCTCTAATCCATTGAAAAAGTCATGTACTTCATCTATCATATTTGTCTCACATAGGGCCTATAGGTGCACACTCTTTCACTCTTGATTGAGCAGAGAGAGAGTAGTATCTAATGGTGTGAGTTTCATGGGAATCATTATATTTCCTCCCACTTTCTCAATAGTGACCTCTAACCTCTGCAAATGGAAAATCATACTTTCCTTGTCCTCATAAATTGACTGTAGGTGGATACACTGCTATTATAGGTGTGGTCCAAAAGATGGTTTGTAATGTAAAATGCCATTTTATTTCCTTCACCTTCCTATATTGTTATGAATTATACTCTTTCACAACCTCCCTCTTTGAAATATTATTAATCTACATCATTTGGACTCATCTACTTATGCATAGTCAATAAATGAGGAGAGACACAACTGATAAGTGTTCTTTTAGACTGATCTTTAGATCTAGAAACTAGACCTTCTCATTGATATGCCATCCATTTTGACACAGTTACCCTCATTCTTTCCTCAAACACATGGTGGTTCCAACTCCTGTCTCCTATAAATTATCTCATTTACCCTTGACTTGCCAACTATAGGCTCTTAAAGTGCTGTTATAGATGCCCATCTTGTATGCTAGGCCTTATTAAGTGAGTGTCAAGGCATTTCACATGAATTTTCTACTCCTTGGCACTAATATACCTTAAATTCCTTAAGAGACACCTAATATCACCATGAACATGTTCTTCTCTTCAGCTCTACTCACATGCCAAGGATAGGTTATTTAAGGTGTCACTATGATAGAGGTGGAGGCTTGATGATTTATGAGGTAAATATCCATCTCAACACTCTTTCCAAGAATTAAGACCTCTCATTATTCATTTTGAGGCAATTCATGTAATTTAAAGCTTGAGACCCATGTTAGGTTGTGGAGCTAAAAGTTTCAACTTGTTGCAGACAAAGAAAAGGAGGTTTGAAGACCCAAAAACCGGTGTCGGCAGCATTCTTGATCAGTTAGCGTCGGTAGGGATCGGCTGACGTCGGCAGCACCAGGCAAGCAGGGACCGACGTCGGTCGCCTCCAGAACTGCTCGTTGTAGGAATAGTTAGTTAAGTAAACGGACATGTAAAGGCTATTTTAGTCTTGAGCTGCATGGATAATTATAGTAAACTAAGAGTCTAAGTTATTGTTTAAGTCATCTATTTATAGACCCATTGGCTGCTAGTGAAGAGAACAATGTGTGTGTTTCTCCTAGTTCCACTATCTAGAAAGGAAGGTAAGGAAGATCCTTCCATTGTAAGTAGTCTATTGAGAGAGGTTCATGGGAGATCAACTGAAGTACTATAGAGTGCTTGGTGTACTGGCAGGGTTTTACTGACTGAACACCAATTTTGTGTGTGAGTTATGGGACCATTTTTTGGTAGGAGAGTGTTTTAGAATTAACACTTGGGGTGTGGGAAGCCTCTGTAAGGTGGAAGAGTGTGGCGGCTCTTTATTGTATTCTTTTCTGTATAAGTATTAATATGATTGTATATTGTCTCTCATATTATGTGCATTTTAGTTACTTGTGCTTCTAGTTATTTCTGCATGTTTAATTGCTTAAGTTTGGTAATCACTTCCTAACTCAGATCAAGTGTGTTTGTTCTTGGATTCCCTGACAACTAGTATCAGAGCCTCTTGATACACAACTGGTATCAGAGCTTTTGGTTGGGATACTAATAGGCTTAGATCTGGTTAGTGTGTGTTGATTCCTCATAATTTGAGTGGGAGTGGAGCTAGAAGACATAAGCTATGAATGGAGAAGTTTAATGGTACAAGTTCTGGCAGAATAACCTGTTGGAGATATGGAAAGAAAGAGTAGGAAAAGAAAGATTGTTGGTTGGTAGCAGATCAACATGAAAGACATGAAGAAGAAGCAGGTGGCAGAGTTCATTACACAGGTGCTCTAGTATGTTCTTTGGATAAAGTATCTAGGGCTTTATATGCCTCTTTTCCATCCCAAATAGGGAATTTTTTTGAGTATGTCTAGGGAGACTTTGGAGAAATTTGTGTAGGGGATGGTAAGCCTTGTCTTGGCAAAGGGAAAGTTGAAATTGCAGATGGATAACACATGGGTGTTAAAGGAATTGTCCTACTGGAGTAGAATTTGATTTCTGTAAGAAGTTTGGGTGATGAGGGTTCAGTAAATCTCATAGCGGACTCTTACCAAGGGTGCACTTATTGTAGCAAGAGGTAAGAAAATACTTTATCTATCTACTTGTATTGCTATTCTACTTCTGGTTTATCTACTTTAGCTATAGATTTGAAGATGTGACTTAATAGGCTTGGTCACTGGATGTTATGATCAAAAGGTATGTGTTTAGATTCAGAAAGCATAGATAAGTTCATGAAATTTGATGCTTTTGATAGGAACAAAGAAGCCTTAGTGTTTATGGAGGAGATGAAAGACAGAGATCAGTCACAGGCGCTGAATAATTCTGAGCAAGGCAGTATGGATAGAGGTTTGATCCAGAATGAGCTCATGGATGAAGATTTTCACTTTAAACATTGATGTTGGTCACTTCAGACTGACGTCGATCAGGCAGATACCAACATTGGTCATTGCAGACCAGTAGGGTCGGTAGAGTCGGGTAGAGAAGTCCAATGTCGGTCGGTAAGGAACCAACTTGGGACACCGGCGTTAGCCAGGGAAATAATGTCAACAGTCAGGGTCAGTGTAGGGAATCGACATCGGTTGAGAGCAGACTGGGAGATGGCTGAGATCAGTCACTAGAACAGATGTTGGGTGGACAACAAGCTATCAAGGAGTCTCAAACACCCATATGGAGGTCAGAAAGGGTAAGTGAACCTCTCATTATTCTTCTTTATATTGCTTACTAATTCAAGAACTAGGAAGATTGAAGAAGCAATGCAGGTAGAATCCAAAAATAGTGGGAGCTTGGCATGGATGGAGGATTGATTCCTTGGACAAGAACCAAATAGGAGTTTTGGGTGGAGTTGCTAGCTAGAAGTAAGCACTATGGATGTTTAAGAGCATAAATGGATATGTGAGATGAAAGGCCAAGGTGTATGGTCTTGTATAAGCTGCTAATGGAGGTTTGATCATTGCGTTTCTCTTTACTAGGTTGGATAATATTAGCTACATTATCCATGTGCTTGTTGCAGTTACATATACAGGGTATTGCTGAACTAAAGGTAAAGCTAGTTCAGGGGTGTGTCATGGAGAATCTAGGAGCAGCAAGATTCTTTGGCATGAGTGTGTTTTAGGGACATGGAAGGTCACATGCTGACTTTGTTTCAAGATGATTGTGTGAGACCGGTTAGCACCGATGGTTAGACAGTTAAGGATCTTGATTAAATGAGGTTAAGTGCATGGTATGTACTAATAAATTTTCCCAAGCAAGTTGTCAAAAAGTTAGGAGCCACAAGAAAGAAGAATTGAAGGGTAGTTCAATTTTTATAGGGACCCAGTAAGTGCACATGCTATGTAGGTTATTTTCTACATACACTATAGGTTTTATGGTGGTTGGTCTTCAAGAGTTCTTTCAAGGGAACAAACTTGTATAGGTCATGTACTTGCAGTTGTTTACTCCAAGTGGGAGATTGTTAGGTTGTGGAGCTAAAAGCTTCAACTTGTTGCAGACAAAGAAAAGGAGGTTGCTACTTAGACCCAAAAGCACTGGCATTGGTAGCATGATCGACATCGGTCATGATCAGTGCAGAAGGCAACTGGCATCGATAGGGAGTCAGCCAATGTGTGTTCCAGAACTATAGTTAGAGTGTAAGGCTATTTGGAGTCTTGAGCTGCATGGATAGTAAACTAAGAGTCTAAGTTATTTTTTAAGTCTGGGATCTATTTATCCATTGTAAAGTGTGCTTGAAGAGAACAATGTGTGTGTTTCTCCTAGTTCCACTATATAGAAAGGAATCATCCTTCCATTGTAAGTATGGTCTATTGAATTTCAGGTTGCAAGTTCATGGGAGATCAACTTGAAGTACTATAGAGTGCTTGGTGTACTGGCAGGGTTATTACTGACTGGTTGGAGAGGTACCAATTCTGTGTGTGAGTTGGTTGTTGGGACCATTTTTTGGTAGGAGAGTGTTTTGAAGAATAAATACTATACACTTGGGGTGTGGGAACTGTAAGGTGGAAGAGTGTGGTGGCTCTTTATTGTATTCTTTTTTGTATAAGTATTAATATAAGATTGTATATTGTCCCATATTATGTGATTGGTGAATTCTAGTTACTTGTGCTTCTGGTTATTTGCATGTTTAATTGCTTAAGTTTGGTAATCAATTGTGCTCTTTCTGAGGAGCAAGATCCTAACAAGTGTGATTAGTGTGTTTGTTCTTGGATTCCCCGACAACCCAAACATTGACTATTTTCTCCACTTGTTCTGTCCCTAAGGAGTGTGAGTGTATTGTGTGAACTAGGATAGTATAGGTGCACCTTTTAAGGTAAATGATATAGAATAATTTTAAGTGTTCACATGACATTTAGGCCTTGTTTATATCATCACAATTTTTCCCTTGTTCATCTTCACTTTCCCTTGAAAGGGTCTACTTAGTCACTATTTAGAATGTCCCCTTGAAACTCTATTGTGTCATGGCCAATATTGGATGTAGGTGCTTGTGAGTTTTGTGATAGATAAGGTGAATTGAATCCATTTCAAAATCCTATATCATGAAATTGTATCAATATTAATCTTTTAGGATACCTATCGATAGAGATCTACATCAAACTCTCATACCCTTGAATGGTCTCCATGATGTCTTTGAATACCCTACTATAATAGCCCCAAAAAGGTTGACTATAGGTCTTGGTTTGCCCTTTTTAATTAGTTATAAGATCAAATGGGTTCAATATTTATGATTGCATTCCTTTGAGGGTCTCAGGGGGCATAGAGGATTACTAACGTGGTTCAGACCTAGAAGGGAGGGTGGATGGATGAAGGGAGATAGAAGTGGAGTGATAAGGGTGTTAGAAGCATAAAATAAGGGAGTAACATAGTGAAAGGTAGTGATGAGGTGTGAAGTGACAGTGATATGGCTAGGACATTGCATAGAGGGGAAGGCTCCTTTTAAGATAAACCACTTGCACTTTAGAGAACATTAGACCCATTCTTAAGTTAACATGGAGCTTTGGGGGCATAAAAATATCCTATAGGACCTAAAAATGAAACCTTAAAAACTCCAAAAACCTTAATTTATCTAATTAAACCTTAAACTCTACTAAAAAGGGATAGTGAGTTTGGGGAGCCAATAGAGGTGGTCTCTAAGCCTTTGAGGATACAAAGGGGTTATAAGAGATTGTTCACAATGTTATGAGGAACCTCCATCATCACTCAAAAATCTTTTTTTAATGATTTTAGAGCCATTTATAAACTCTACTGGTGTCATTAGACTACTTTATTAGTGTTATCATAAGGAGATCCAAATAAATATGGATGTTTCCTTGAAGGCACTCTTTAAGGTCATGAGAGGCTAATTAGAATAATAATTTTGATCAGAGAGGCATGATGAAGCATAAAACATCTCTTCAAAATCTTAAACTAGCTCACATCTTCAAATAGATGCATCAAACGTCTATCCATTTCTCAACTTTTCCTGTAAGATGCATATAGAAACTAGTCATAGATATTTGTAAGCTATGGGGGCTCACACATGAGATAAGTGTTTAAATTTTCATAGAATTTTCCTTAAAGACTTAAGATAATAGCATCATTGATTGGATTAAGAAAACAAATCAGAAATCCATGAAAACCATCTAGCTGAAGTTGGCCTAAGCAGATGAGAAGTGCATACACATTCTTAAGTTCTTAAGGAAGGTTCATAAATTTGGGGAGACCAATCTTCAAATAATTTCCCATGATTTCAATCTAGTTGAGCCTACTTTCCATGGATAAGATTTTGGACCTCCATTATTCTCCTCTATATGCTACAAGTAGAAACTTGAGGAGCTATCTAAGATTGCAAAGAAGGGATGATGAAGTGCAAATCACTTTTGAGCTTGTTTGGAATCCATTTGGTCTGTAACTTTGCATAAACATCAAACATGAGATCTCCTTCAATTCCTTGTCCTCTACTATATGGTATAGTTAATACCATTCTATACAAGTGTAGTATGCCCCCAAAATCTCTAATTTTTCACATTTTTCCAAGTTTCAAGATTTACATCATAATTTTAGGGTTAGAAGGAGAGAATCACAAATACATAATAATTTTAAAGCAAAGGAAAACGTAAGGGCAAGTGGAAAGGTCATAAAATTCCATGTGGGGCCCACTTGGCTAGTAAAACAGGTAGAGGTACACCTCAAAAGGGATTTAGGTGGCATAAAATGCATAGGGAATAAGTTTGGCATGGATAGGATCCCTTTTAAGAACCTCTTTCAATGTAATTAATCAAATCACTTGCTTTTCCTAAGGTTTTACAAGGTGATATAATCTCATGAAGTGGTTTGAGGGTTCATGAAGGGGTCAAATGGACCTTAGGTGAATATATCATGTAAACTAACTTAAATATATTATGATATTCATATTATATTATAAAACCAGTGCTAAAACATATTCACATTAACAAAGAACACTATACTCCTCAAACATGGTTAAGATATTGATTTGACTCTTCATGACCTTTTGACAATGACCTCTCATTCTAAGGCACCATGACACCCATCATATCATCCTAAAGACTTCAAGATGCTTATGACACCATGTATCAAATGTGTATTTATGACACATCATGACATTTTTATTCAAGATCCAAATAATATCATTGGGACAAGGATGACATAACCATGCCAGGAGTCATCATAAGCTAGGTAAAATAATGATCACCAAAAGTTTTAAATATAGGGGGTTGATATTTGGCCTATGAGGATAGAAATGTCAACATTTATATTGACTCTAATGGGTGACCAACCTACTATTCATGAGAACCCAGACATTATCATGACAAAGTGACTCAAACAAAGAAACACACATGATGACTCTTTGGACTGCTAAACTAATTTCTACTTTTGACACATCAAGGACTTGTAGCATCAACAAGAAAAACATAAAAAAATAAAGAAAACAAACCTAACACTAAGAAACACACCTAATAACTAAGGACAAACAAGGGAAAGAACTGAAGCAAAAATTCACTACCTATAAACTTATGCAAAGCACTTATTTAGACAAACAAACTAACTACTGCAAAACTAACCTAAACTTTGACTTCATTCCCCTAGGATCAAATGGTATTTTTCTATGATCACTATGGTAACATGATTTGTATTTTTCATAAGATGACTTAAGTGAAATCAGACTTGGATCAATGTGTGATAACTTCCACCTATAGTTAACACTCTCTTGGTCACTTGGAAGAGTGATTAGACCATCTGGCTTCATCCCTAGGTACATGGGTTGAGTATGAGGGTCAAGAAAGTGATCATATTCTTCCCATATCTTTCTATTTTGCATCATTAATACCATTTCCTCTTTAGTCAAGGGTTGTAATTAATTCTACCCATTACATTCAAGGTGGTCAATTGCCCAATCATCTTTGGCAAGGTCTTCCTTAAACTCTGATTGGTGTAAAGGTGAGGTATATATATAATTAAGAAAAAGTCCTCTAAGTTCTCCCAAAATGACATCTCATCATGGTCAATAGACAAATTATGGAATTGGATTCTTTTTTTTTCCATCTACTTGTAAGATATTATGTTGACCACTCACCTTATTTTCTTAGAAAAGGTCCATAAAGGGTGATAATTCATCAATCTATTCAAGTAAAAGCTCTTTTTGTATTGGAACTTCTTGAATCACTTCCTTATTCACTTATAACTTCAAACTGTTGTTCTATTACATCACTCAAGTCTTCTTTGATAATTTTCTCAACCTCAATCAAGAATTCCAAGTATAGGTGTTGACACTGATCTTCTAATTGATTTAAGTTTCTCTTGATCTCAGTAATAGGCTCATGAAGGTTTTTATTTTTATTTTCTTCTATAGGATGATTTCTATGAATTGTTTTTACATTCACTCCATCACTATATCATTATAACTACCACTCATCATCCAACTTCTTTTTAAGTTCCAAATTTGGCTTGCTAGGGTAAAAAAGAGTCCTGATCACTATTTATTTTTCATAGACACTCAAAGTGTCCTCTCCAAGTTGATATTGAAACTCAGATATAATTGTAACACTTCTAATCTCTTGAATAACTCCCCCTTCATTGACCAACTTTTCTAGTTCGTCCACCATACTTGGTTACTCAAGTTTTGATGTTGATGCATTTGGCTTATCTTCAAGAGAGTAGAGGGTGGGTGGGAACCATATTTATTTAGTCTACTTGATAGTTGTAAGGGTGTTATCAAAACTTAGGATATTATTTATGTCATGATTAAGGACAACATCCTTACTCTTCAAGACTTTGTTTGTCTTATCATTTTCTGATGTGATTAGATGTTCCTGAGTTGCTATAGTATGAATGATCAGGGATGTGTTTAGAGAACTTGAGAGGCTCCTTGAAATGGAATTCATACCCACTCTTCCTTCCTTATTATCCTTTTCAAGGGTAGGCATGATGAAGTTTTGGTCCTTGGCCCATGAAGGCTTCCAAGCTGTGATCACTTTAGGCTTTTTAGCAGGCATAGGATCTTGAACATATGTACATTGCTTTAGAGAAGGATGGTGAAGGAAATTTGAATTTGAAGTGATTAGAGTGTAAGGCTGAATGTGAAATTTAGAGAGTGACTCAAACTTTATTTTCACCCCTACACCATGCTCAAATTTGTATAGACCATGTGAGACAAGTCATTAGACAAGCACCCCCCAATGTTAGCCATAAAATCACTATCCAAACATAAGGCAAAGTAAGTAAATAATTCTTATACAATAAGGTATTACACAAATAAAATTTTGGGGTAGGCATGGAGTGTGATTTGAAGGTTTTTGACACTGCCAAATGTTCTCATAGGAGATCCACTCCACTACAACTTAATATTAGACATAGGTTCACACACCAAGTCTAATTTATCTACCACCAACTTAGGGATAATTAAATGACTTGACTAATCATTAAGCACACAATTAGGGACTAAGAAATGTCTTATGATTAGAGAGGAAATAAAATGAGATGGAGTAAGCAACTTAACTAGTTGTTTTTGGCTTGCATGGATATTTTGATGAGGAATAATGGCTTGACATTCAACCCTTTTCTACTATCTAAGATTCTCCTAAAAATTATCTCTTTATTTATTTAATTTGTCAATATCTAAGTGAAAATGGTTATTTTTTGGTGAAGGTTGATTGTGAGTGGTCACATGTTGATAATTTGGCTGACCATAGGGGTGAGGAAGCTACCATGTAGGTGGAGGAGGCTCAGAATAAGGTAGATGGTCATTGTAGTATGGAGGATGTCCACCATATGGCTGGTAAGGATCAATTCACTACTCATATGGGTTATGATAGGGGTGATATAGAGGTGGAGGATATAATCCTACCTCATAGGTTTCCATGACTCACTATACAACAAGTGTCTCTCAATATTAACACAACCAAGAAATTCTTACCTATACAAGAATAAAACCATGATACCCATGAGCTTGAAAATGATTGTAAACCTTCCATAAGATGTTTGAATTTGATCAAGGTGATTATATATGTTGTTATTGATTTCCTTAGCTTCCAAATGTCTTTTAATGTTTCATAGCATGATTCAATAACTTGAAATATGTCCCATTGAGTGTGCCAAAACTATTAGAGGCTCTAGGTTGCACCCTTAATGAGGAGAGGATTTTTCTTGTCCTAACCTCAAATCTAGGCTAACATGGGAATGACCTTAGGCTATGGGTTACCTAATGTGTGGGTCAAACCTCTAGATACCAAGGGGTTAGATCCCCTGATTTGTTCATTTGAATCTCTCTCTAATACCTAAACAATTAGAATAGAAATGGTAAAGAATATGCATGAATTAAACCTACTCTAAAATGTGGTGATGCACCTAATAATATTTTATCCACTCATTCAATCTTGAAAACTCAACACACTAACAAATAATACATAGAGCTAAGAGACTATATCTAATGACTTCTAAACATCAATATTTCATCTAGAGGTTATTAAAATAACTTAAAGTGAGAGGGTCAAGAGGAGAAGCCCTAGTTTAAGGCACTTGCAACTTGATTTCCATTCCAACCCTAAGATATCCACCTTATAACACACTAGACAACTTGACAAGAAGATTATTAACACTTAGGTGTAACTTGGACCAATAAGAGGTCATGTTATACCATTGTTACATATCAAAAAATACACATAAACACACAAATTATAAACCATGAAGAAGATATAATATGCTTTATTCATCATTCAAGAGGTACATAAGTACAAATTCTAGTAGAGTCTCCTCATACTAGCTTGAGGGATACAAACTAAGAAAAAAAATCCTTCAATATATATAAAAGTTAAGGAGATAATAAGGGGAATATGGCATAGGAGAATGGATAAGGGGTCATGAATGACCAAGGCCACTCAAAATAATTGTTACAATAGTTACATAAACCTCCTTCTAGATCCTTCCATGCATTCATCCTCCTTGAATGCTCCTTGAATGAGGTGTTGACATTGGAAATCAGGTAAGGGAGGCTGATTCAACTTCAATTACACTATGTCAAAGGCTTGACCATGCCTATAATAGTCCATCATGCTCCCCTATGCCAGTTATAATCATGAATTAGGCTATAATTATCATGTAGCATCCCACACTCCTCTAGAGCAAGTTGTAAAAGTCAACGAAACTATCTTAACCTCCATAATAGCTATGAAATGCACATTAAATGACCTTCAAGGGTTAGTTAACAATGTATCAACCTTATATTGACTCATTCTATTAGTGTTTCAATGCCAACTTGACCTTCTTTTAATTACAACATAGGCCAATTAGGCCTAATTATCTAAGTGTTGATGTATTGGCCTAAATGAAACCTAAAAAAAATATTTTAAACCTATGTATGAGTGTGATCCATGCCTAAAAAACACTTTCAACCATGACATAGGCTTATAAAGGCATTAATAACATGAAACTCCACTTTTCCAGTCTAACTAGTTCACTTTCCTCATGTATTGGTAGATTGGTAGTTTTGGATGTACTTGTAGGGACCTTTAAATCTTAATAAATAAAAAATTTAAGGTTTGAGGAGCTGGATTAAGTCCCAAACCAACTACTCTAAGGATTTGAATTACTCTGTACTATCAAACACCCTTCATTCTTCTCAAAACCTTGAAAAGTGCCTATTTCTAAGGATTTTGTACTAAGTCTATATAATCAGGTACCATTAGGTGAATCTCCTCTGAGTTTACTTTACCCTCCATGATTTTTATAGACCATTATAAGATGTTGAGGCATCAAAATATCAAATTTTGTAAGACTAGGTCTAACTAGGGTTTTAGGGAGGTTTAAGAGTGCTCAAAAATCTTAAGGATGGTTTATACAGTATAGAAATCCAAGATCAAAACAAATTCCATGAATCTCTATGGTAGAGACCTACCCAAATTTAATTAATGTATTGGACTTCCATGCAAAGGATGGATGAAGATATGAACACCACAAGTTGACCCTAGAGAAGTCTATAGGCCATTTCTAAGTACCTAGCTTCTTAACATTCATTCATTAAAAGTAGCCTCCAAATTCCAATCAATCTATCATGGATTTTTAGTACATATGGGTACCTAAAACACATAATATGATTTTCTTAGCAACCCTTTGAGGTGGAGTGGGTGAGTGCTTGAATTTGGTCTTCAAACTACCTGTGTGAAGGGTTGAGTACTTTGAGCAAAGTTTTGAAGGTATTCTAACTCTTATTCACTTTATACATGTGAAATATCTTCTATCATGTCTCAAATATCTTCATATCCCACTAGTTGATCCTAAAACCTGTTATAAGAGTTTGAAATAGCTTTGATGTGACTCTAGGGTTTGTAGGTAGGCATGTGTGACTTTATTTAAGGCCTATTATCAAGATAATGGATTGAAGGGCTGAGTGTTAGACACATTTGGAGGGATAATTAAGACATTTTACCTTTTTTCACTAATTTAAATCCTTTTAAGGACTAATTTTCCACTTATAAATCTCCCAACACTTGGACTTGTAGATTTAGCACTCTGACTACCTACCTAGACATGTCTTGGTTTGAGATAAAATAGTGGGCATACCCACTATTTATCTAACCAATTTAATAATATGTATCCTTTTTATAACTCATGACCACCATCTCTTCCAATTTTGGAGACTTAACTCTGCCTATAAGTGCTTTAAATGATCTTTTTTTTCTCAAACAAGCCTTATACTACCTGCAGACTATATTGGCATGGATCTTTGAGTTTGAGGCCATTGTAGGTGGGCCAAATACCATCATGACTTTTTAATCTATCTAAAATCAACCTTACTTCATCATAATATATGAATTCATGAGTGATTTTCCTTTTTAATCACCCAATTTACATATACAAAGTTTAGAGATTAGATGTTTAAGTTAACCCTTAGAGGTATGTAAACATGTCTTCTATGGTTCGACTAAGTACAAACCTATTAAATGGGATTGGGAATATTATTTAATGTCTCTTAGGTCTCCCCACCTTAAATTCATAGCCTATCTACAACTTTTGGTTTCCTCAATTCATATTAATTCCCTCTTAGGGCAAGTTGAATGAGTTCTACTAAAAACCCTATGTTTCCTTTGCCTTGCTTGTGACTTGGCTGATGATGGGTTATAAGTTACATAGGTTAAATTGTATACTTCACCTTTGATTATACCTTAGAAATAATTATGATTTAAACTTTAGTATTAATATTCTCTATATTTTTATGCCTCTGAGCCATTGAAATAATCATGTACTTCTTCTATCAAATCTATCTCACATAGGGCTTATTGGTACACACACTTGCATTCTTGACTGAGTAGAGAGAGAGAGGTAGTCACTAATGGTGTGAGTGTCCTGAGCATCCTTATTATCAATCTCACCTTTTATAGGTATTTTTGAGTTCAAAATTTCCTCCCACTATCTCATTAGTGATGTTCAACCTTTGTAATTTGGAAAATCATACTTTACTTGTCCTCACAAATTGACTATAGGTGGATATAGTGATATTATAGGTGTGGTCCAAAATATGGTTTGGAATGTAAAGTGCCATTTTATTTCCTTCACCTTCCTATATTTTTATTAATTATACTCTTTAAAAACCTCCCTCTTTTAAATATTATTAACTTACATCATTTGGACTCATCTACTTATGCACAGTTAATAAATGAGGAGAAGCATAGCTGATAGGTGTTCTTTTAGATTGAACTTTAGATATAGAAACTATACATTCTCATTGAGATTCCATCCATTGTGACACACTTCCCCTCAATATTTCCTTAAACACATGGTGGTTCCAACTCCTTTCTCTTACAACTTATCTCATTTACCATTGACCTATTGATTGTATGTTGCTAAGGTGATATTATAGGTGCCCATCCTATATGATAGGCCCTCTTAAGTGAGTTTCAAGTTATTCAACATGAATTTTATACTCCTTTTCAGTGCTAATACCTTAAATTACTCATGAGACACCTAATATAACCATGAATAGGTTCTTCTCTTCAACTTTGCTCACAAGCCAAGGATAAATTAGTCAAGGTGTTGTAGGTGTTTATTAGGCCTATGATAGAGGTAGAGGCTTGATGATATATGAGGTAAGGATACATATCAACACTCTTTCCAATCATTAGGACCTCTAATTATTCATCTTGAGGTAATTCTTGTATTTTTAAGAATGAGACCCAAACCTTGACTATTTTTTCCACTTGCTCAGTCACCAAAGAGTGTGAACTTGTGTTGTACAGATTGAGATAGTCTAGGTACACCTTTTAAGGTGAATGATATAGAATAATTTGAAGTTTTTATGTGAAATTCAATCCTTTTTTATATCATCAAAATTTTTATTTTATTCATTTGCACTTGCCCTTGAAAGGGTATGCTCAGTCACTCATTAGAATGTCCCCTTGAAACTCTACTATATCATGCCAAAGATTGGTTGTAAGTGCTTGAGGTTTGTTATGGATAAGGTGACTTGAAGCCATTTCAAATTTGTGCATCATGAAATTGTATCATAATTTATCTTTAGGATACCTATCCATAGAGATCCACATCAAACTCTCATACCTTTGAATGGTCTCCATGATGTCTTTGAATACCCTACTATAGTAGCCCCAAAGAGGCTAATTGTAGGTCTTGGTTTGCACTTTTTTATTAGTTATAAGATCAAATGGGTTCAATATTTATGATTGCATTCCTTTGAGGGTCCTAAGGGGCATGGAGGCTTACTAACATGGTTCAGACCTAGAAGGGAGGGTGGATGGATGAAGGAAGATAGAAGTGGAGTGATAAGGATGTTGAAAGAATGAAATACGGGAATAACATAATGGAAGGTAATAATGAGGTATGAAGTGAAAATGATATGGCTAAGGCATGAAATGGAGGGGAAGGATCCTTTTAAGACCAAGAATTTGCACTTAGGAGAACCTCATACCCATTTTTAAGTCAACATGGATATTTTGGGGCATATACATATTCTATAGGACTTGAAAATGAACCTTAAAAAATCAAAAAACCTTAATTTCTAAAATTAGATCTTAAACTCTACTAAAAAGAGATAATGAGTTTGGGGACCCAAAAGAGGTGGTCTTTAAGACTTTAAGGATATAAAGGGATTTTAAGAGCTTATTCACCATGTTGTGAGGAACTTTCATCATCACTCAAAAATCCCTTTTTAATGCTTTTAGATCCATTTATAAAATCTATAGGTGCCATTGGATTGCTTTAATAATTCTACTATAATGAGCTCCAAATAGATATGTCTCCTTCCTTGAAGACACTCTTTAGGGTCATGAGAGGCTACTTGGAATATAAATTTTGATTAGAGAGGCATGATAAAACATAAAACATCTCTTTAATCTCTTTAAACTATCTCACATTCTCAGATAGATGCATCAAACCTCTGACCATTTCTCAACTTTTCCTATAGGCTACACATAAAACTAGTCATAGAGATTTGCAAGCTATGGGGGATCACACTTATGAAACAAGTGTTGAATTTTCCATAGAAGATCCCTTCAAGCCCTGAGATAATAGAATCAATGATTGGATTGAGAAAATTAATCATAAATCCATGAAAACCATCTATTTGAAGATGACATGTGTAGATGAGAAGTGCATACACATTCCTTAACTTATTAAGGAAAATTCATAAATTTGGGGAGAATAATCTTCAAATAATTTCCCATTACTTTTCATATCCAAGAGCTAGTACCACCACTCTCTCTCCTTTATACTATACAAGTAGAAACTTAAGGAGTTGTTTAAACTTTCAAAGAAGGCTTGATGAAGTATAGATTAGTTTTGAGCTTGTTTGGAATCCATTTGGCCTAAAAATTTACATAGACATCAAACATGAGATCAAATTCAACTCCTGGTCCTATACTATATGGTACAACTTATACCATTTTGTACAAGTGTATAAAACCCCCAAAATCTCTAATTTTTCACTATTTTTCCATGTTTCAAGATTCACAGCATCATTTTAGGGTTAGAAGGAGAGAATCATGAATAAATAAGTATTTCCAAGCAAAGTAAAATTTAAGGGAAAGTGGAAAGGTCATAAAATGCCATGTGGGGCCTACTTGGCTAATAGAAAGGGTAGAGGTGGGACTCAAAGGGGTTTTAGGTGGAATAAAACACATAGGGAATAAGTTTAGCATGGATAGACCCCTTTTAAGACCCTTTTTTAATGCAATTAATCATATCACTCTCTTTTCCTAAGGTTTTAAAAGGTGATATAAGCTCATGAAGAGGTTTGAGGGATCATGAAGGAGTAAAATAGACCTTAGGTGAATATATCATGTAAAATGACTTGAATATATTATGATATTCATATTATAACCTCAAACCAATGCTAAAACATATTCACATTAACAACTACCACTATACTGCTCAAACAAGGTTAAGGCATTGATTTGACTCTTCATGACCTTTTGACAATGACCTCTCTCATTCTAAGGCACCATGACACCCATCATATCATCTTAAATATTTCACAATGCTCATGAAACCATGGATCAAATGTGGAAATATGACACATCATGATATTCTTAGTCAAGTTCCAAGACTCTCATCAGGACAAGGATGACATAACCATGCTAGGAATCATTATAAGCTGGCTAAAATAATGATCACCAAAACTTTTCAATATAGGGGGCTAAAATTTGGCCTATGAGGCTATAAATATCAATAGTACCTTGAATCAGTAAGAGGTATGAGAAGGGTTAATTCTTAGGTGGATTAGGGTACTCAATAATTAGGTTGACTCCTTTCTAGGCCCAAAGGTAGAAAGTAGTCAACATAACCTTTGCCTATACAATATCTATCCATCCCTCTCCAAGAACCTCAATCCTTTCCATCATAAAGGTCAATCCAATAATGCATCCAAAATAAGGAAGAAGTACTTATTGAAGAGGTTAAAAATCAAAACACATCAGAATTTTATAGATTGATTGGTGTGTGGAAGGAGAAGAATTAGGAAGCCTTTAAAAATATTTATTTTCCCCCTTTCTAAAACCCCCTAGATAATCCAATTTCTCTCAAAATCCCAAGCTTAAAGAGTGCCTATTCAATCCCAAATCTTATTCATGAGCATGATCAACTCATATTTGAAGAAGAAACTATTATATGAGGGTAGAAAGAGAATTTATATCTGAAGAAGAGGACTCCTCAAGTGATTATGATGACGAGATAACCATTGGCAATGATTTGCACAAAGTAAAGGTAAATAAATATTTTGGGCATGTTCTTATTGAGGAGATTAAATAAGTCACATCAATTATAGCTAGTGAATTTTCAAAGGTTGTTTCACAAGAAGAAGTCATGATCCAAAGCCTTGTGGAGCCTCAAAATGAACACAAAGAGGATAATCCCAAAGGTGGGAAAAGTGAAGGCTTGAATGAAAGTGTAATGGTCCCTATTAAATAATAAATTTTTGATGATTTATGGTAGAAGTAACTTAACATTTAAAATGAGTTTGAGACTTTTTGAAGGCTCGTATCTCCTTATGAATACATTGATAAAGTGGGTACGAATATTGGAAAACATACTCAAGACCATCCTCAAGAATATGCTAGTTAAATCATACCCCAAAGAGTCCATGAATAAGCCTAGAGACAAAATTTGGAGAATCTTGAAGGACTTGAATAGTTTGAAGCACTTATTAATTAATATGACATTATTAAAAATGTCATGAAGGACCAAGAGCAATGTCTTAGGGAGCTAATAGGGGCTGAGGTGGTATCTTTCCCCACAAATCAGAATGTAATTACTCTTGAAGGCACTTTCAAAGTTGGAGAGAAACATGAGATGAGCATAGAGCCAAAATAACAATATGTCTACATTGGATATGTGTTTTCTCCATCTGATCCAATGGATGTTTTGGGTTTGATTACAAGTCAAGAAGGCCATGAACATGCCAATAGTTCAAGAGGTAAGGCATATCTCTCAACTCACAAGCAAGTTTACAATGGACTCTATCTATCAAAGGCCAATTTGCTAATATGTAGTCAAGAATATTTTGAAAGTTTTCCTTTTTATCCATTTGGAGAAATACTTTGAGGTCTTATGCATAGTAAGTTAATTTTTTGCTTTATCCAAATGCCTCTTACACAATGTTTATGTAGTTGTTTGATGTCTTGTCTTTCCCCTAAGTTTTTCTTAGCATAATTTGTGTTCTCCTTTGATTTTTTGTTTGTGTTGAAGGTATTATCAACTATCATTACATTTTTTTCAAGGTATTTTCAGCCCTTTTTTATCTCATATTAGTTTGAAGTGATTACAAGTGACTCCATATCCCAATGGACTAGTAAGGCTACTAGTCTAGAGTGCCTAGCAAGTAATCACTCCTTGGAGGCTACCATGAATGTTGGAAATATTTTCACCATTGACCCCTAACATGTTCCAATTGATGTTGAGTCATTATAAGTAGTCCTTTTAAGTCAAACTCCCTTCAAATGGAATGTTTAACATAATTTAAGGTATTTTTACAAAACTTAAGTTTTATGTTACCATTATTTTATACTTGTCCAAGTCATTCATTATACAAATAATTATTTCCAAATTCATTTTTGTGTCTCAAACATGTGCTTCAATCTTGGTAGGGTCGATATAAAATTCAAATAGGTGACTTAGACATTTCACACACATCAAATTTTGTGAGTCAATTTTCAACATGAAAGTGGCAAGTTAAATTTGAAATATTATGAGAAAATAAGATGCTAAGTTTAATTGAAGTCTAAAGGTCATAAGTGATGGAGGACCAAGTTATCTACCAAATCCTTCTCCATAATTTCAAGGAAAAATCATGAAAGGACATGAGTTTATATTTTCAAGACAAGGGAAAGGCAATTCAAGATCTTTATCAGGTCACAATCTTGTGAAGAAAGGCAAATTTATGATGGATGGTTCATGAAGGAGGAGGCACACCATGACCAATGATCTTAGGGGTTGGAGCATGTAGACACCTAAAACTAGCCATAATTAGATTCTACCCAGACTTCAGATCAATTCCTACCAACCATTATAAATTAATCTTAAGAATCACTAAACATACCAAATTTGCTTACACATCATTCATCAATGCTTAGAATCATGTTAAAAAATACCTGTTTGGGGTATTTGATCATATGTAACAATAACCTCGCATGGATTCATCCCTAATCACCTTTCAACATCACAACTATTAATTTAGCCTATGGACCTATTAAGTGGGGCACTTACTCACTTGAATAAATCTTGAAAGATCTAAAAGGCTAATTAAAATCAATTAACAAAGCTAAACCATATTAAATTCCTAGTTGAATTATCCATTTGAAATTAATGAATATCTAAACAAATAAATTCAAAAATTCAAAATATTCTAGCCTTTCATCATTGCCTTTATGACTTGTCAAGCTCTTTGAAAATATCCTAAAATATCTAATTTTAGAGACATGCCTAGTAATTACAAATCATAATTAATTGATAACTATTAACTCTAATAGAGTTAAATTTGACTCACCTAGGTTTAGTTTAAACCCATTCCAAGCCTAAACTTAATCTTAACCTACCTTACGTGAGAGTTAATTCCTAAGGCTATAAATACAAGGCCTTGCATATTGAATCCATAAGCTATTTTTGGTGTAAAGTGATTATAAAAAAAATATTCAACAAGCTCTTTGATGTAGTTTTATAATGCCTAAAAATTAAGGTTACCATGCTCAAATCTTAAGCCAAGCCACATCAAAACCATGGTGGTAAGGAGAGAAGGAGCCAAGTAACCTTCATTGTCAAAGACTTCTTGATGCAAAAGATGAGTAATCCATTCAACAAAGCCATTTAGAGCTCCCAAGGAAGGTAAAAGAGTTATTTTATTTTATGTTTTTATTGTGATTTCATTTAGTGTTTGTTACTAATCTCTCCCTAGTATCTAGGCTAGGAGTGTAAGTGTTAGTGTGTTTATCTGAGTTTTAATGCTCAGACTAACATAACATTAACCTCTATTCTTAGATTCCTTGATCATAAATGGCACATCAGATGGGAGGTCAATCATCCCATACAAGTAAGGAAATTACTATGTAACTTTTAGTTTGTCTAATAGATGCTTAAGAATATTTAAAATATATGTTTTAACTTTTTTTAACAACACACAGGTTGCATAGAAATCAATGTCGATTCTAAAAGATCGACGTCGATTCTGCCATAACCAACATTGATCCCTATGTGAAGAATAAAGCATGAAAAAACATGACTAATAGTGATTTTGATTATGGTTTTTTGTTATCAATCTATGTTTGAGGATTTGAATATTATTTGTCTAACCATTTCCTTTCAGGATTTAGTGAAAATTATTGGTTTTAAGCTCATGTTACTAACAACCTTTTTGTGAAAACCATATTGTGTTTTTTCTATATTTTGAAGGAAACTCACATCAATTTATGTCAACTAAAATTGATCCTTGTGGATTGATTGATGTTTCTTTGTAGATTTACATCGATTCTTACATGGATTGATGTCGATCTCTCTGAGATTAAAAAAATAGGAAACCTGAGAGCAAATTTTGAAATATTATTTTCTCACTCAATTTTGGGCTTCTGAGTAGGTAAAACCTCTAACAATTTGTAGGTCCTAATGTGAAAAAATCCAAGTTTGAACATGGTTAAATCATACACATTTTATATTTGGTGTTTAACTAAGACTTAGTTCTTTTCAATACCTTAGTTGTTTGTAAAAATTTTACAAGTTTTTCAACTAATGCCAAGGGACCAAAAATTTCACATCTCATTTTGGTGTAATAAAATGAACTTTCACACTTAGTTACATATTCCTAAGAGTTGTTTGTTTTATGATTATTTGTTAGAAGTTATTTATTTTAATCAAAATAATTGATGCATGTATACTCTCTCCCTATCCACTTTAGGAAACTCAGGTGACCAAAAGCACTCATTCTTTGCCTCAGCCACATTAGTCTAAAAACATGAAAAGAATATCATTAAGGGCCTCCTCAAATCCATATGATTTGGGTTATCCAAATGTGACCCTAACATATTTTCACTTGTCTTTATTGTTCATATATTTTATCTTGTGAGTGGAATTTAATTACCTCCTCACATGTTTTTTAGGGAAGTGTTGACCTAGGAATTCATCTTCCAGCATCATTTCAACCCCAATCCATGTCGGGGGATATAAATTAAGCTAGTGAATCACTAGGGTGGTAGTTTGAACAGTTAAACTACCTCTATTAGTGACTTCTACCCTTGAACATATGATCAACTCAGACATCATACTATATTGAGCAAGCGATAGATGTCATGGTTATGAAAATAATAAGACCTTTTCATAACAAGCTAGTTAACATGAATCTAATTAACATGAACATATTTTATGTTAGCCACACTTCAGACCATTTAAAAACACATAAAAATTAATAGTTTAGAATAAGCCCACTTACCATAGATATATTGTTGATGTAGGGAGAGTAGCCTGAAGTTCCATATCATAATACAGACTTTTGAGAGAAGAGGGGGCCTTAAAACCCTAATTTTCATGTGCTTTTCCTTTTTGGGTTAACAATTAAAATACTCTCAAGAGAGAGTATATTGATGAAATTTGATAGTATTATGCAACCTTGTCAATTTTAGGATTTGGGATGTTACATTTAGGTGTTTGTGCCATTTTTATCCTTTCTTACATGGTTTTGAGTCTAAACTATTTATTTATTTTATCACATCAAAATGAGTCTTGTTTAAACATCACTCCTTTATTTGAGGAGGTGTTACACCATCCATTTGACATCATGCCTTTACCTTAGTCTTTTGACAAATCTTGTTTGTGTATGTCATTTGATTGAAAAGGGTGTTGTTACATTGCCCAATTCATTTCAAATATTGTGCCCTTAAGTATTGAAATAGAAACATTAATCATATATTTAGAGGGGATAACATCATTACGATTCTTAAATCATTTCAAGGACTTGTTTCCCTTGTCCCAAATTCCAACTTTAGAACCAAACCATGTGTGCTTTTTGGATCCATGCCTAATGTCATTATGCCATTCATCTTTATCTAGCTTGTTTGTTTAAAGAAGCCTATAATTATAAGTTGAGTTTGAAATTAGCCTTGACAAGTTCAAATCCAAACATTGATTAATTTCTACCTATGCCTTGTGTAATTTTGGCCTAGACATAGATCTTTCTCTTTTGGATTGTGTAACTTAGACTAATTTCTTATTTAATTTGAAAACTATTGTTTGTGTCTAGATTTGGGGAGAAATAGCATATATTTCATGTGCCTAAAGTTTCATGCCTTATTCCAATTTACCAAGTTCATGTCTAAACTCAAATGCTTTATTTATACCAAAATGTTTCAAATTTATTAGATTAAATCTCATACTTTATTTTTTTAAAGTCTAACTTTTGTGCCTTTTCCAAAAGACCTAGTAATGCATGTTTTGAGCCTAGCTTTTGTTCCTTCTCCAAAATACCTAACAACTTTTGTTTTCTTTATATTAGAATTTTTTGAAACACTTTAAACCTAGAGTTTGGCATTTCAATTTTTATGCATCTAATTAACCATTTTGTGTAAGACATTTGATGTTAGACATTTGAAATTAAACTATTTTAGACAAATTTTTAGCATGAACCATTTTGGAGATAGAACTCCACTTTTAGAGTAAGTTAGACTATGTTTAGACCATTTGTCCTTTGGAAATTATTTTTAAGAGTTTATAGAACTCTAGGCCTCTTTTCAAAATGTTCATCATTAATTTAGATATGTCTCATTAAACTCATAGTAGAATCATGTACAATCTAAGTTATGATAATGTGGTCACATATGATGATTTTGTTTAAGACCCCTACTAGGATGATGTTATTTGAGAGACAGATCCATATCCTCCTTATAATACTCAATCTGCGAAATGAAGCCAAGATCCTTGAGAATAGTATGTAGTGATACCTTTGTTGGGATTATTAAAGTACCAAGTTATCCATTTTCATACTGATGGTACCTAATCCCCCACCTATACCATTAACCGTCCTTTGGATTTCATGAACAACCAAAATCCACAATGTCTAAGGATTACCGTTTTAGGCCCTCATCATTTGGATTGCAATAGCAACCAAGATTCATAATGCCCTACCATTATTATACCATGCCCTCATCCTTTAGCTCATGGTAGAAACTAGCTTCATAATGCCCTAACATTACCATTTTAGTCCCTTCTAGGTATGGTACCTTATTATCCCTATAAATTTGGTAATCACAACATGATGAGCCATAGTCACCATCATAGGCTGGCAACTAGCCTTTGTTAATCCCGTCATAGATAAACATATCATTATCTAACCACCAACCATTTTTCTTCATTTCCAATTATCCCCAACTTTAGAAAATCCATGTTGATCATTGAGCTACAACCAAGCTAATCAGTACCTCTCCAACCAAGCCAATCATCCATAGACCAAGATGTGTTCAAAACTGGTACTTTATAATTGATTGTAAACCAAGGCCAAGAAAACCAACCAATCCATGATGTTTTTATTGAAACACCTATTTTTTATGATTTAACCTATGATGAATAACCTTTTTTATTATTCTATTTGTTAATGAGCCTCACTCTAACAAGCTAGTCTTTATTGAGTCACTTCTTAATGATTATAACTACATTTGGGCAAATCATTATCTTAAACATTGTCATGTTTTTAAAGAACCTCCCTTTGACAAGAAGTATCTATGGATTTGTATCTTGACCTTTTTCCCCTCATTAAGAAGTCTCACTTTGACAAACTAATATCAATGGAGTCCATTATGCCATCACAAGCTATTACTTGTCCAATACCAAACATTAAATAAGACATCATTATAGCATCATCCATGCCAAATTAAGAATCAATATTGAAGTTAGGTTTTATTATTGAATCAACATCATATTTAGCATCAAAAGTAGAATCAACATCAATCTCAACATTATATTTAAATTCCCTTGAGTCAGAATCAACTTTAGAATTAGAGTACATTCATGGTTATGCATGCGTTTAAGATCAATTTGAATATATTTGTGATGCTTCCATGGTTTTTAAGGATGATTAATGCAACATCGACATAAGTTATCCTAGTATATTATATGAGGATTATGTTGCCTCTTCCTATTCCATTACTGTTACACATACCATTACCATTCTACATGCCATTAACACTAACCAAACTAGCATTATATTGAACTTCCATCTCCCACAAGTGTTTATTAGGACCGATAGAATCATACCTTGTTGAACTGCATCCATGGTGACATATTATCTACAAAATATCAAGAGGACCAAGAACACATTCATGCATAAGAACAATCTTCTAGTGAAACCTTTTAGGAGGTACCAAGGGACAATCAAAGTCCAAACTCAACATCTTCCAATGAAACCTTGTTTGAGGTGCTAGAAGACAATCAAAGTCAAAATTCAACATTCTTTATTGAAATATTTTTGGAGTCACTATGATACAATCAAGATAACTTCATTGGTGAAAACCTCTTCAAGGTGCCAATAGCTAAGTATATTAGTTCTTCACTACTTGATGAAGATATTATCAAAGATAAAATTAGTATAGCTTCCACTCTAAAGCATAATTAGATGGTAGCTACTCTCAATCCCAGACAACAACAAAATCTCATGGTCATATTGATAGCATATTCAAAATTATTTGATTCCACCACAACCAAAGTTATGTCAAATTTAAAATCAATAACATTGTGTGTGCCTAAAAACCCCAATCTTTATTTGTTGCCTAACCATTATACATTCTATTATCATCCACCTTTACATTTATAAATTATACCTATCATCTAATATTTATCTATATCTACCATCCCTAGCCACACTTTCTTCTATAGAGGCTACAAAGACACCTTATCTTGACATCTGAAGGAAACAAAATCAAAAGCCAACAAAGTTCACAACAACATTCTTAAAGTCCAAATATGTAACAAGTTCTTGACAGAGTGATTATTTATAAGAGGTGTGGGATATCAATTTACATGATTGATTCTTCTAGTTATATCATATTTTGATCAAGATGTGCATATCCACATCAACAAAAATAACATAAACATTTACCTTGCTAAAAACATTTACCTTGCCAAAATAATTTACCTTGCCATTGTCATTGTCATTTGCCATTTACCATGCCATTATCATTTACCATTCCTATTTTCATTGTTTCATACCCTATCATTTACCTTACCTTATCTCTTGGGGGTAACCCTATTACCAATATAGATAATTATCATAAACATCACCATCCCTGAATAATGTCGTACCATATGTCATTTTACCATACCTTTATTACTGACCAAAGATTATTTTGACCTTCCTTACCCAACTCTTTTGACCTTGATTTTTTTGATTATTTTGGCACATTCCATGAGGAGATTCTAATCTTGTTTTAGAAATTTCAAAATTTTGTGTTTAAATTATAGTTTATGAAAGTAGTGTGACAATAGATCTAACAAGTTATCTTTCATTTACATTTGACTAGTGCCACTGATTATAACCACCTATGGGAAAATTAGTATCCCACCTTATGTTACTAACTATAATATCATATGGTAAAATTAGTAGCACATACCTATGCCATTATTTCCTAATTATAACTGCATATGGGCAAATTAAGAACAACACCTTTACCATGAATTACCACATCACCTTGCCATTACTATTATATTTTTACTTGTCATTTTCCTTAATTCATGAACTTGTTGTCATTAGGTCAGATCTCACCACATTTTATGTGGGTGGATCTACTATGACTTGAGGTCCTAATGGGACTATGTAGCCCAAACTTGATTCAGGTCAGCTCAATCCCTCTTTTCCATATGTTCTCAACATTTTATGATCAACCTAGCCAACACCCTCACCATTTTTTGAGTGGTATCTTGTCAATATCTAACAAGTTAAGATACCCCCAAAATTCCAAAAACATTTAAAATTTTCAAAATCCTAAAAATTATAAAATTGGCTTACCATCTCTTAGAGAGATATAAAGCCTCAAAATCTAAAAACATTTTCCCTATCAAAACCTAGTCATCCTCACTCTGACCTACTAGGTAAAATCCATTGTTAGTTCCAATCCATTACACTACCATTGGGTGTGTGACCTTCCCTTTTTATGTATCTTTTCTTAGGGGCACTACCTATATATCCTTCCATTGAGCCTTCATACGTATAAGTTGACTTGGTTGACAACATGATGCTTTTGATTGATTTTACTTTCAAGCTTTTTGTATGTTTTTTATTGTTTATTTGTTTACTTCTTTGTCTATTTGTTTACTTTCATTGTTGTGCCTTGACTCAATCTATATGAATTCATTGTGTGATTCCTTGCGTATTATTCTTGAATCTATCCATACTCGTATATCAACATTATCATCATAGTTTTTATCATTGGTATGTTGTTTTTAATTATTTATTAGATCAAGAGTTAGTCCTTATGCATATTTTGGCTAAGTTCTCATGGTGTTCTATATCATGATGAAAACCATCACATGTTACATTAAAATCAACTAGATAAATCTTACAATAAATGAAGCCACAAAAACTTTTCTTTAGAAACCTTGGTAAGTTCTCCCACCCTCCTTGATCAAATCAACCCCTTGACCATTTTAGTTGTATCAATAATAATAAGGATGAGCATATCCACATTGGTAGGTATGATTGAATCATTCACATTGATCAATTCTTATTCTTCTATTCATTTCATTCATTACTTTTCACATACTTGTATATCTAGTTATATATGGCTTATTCAATCATTAGACCATCACATATACATTTTCACTTGCTCATATTTAATCTATAAAATAGGTTATATCCTTAAGTTATGCTTTCTAATCTTCCCTACAGGGGCATAACCAAAAATTATTTTTTAATTGAGGTCATTTTAATGATTATAACCACCCATGAGCAAATCATTATTTTAATTCATCTACCCTACTAGGGCATATGCCTATGCCACTAATTATAAACACCTTTGGAAAAATTAGTGTCTCCACCTTTGTTACTGATTATAACCACCTTCAGGCCAATTATTACTTTTTAAATTAATGCATGAAAGCATTATATCAATTAGACTAATATCCTACCAACCATTGCAAATTAAGCTTAAGAATCCCTAAACATCCCAAATTTCATTTTGAATCATTCATCAATGCTTAGAATAATGTTGGGACATCCCTATTTGAGTTAATTTATCATATGCAATAATAATCTCTCATGGATTCATCCCTAATCACCTTGTAGCATCACAACTCTCAATTTGGCCTATAGACCTATTAAGTAGGGCACTTAACACATGAATAAATATTGAAAGAGCTAAAATAATAATAAAAATAAATTAACAAAGATAAAATAGAATAAATGCTCATTTTAATTATCCATTTATAATTAATTAATATCTAAAAAATAAAATTCAAAATATCCTAGCCTTTCATCATTGCCTTTATGAGTTGTCAATCCCTTTGCAAATAACCTACAATATCTAATTTGAGAAACATGCCTAGTAATTGAAAACCATAATTATTTGATAAATATTAACTCTACTATATTTATATTTGACTCACTTAATTTTAGTTTGAACCCACTTCAAGCCTAAACTCAACCTTAAGTTACCTTGGATGAGAGTTAATTCTTAAGGCTATAAATACAAGGCCTTGCCTATTGAATCCATAAGTTATTTTTGTTGCAAAGTTATTATGATAAAATATCTTCAATAAGCTCTCTGATGTAGTGTTATAATGTTTAAATTCCTAACAAGTAAGGTTGCCATGCTCAAATCTTAAGCAAAACCACATCAAAGCCATGGTGTCAAGGAGAGAAGGAGCTAAAAAACCTCCATTATCAAAGACTTATTCATGCACAAGTTAATTAATACATTTAGATATCCCAAGGAAGATAAAAGAGTTATTGTATTTTATGGTTTTGTTGTGCTTTCATTTAGTGTTTGTCAATATGTTCTCCCTAGTATCTAGGCTAAGAGTGTAAGTGTTAGTGTGTTTATTTGAGTTTTATTTCTTGAAATAACATAATACTAACATCACTTCTTGTATTCCTTGACCATAGAGGTCACCCATATTCTCATAAAATTTGTATAAATATTTCATAGATATATGGTCATAGCTTTATGAATCATCCTTAATAAGTTAAGTTGCCCTAAAACCCCTTCGAAACCCCGACATCTCAGTTTTAAGGAATTTGGCTGCATTTTTGATGAAAATGGAAGGTAATGAGAGTCATTTTAAGGTATAATTGGACCTCCCATACCATCTCCAAGTAATATCCAAGCATGATCAAGCACCATGTTAGAGAATAGGTCTTCAAAGTGGAGAAAATGCAAGTGTTCTATGTCTTAGAAGGTGTTTGTAGGAGGTTTTAAGTGATTTATTAAATGTATTCATTAGTTTTAGGATATATATGGGTATATTTATGTATAAATTAAAAAATAATGAGGTCTTTATACCTCATAAAACTCAAGATATGCTCATTTCACTTTTTTAGGTGCCATTATTCTCAATTTATGGGTTGTTATAGTCATAAAAAGGGTATTTTATGGTGGTTATATTGACTTATCATGACCAAAAAAAGATTATAATAGTTATATGTGTTTATATATGTTATAATTAAAACACAATTAGGTATTTATACCTCATATAACTTAATAAAATGCCAAAATATAGACTTATAGTCATACAGATGAAGAAAATGCAAGGTGAGACAACACTAAAAAGGACATAACTTGAGTTTTAGAGATCCAAAACTCATGAAATTTTAAATAAATGTTGGGAGAAACATTAAAAAACTTTTAAATTATTTTAGGTCTTTATAGTTTATGAAGGGAGAGAAAATGATAAAACATAGGTCTGTACCATGAAAGAAATTAGGGTTCTTAACTGGTTTGCTCATGGATGAAGTGTGAGTTGAGTGTTTTAAAAAATTTGAAGGACAAAAAATATTATGATATGGTGTATACATATTTTTAATAATTTAATCAATTATCATCCATGTAATGAAATTATTTAGATGTTCACACACAATAATTACATATCACACAGAATAAGCAAAGATAAGAGATCACATAACAATAACTGACCATAAAGCAAAATACTAGATAATATAGCATAGGAAATTTGAATGGAAAACCTTAAAAACAATTCAATAATATAAAAATAATTAATATTATGATTAAATAATAACCACTACATCCTATATATAGTCTACTTAGCCATGGTTATTTCATAAGCTGACCTAACTAAGAACATAGAGAAATGTAACAAGAATATAAAAGAGGTATGTAAGAAACAAGTTGACCACACATATCCATAGACATGAAAAATTTTAAGGGAATATAAATACACCTCAGAAAGAGACAACATGAGCCCAAGTCACTTCAAAATACCTCTATGTCAACTATAGGGCAACAAACAAGCACTTTTAAAATAATTTTTATTTGAGAGTTTGATGAGGTATTATTGAGTTTTAAAACTCCCACAAGTATTACCAATTTAAAACTATCCAATAAACCCAATAATATATCTAGGTGATCCTTAAAACTCATTTTGACCCACTAAGCCAATTTATATTTTCTTAAGGCCTATGAAGACCAAACTGGGCATTTTTAAGAGTTTGAAGTGGAATAAAGGGATAAAAAATTTAATTGAGGTATGTGACAACATGAAAATGATTTTATAATACTCATTAGGCATCTTCTCACCTTAAATCATGCAAATTCACCAAGTTATAATTTTTCACTATGCATTTGGCAAGCTTGGTAAGATGACAAAGTAGGCATATGAGGTGTGAGACCTATTGAATAAATTTGAGGAGTTTCACATCATATCATGAGGTGTAAATAAGATATATAAATGTGGTTAAGGTAGTTATGTAGGTATGTAACCCCCTAATCAAGGAGGGTAGGCTTGTTTCAAGAGAGGTTTAATTAATCATCAAGCACAACTAAAAACTCATATGCCAACTTCATGTAGACCATCATCACATAAAGCAACACATGTTGAGGGAAAATGAAAGGAATTTTATCTCACCTTCCACTTTAATTTTTAATTGATTGGTGATGTATGACATTTGTCATAGACTCTCTCCATGTACTATATCTTGCCTTGAATGACATTATATGTATCCTCAATTGGATTATGGTGAATCCTTGGTCACATAAACACTTGTAATTTACCTCTAAAATGAATACATACTAATATCTATCCTTCTCAATGTTATAAATAATGTATTTCCATAGTATTTTGATGAATGTTAAGTGATAGTGTCTACAACTTTCTCTCATTTATTCTATCTCTTTACCTCTTTACAAGTTGTTAGTCATCTTAATAGGTCATATAAAATGTGTTACGTGATCATAAGATGGATAAGTGTGGATATTTATCCACTAATGTCTCTTATGAGACCTCTTTGTCATCCCTCTTAGATAATGTCTTTACCATAACCTTCATATTGAAACACTAATGCTTGGAAACTCATGTTGAGTTATGTAATCAAATTTCAATCCTAGTTCATGTTATTAGTGTAGTATAGGAAAGTGGAGGATACTAAGTTTGGTGCATCACCTCCCATTTACTTGTTTTTAGTTATCTCTCTCTCTTTTCTTTGTAAGTAATAAGTTTAGTGGTCATTTTAGATGATAACATCAAAGAAGCTAGCCCTATCTACTGGTTCACCTCATTGATTAGACCACTGATAGTCTAGAGGTATCTCCATGATATCATCTACATGGGTAAGGCTTAAACAAACTCCTCAAGGGTGAAAGTTATATTGATAACAATTCCCATTGGCATCTCTAAGAGGATGGGGGGATTCTTAGTTGGTTTAGTCATGATGACTTGAGGTGGTTGACTAGTCATTTTTAAGATATGAGAATGCATTTGTATCATTTGAAATAGTTAGGTCTACCTAGGACTATGATCACATACCTCCTCATTCATCATTTCATAACATTCATTTATTAAATCATTTGAATAATAATTTGAGTTTTATCAATGGGAGGATTAATGTTTCTAATGGTATAAATGCTAGTGTTTGTAGGAGCATCATTCCCTATATTGGTAGTAGGGGAGGGATTGTTGGGTGTAAGATTACAAAAAAATATACTAAGATGAGGAATAAGGTGTATAACCTCAACTATATTACATGATGTACTAATTGGATTGGGATTATGAATACATGAAAGAAGGAATTCAATAGTTTCATATGAAGTGATAATATAAGTGAGATTCTGATCTAGTTCCTTGATTGTGCAGTGTTCTTAATTAATTAGGAGCTAAAAAGAAGTCATAATTATGGATTTATTAGGTTACAAAACTAGGTCATCCACCTACTAGATTATATTATAAAAAGAGGAAAAATAAACTAGGTCTACCACCTACTAAACTAAGTTGGCCACCTATTAAACTACATTTAAAAAATAGAGGCAAAATAAACTAGGTTAGACACCTATTGAATTAAGCCATCCACTTATTTAACTATGTCTAAAATTAGAGGAAAAAAATAAACTAAGTCGACTACCTACTAAACTAAGTTGTCCACCTACTAAATTATGTCTAAAAATATAGGTAAAATAAACTATGTTAGCCACCAATTGACTAAGTTAGGCATGACATTTTGAGTTGATCAGGTTGATCTAGTTGATTTTTGGAAATAAAAATAGTAAGATAAAATTATACTAGGTCATCCAAGTACTACAGAGTCGGCCAAGTTGATCTAGCTAAATTTTAGGAAGAAAATTATCAATTTGAAAAAAGGCTAGAACAAACAAGGTTGACCAATTTGATCTAGTTGAATTCTAGAAAAATTCAAATCAAAATAGGTTGACTAGCTTAATCTAGTTGATTATGTATATGATTTAAACAAAACTAAAAAACTAGAAAAAACATAATATAAATTTAAATTATTGATTGTTTTTACTAATATAATATAAATGAAAAATTCATATAATTGACAAAATTGAATTACTAGGTTGGTAATAGTGAACCTAGAAGATAGAACAAGATTGATAATGTTGATTTAGTAGTTTTTATTGAGAATTTTGATTACTTTTTTACTGGATTGCCTATTCAAGTTTTTGATCTTGCATAAAAAATACATAAATAGGTTGACATGTTTGACTTAGTTGAGAACCTATACACAAAAAATAGAAATAGGTTGATAGGCTCAACTTGGTTCAAAACCTTCACACAAAAAATAAAATTGGGTCGATAGGCTCAATCAAATTGACTATAAATGAAAATAAAAAATTACAATGGTTAGATTCACATCAGGTTCACTAGAAATAATGCAAATGAAATAAGATATATCTATAACTTATCCTACGTATTAATAACCAAGCTTGAAAAAGGTAGTCAACTAATAATTTGCTTAGCAATACTTTGTTATATTGGGGTCATGACCAATGATGGATCTACTAAACCTAAACTAAGGGACATATTACCATAAAATGGTAAAGGAGGGGTTTCTAATTCCTCTACTTAAATGCCATCATATAACAACCCTATCTAGGTCTTATGATTTTATTTTTTTTTAAAAACAAGCTAATCTAATAGTAAACATGCAAGATAATCCAATAAATGAAAATGCAAGCTAATCTAGTGCTCACCAAAGCTTATGGAAAAAATGGGGAAGATATTAAACAAGCAAAGATAATTATATTCAAGGCAATATATATGATTAATCTAAGTAAGGATATATACAATTCAATCCATTAGTTTCTACAACATCTTGTCAAAATTTGAAGGGCTAGGAGTATACTTACCTTATTAAAGTGAACCTATCATGCCTTAATCTCTCCCTTGGCCAATGGTGATTTTAAAGAGGTTTTTATGGCTTATAAAGATCACAAGGATAAATAAGATCTAGGATACAAGACACCTTAATAATCTCATATCTATATGGATGATTATCATGGGAGCATGATGAGTTAGGATATGTTGGAGAGGGTCTTAAACAAGGTTCTACTAGAATTTGTCTGAGGATTGGATGTCAAACTTTTATGAACAATCCTTAAGGGTTAAAACCACTAAAAACCCTTGTTAATGACCTAATTGGGAATAATTTTATATAAATGCATCCAAATGAGGTATTATGACTAGGAAAGTGATTTGGATTTATAGAGGACTCCCCAAGGCTCCTTCCTATCAAGTTGACTTGCACCTTATTTGTATGGATAGGGTAAAAAACTAGTTTTTTTATTATTTTTGATGTTTTATATGTAAAAAATGGTTTCAAAGGATGAGGATCACTTTTGGAGAGAGAATGAGACCTAATGTAACTCCTCATATCCATTTATTGCTTTAGAAAAGAACACAAGTACCTCTACAAGCACCTTCACTTCAGGTAGTCCAAAATGACACAGTGAATGAAGAGTGATCACAAAGTGAGAAGGTGATAAATCTAATTGGGAAGCATTTTAAGGTCTTCTCTATGGGTATAATGATAGGAATACTTTTGATAAGTGTTACATCACCCGCTTTATAGATTGGTTTGGGAAACTGAAGATCACCTTGGTGCCAAGTGTGAAGGACGAGTGAAAGAAGGGTGATTATGACTGTAGATAGTGAAAACACTTGTCCTAAAGAATATTTATTATTAGGTAAATATACAATAAATTTTGGAGCCTATTTTTAACCTCCCACCCTTCACAATGTAATTTTGTCATATATTCATACTCTGCCTTGGAGCACTCAAGAAAGACCAAGTGATGAAGGCAATTTCTAAGAAGGTAGATGAGAGAACTCTACATCAATTTTGGGGAGTTTGATGCTTCTGAGGGACATTTGTCTAAAAATACCTTTCATGGTCTATTCCATACTCCATTCTACTTCAAACATAACTCTCTCTCTCTCTCTCTCTCTCTCTCTCTCTCTCTCTCTCTCTCTCTCTCTCTCTCTCTCTCTCTCTCTCTCTCTCTCTCTCTCTCTCTCACTCACACACACACACACACACACACACACACACACACACACACACACAAATCTTGACACTTATTTGAGTGACTCTTGAGCTTAATTCTTCTCTATCCTCTCTCACATTTTATAAGTACTAGACATTTTAAATTTTACATCTAATTCCAAACCATGTATGGTGAAGCCATGCTAGTTTAATGTTTTACTTTGCCTTTGAATAATATATTCAATCTAGTTTTTATTTCATAAACATCTTTTCTAAGTGTGCAAAGTGATGTATGGTGAGGTCTAGTGATAAACAACTATCCTTCTCTTCTCTTTATCTTTTCATGTTTGGTGCAAGAAGTTATCATTATCATAGGTCATATAGAGTGTAACTAGTGTGTTGGAATCCCTTAAAGTGTGAAAGTGTCCATAGAGTTTATAATTTTACCTCTGGTCTACTTAACTTGAGTTGTCTCATGCATATCACCCCTATATTGAAATACTAATGTTAGGATATTCTAAGACTTTGAAGCTAGTGTTGTAGGTCTTGTTTCTTAGTGCAATAAGTATGATGATCTTGTGGAAATATTTATGGTGCATCACCACCTTATAATACCTTTATTTCATGCATAGTTATATCTCTTTTCCCACAATTAATTACTTAGTGTAGATGATAAGCACTTAAAGGTAAATTCAAGGAGCTAACCCTTAAACCTAGAGGTCTACCTTTACTATAGGTAACCCATAGGCCTAGATGTATTCTAATGTTGCAAAAATATTATAGTAGGCATAAAAAACCTCCTCTAGGATTAAATAAATGGTGATAATAGTTATGGCATGCATAGTGGGACCCATTATCCTAAAGATAACTTGTCAAGGTCAATGATGGTCTTGACAACATCAGCTGCACATTGGTGTGATACTCAACATTTGGCAACTCCATTCAAGGTAAAATCTGGTTGTAAACCATTTTTTTCATATATTTGTGCTTATACTTCATGGTCCTTACTAGGTCATCTTTTAGTAGAGTTTTCAATCTTATAAATCCACCTCTTCAACCTAAAATTCTTGAAGTTCAACACCCTCAACTTATTCTACCCTTTAAAAGTGCAAGAGGACTTTTCTAGCCAAGAGGATCAAGAGAGTGAAGAAGAACTTGAAGAAAACATGTCTAGGCAACATGCCTTCCTAGCCTTTAACACTAAGAATATAGTCCACCTTGAGTCCTATGATGACATTCCCCCTAATGCTACAAAGAGTGTTCTTACACTCAATGGTGGAGTCTATATCACACTTGGTGAACACATCAAGGATATCTCCAACTTTTCTAGTTTTCACAATATCACTGAGGTTAGCATTGCCATTAGACTCCTTGCCATGTCCCTTAGAGGGAAATCACTTGATTGGTTTGGGAATTTTCTTAGTGGTTTTATCACGACATGGGATGATTTTGAAGTGTTGATAACATATAGATTTGAGGATAAGAGAGACCACACTTCACTTATTCATCAGAAAGAGCCCCCAAGGAGACAATGCATGATTTTAATGAGAGGTTCCAAATGACCTGTTATAGGTTACCTCCTCCCATGAGACCTATTGGCCATATTTTGCCAACATACCAAGCATGTGCCCAGTGGCTAATGGTCCTGATATATAGAAAGAGGTAGAGTTATTGATTGATCAACTGATCAAAATGGCTTGGACAAGCTCTAGATGGAATGAGTTGAATAGATAGATCATGAATCTCAAAAATCTTTTGAAACACTTTAAGTTCACTTAAAGTGTAATTTGTCAATTTCTAAGAATAGGTCCAGAGCTACAAATACTCTATGAAGTGCCATAAATTCTTGGGAAGAGTATGGGAGTTCATGGTATTCATCTAGTACACTTATTCCATTTGGAGATTATCCAGACATTTGGCTCCAGTGGCATAAAAGCAGAGTGACCATTTTGATGCTACTAGATCTCACACATGTAGAAGAGTTAGAGAAAATGGTCTAAGAGATTTGTTCACTTTTGTACCAAGATCTTTGTGCTAAAGTTTCATCTCATGAACTATATCATAATGAAATATAAGCATGGGCAAATTTGGATCCCAATGTAGAATTTGCTAAGCTCTAATACTTAGCCTTTTTAGACCAGACCATTTTCAAGACATCATACAAGATTGCATGGACCAATTAACTTCAACATTTTATAAAAGCACTCAAAAATCTCAAATGGATAATAGATCAAAAGGGTTTGTTCCTTTCAATGTTAATTCCATTCTTTGAAAATTTGGTATCCCCACAATCTTTTTGCTTCAAGCTATAAAATTAAAAATTTGGTCAAAAAATGTTAGAGGTTTACATGAACATCATTTTTAAGACCCATAAAGTAACTGTTTGGATTCAAAATACTTGGTGGGAACCTGAAAAGGAAAATATGGTTGACAAGTGTCAAGCATGCAGGAGTTGAAACAATTCAAATGGTCAACAAATCCTAGGGACCAATGAGAAACTGAGCTCAAGGTAGTGGGTCCCAAAGATCCATAAACCACATTTAATCAGATCTCAAAAATATGACAGAATGAAATAGAGTTAAAAGGGTCAATGATCTAGGTCGATTGCCTATAGCCAATAGTAAAGGGATGATTTGGGACGTTAAATGAAAGTCGATAAAGCAAAATAGACCTGACTTGGCAAGTAAAATAAAATGACTTGAACTCGAGTCTGACCCAATTTGGTGTAAAAAGTAAAGGAAAAGAGCTCGATGCAAACTTGGATTGGACCAAAATGTATTAAGATAAGTCTATAGAGATAAAATAGGTCTTTTAGACCTAATATGTACCAAAGGGGGGCTTGGAATTAAATAGAGTGCCATCTATATTGATTATATTAAAACCAATATCCTTAGATTGGTTTTCATCTATAGTTAATCTAGGTCTAGATTTCTAAGCATGCAGAAAGTATGTACTTTCAATAGAAGTATTTTTAGTCCTTCAACATGGTCTCAACTCTAAAAAATTGCTACTCAAGTAGACTTGAGCAGGACTTAGTTAGATACATGAATATGAGGATTTTGTCCTCATAATGAGATTAAGTGGAAGATCAAAAGAAAAAAGAATTGGGGAATTGGAATGAAGTTGGAGAATTCATTTCTAGCAAGATCATGACTTGCCACTTTTGGCAAACTCTTGTCTTATAGCGTAGCTTGCTCAACCATTGGAATAAATCAAAGGCTATTTGGGCAAATCACAAATATCTTGCTCATAATGACTTGTTTTGATTAGACCAAAAGCATGGTAGAATATCTCTTGAAGCTGGTAGCTCATTGATTATCATAGACAACATGATCCCCCCTTCTCTCTCTCTTCCCCTTCTCTTATATTATCCCTTTATTTCCATTTTGTAAAGGGTTCCCAAATTTTTTAGACTTTTTTCAACTTTCTGGAATATAAGAAATTATTTGAGATACTACAAAGTATGTTCATCTTGATTATGTTCAACCCTATCAAACATTTGTAAGAACCACCTCTTGATGCAATAAAGGATTTTATTTGTGTATCTCTTACTTTGGATTTGTGTCTATTGAGTTGTGCACTATGGCATTGTGTGAATGAGAATCTTCCTCATCTATGGTCCTTCTTTTTGACCTTGTTTAGGGAGTTTTCAATATTTGCTTACAAGTCTAGATTAGTGATCTTTATGATATTAATGTGAGCTTTTAGTGAGTCTTATAACTCCTTTCTTTCATTCATTGCTTCTCAAGCCTCTTTTATGAAACACTTGTGAAAATTGGCTTGGTTTTGGATTATGTGAGCTAGTATTGTCCTCTGTAGATCTAGTGTGAGTTTAAGCTCATGGGAGTTTCCCATTTTTTATTTGGTGCATCACCCTTTTAGCCTTCGTAGGATTCCTTATAATCTTTCTAACCCTTTTCCTTGTGAAATATTAGTTTACAATTAGTTTTAGGTGAGCATCAAGAGGAATCCAACATTCTCTAAAGGTTTAGCCCCAACATAAGTTACCCACAACTTAGGGTTATCCCAATATTATAGCTTAGTTGAAGAGAGCCTGAAGAACCCTCTCCAAGGGTGAAAATTAAGCCTATAATAGTTTTTGACATGCCCAGTGGGACAAGGTCCAAAGTAGTAGAAGGATATTTGGTGTTTTTCTTATACATATCAGCCTTTAGAGTCATTTTACAAACATCAATAATGACTCTAAGTATTTATCATCTAGTTAAGCAACCTAACGAAGTGCCTAATCATCATAATTTAGTATGTATAATTAGTCATATTTTGATCAATATGTTTATCCTCTACCTCATCATCACACTTATCAAGAAAATAATGTTTGTATTCCCCCCAAGTTACCCTAAAATAGTCTATTATCCCTATCATGTCCTTTATCCTCCTTCTACCCCTACATCTGACCAAGGTCAGCTTCCTTTACATTCAAATCAGCCCTCTACTTCCCCTTATCAAGACTAGGCTTACCTTATTACATCCTTGTCAGGGGTTAAGTAGGCATTAGTAGCTTATATTGAGTTGATAAGGAAGATTGGTGAGTGTTTGCATTTTTATCTAGTCATCCCTATCCATGCTCTACAAAAATCAAGGGGTGTTCTTTAGTTAGTGAAGATTAGATGATCAATTTTTGAAAGTGAACAATGATCACCCTATAAGAATGAGTACATAGAAATGATAAGAAATATGGTCCAAAATGTAGATAGTGTGTTAATATATTATGAAGGGTAGTAGGCTAATTTTGACTAGCCTTATGTGCCCTCTCCCCTCGAAGAGCCTCAATCTTAACCTTAAAAGATCCCTAATCAGCCCCTATTCAACCTTGTCAAATTCCATCCTTATCAAAACTCATAGAAACAATAGTTGACCAAGGAGGAACAATCATGAAGATCAAGGAGGGGGTCAAACTTAGACAAGGACTCCCTATTCATGAAATGGAGGGGATAAATATCTTCTTATAAGAGTTCTAGAATGTATGGGCATCCATTAAAGAAGCTGACTACCCACATGATGAGAAGTAGGAAATGAAAGGTGGGTATTGTCTATTAAGGAAGTGTTTGAGCAATGGGATAAAGAGTCTATCAAGCCTAAGATAATTAGTTTTCCCTCTCTTACCCCTATTCCCATTCTCACTAAAAAGCATGAAGATATCCCATCTTGGATCCTCTCCAATGACCCTAACTATTTCATATGATCTCTTTTGAAACTAGCCTCTCCCACACTCTTTTAGGAGGAAGAGAAGGCAGCCAAGTCTTGCACATTCCCCTCATGGAAATAAAATAAGGAGGGCACAAAGAAGGAAAGGGATGTGTTAGTTGAGGTAGTCCTAGTAGAAAAAGGGTTAGTTGTGTAAGAAATGAATCAATCAACCATAGCTCAGCTCAATGAGCTTGGTGTACAAGAGTTCTAAGACTCTCCCTCCTTAGTTTAAGAGCCACCTAAAAGAGAATTCAAAGTACCTAGCTAGAAGGATACTCTCTTAAGTTGCAAGCAAGGTGAAATTATTCACCCTCCCATGATTTCCCTTATAAAAGAGGAGCTTGTTCTACAAAGGATAGAGGAGGAGCTTGCAGTCATAGGTGAGCCTAAAAAAGATAAAGCAAGTGTCTATGATGAGGATATCATATTAGGCAGCCCGATTCATAGGGAGAAGCATGTTTGAGCTTTTAGGTTGCAAGAGCCCAATGAGAATAAAAAGGACCACCTTCATGAACCTAGTATGGAGGTCAAGATCAACTTGAGTGATTTAGAATATCAATGGAAATTATACTCATATTTCTTAAGTGAAATGGAGTAGCTTAATGTTACAAACTTGCCTAAAGAGAATAGTCGACAAGCTGGACATGGGGCAAAAATTAAATGGACTATTAAAGGTCCATTATACATAAATGAAGAAGAGGGTTAGGATTAGGTACCTGAAGTTGGTCCACTTCAAGATGAGATGTCATTAGAGGATAGCCCTAATATTTTGGAGCTAGAAGAAAGTAGATCAGATCTTGAGCAAGAAAAATATGATGTTTTAGAACCAAGATGGTTAAATCAAACCTCATTTATAGTTGAAGAGTAGGATGAAATCTTGAGTGAGGTTGATGAAAAGGACATCTCAAGTCATCAAGTGATTTGATTTGATGAACATACTATTGAAGAGCCTGAAGAGTTATGACAGTGGTTCAATGCCATAACCAAAGAATTTGAAGAGGCCAAGTTACATGTCCTTCTTCCAAAAAACCATGAACATGCCACTTTAAGCATGATCAATCCTAATTTACATAAGGATAAGGTAGAGGAACATGGTCTTTTTAAGTCACTAGTTGGACCAAGTATAGTTTTTATCAAGAGCCCAAATGAATTCTTCATGTAAGATTTTCTCAAGAGTGATGAACAATAACAAGCAAGTGCTCCTATAGTCCAATATGAACTAAGCTTGGAAGACTTGGATTAGTATGTCTACGTTGGAGATATGTTCATTTCATTCTATCCACTAGTGAGTACATCAGAAGGATTAGCCATCAAACTACCTAGTTCAATTCTAGTGCTTTTAAAGCTAGGTATTTTTCATCTTTGTTTGTTACAAATGGATGATACTAAAAGTTTTCCTTTTGATCCTAGAGGACCAATTATTTTTGAAAAGGTCTTGTATATATTAGATTATTTTTTATGTTTTTATCTAAGTGCCCTTGTGCACTTTTTGTTTAGTAGGTTTAGTTCTCTCTTTTTTGCAAATGTCTACATGTATTTGCCTTTGTTTCTTATTTTTGGTCCTTGTTGTTACAAGAGAGAGTTTCTAAAAAATAGGTAGCCTTGCATCATCTTCATGATCAACTCAGCTGTAGAGAGGTGATTCCATGCCCAATAAATTAAATAAGACAAAATGAACTAGGTTCTCAATCATAACAGGCATACTTCCCTACAAGTCACCAAAAATGTTGGCCATATTTGGCCCATATGCCAAGCATGTGTATAGTGGCTAATAGTCTCGATGTAAAGAAAGAGATAGAGTTCCTAATTGATCAAATGATCAAAATGGCTTGGATAAGATCTAGATGGAATGAGTGGAATAGATAGATCATGAAGCTCACAAAGCTTTTGAAATACTTTAAGTTTACTTAAAGTGTGATTTTTTAATTTCTAAGGACAAGTCCAGAGCTGCAGAGACTCTATAGAGTGTCAAAAATGCTTAGGAAGAGTATGGGAGTGCATGGTATTCATCTGGTCCACTCATTCCATCTAGAGCTTATCCAAACATTTGGCTCTAGTGGTATAAAAGTTGAGTGACCATTTTGATGTTGCTATATCTCACACATGTAGAAGAGTTAGAGAAAATGGTCAAAGCGGTATGTTCACTTTTGTACCAAGATATTTACACTAAAGTTTCAACTCATGCATTGTAACATAATGAAAGATATGAATTGGTAAAGTTGGCTCCCAATGCATAAATTTTATAAGTTTCAATACATTGCCTTTTTTATACCAGACCATTGTCAAGACATCATGCAAGATCACATGGACCAGCTGACTTAAAAAATTTATAAAATCATTCAAAAAGCTTGAATGGCCAATAGATAAAAAGAATTTGTTCCTTTCAATGTTAAGTCCATTCTCTATAAATTTGGTGTCCCCATGATCTTTACACTTCAAGTTATAAAATTGCAAAGTTGGTAAAAAAAATGGTGGATGTCTATATAAACGTCATTTTTAAGACCCATAAAGTGACCATTTGGATTCAAAATCCTTGGCAAGAACCTAAGAAGGAATGTATCGCTGACAAGTATCAAGTACAAGGAAGCTTGAGCAAGTCAAATGGTTAATGAATCCCAAGGACCAATGAGAAATCGAGCTCAGGGTAGTGGGGTTGATTGCTTACAGCCAATGGCAAAGAAATGAGCCAGGAGGTTTGATGAAAGTCAATAAAGTAAAATGGACCCAACTTGGAAAGCAAAATAAAAGGACTTGAACTCGAGTCTGACCTAAGTTGGCAAAAAAAGTAAAGAAAAAGATCTTGATGCAAACTTGAATTAGACTAGAATGTATTAATATAAGTCTGTATAGTTAAAATAGGTCTTTTAGACCTAATATGTACCAAAGGGGGGCCTAACATTGAACAGAGAACCATCTATATTGATTATAGTAAAAATAATATCCTTAGATTAGTTTTCATCTATAGTTAAGCTAGATCCATATTAGTTTTAAGAATGGAGCAAGTATGTACTTTCAATAGAAGGATGTTTATTCTATCAACATGGTCTCAGCTCCAACAAATTGCCACTTAGGTAGACTTGAGCATGGCTCAATCAAATACATGAATATGAGGATTTTTTCCTCATAATGAGATCAAGTGGAAGATAAAAAGCAAAAAGACTTGGGGAATTGGAATGCAATTAGAGAATTTATTTTCAACAAGATCATGACTTACCACTTTTGGCAAACTCTTATCTTCTAGTGTAGGTTACTCAACCAATGAAATGATTCAAAGGCTTATTTGGGTAAATCACAAATATCTTGCTCATAATGACTTTTTATAATTGTACCAAAATTATGGTGGAATATATCTTAAAGTTAGTAGCTCATTGATTATCATGAAAAACATGCTTCTCCCTTCTCTCTCTTCCCCTTCTCCTATATTATACCTTTCTTTCCATTTTTTAAATTATTCCCAAATTTTTTATACTTTTGTCATCTTTCTTGGAGATAGGACATTCCTTGAGATACTAAGAAGTATGTTCAAAAAGTATGTTCAAATTTATTATGCTCAACCCTATCAAAAATTTGTAAGTACTACCTCTTAATGTAATAAAGTATTTTATTTGCCTATCTCTTGCCTCAGATTTATGTCTATTGAGTCATGCACTATGGCATTATGTGAAGGATAATCTTCCTTAGCCATGGTCCTTCTTTCTGACCTTGTTTAGGGAGTTTTCAATTATTTTTGTAGGTCTAGATTAGTGCTCTTTATAATATTGATGTGATATTTTATTGAGTCTTATAACTCCTTATTTTCATTCATTATTTCCTGAGCCTCTTCCATGAAACACTTATGCAAATTGGCTTGGTCTTGAGATTATGTGAGCTAGTTTTTACCTATTAAAATCTAGTGTGAGTTCAAGCTCATGGTATTTTCTCATTTTTCATTTGGTGCATCAACATTTTAGCCTTCTTAGGATCCCTTATCATCTTTATAACCCTTTTCCTTGTGAAACATTAGTTTAGCATTAGTTTTAGGTGAGAATCAAGAGGAATCCAACCTTCTCCAGATGTTCAACCCCAACATAGGTTACCCACAACATGGGGTTGTCCCAATATTATAGCTTAGTTGGAGAGATATTGAATAAGCCTCTCCATGGGTGAAAATTAAGCCTATAATAAGACCATCTACTAGTTTTATGTTTCACACATACTTGAGAGCCATTGGTACTGACATTACCATTATGTTATAATCTATGGGTAGTTTCACTCTACCTAAGGCATATGAATTTACCATTAGAGATAAGAATGGCCTCATTAAAGTAGTAAAATTTCATCCAAAAGTGTCTATGCCTCTACTTCCTAATGTTCCTACTTCTACTCCAAATATTTCCCAAGTTCCTAATGTAAATGCTAAGTCAAAGTCTAATCCTAAGAAGGCATATGATGCCATGGATAAAGATGCACATATTCATTCTTAGAAGCTAAACTAAGGCAAGAGAGACTTCAAAAAGGTGTGAATCAAAACCCATATCCCTATCATCAACAATATGGTCAAAAATATGGGAAAGAGAGAGGTTAAGGGTAACCTAATTTCAATAGGCATGCCAATGCATGCAATCTTACGTCAACATCTAACATAAGAGCAATGGTATTGGTGCATAGCAATATAATCCAAGGAGAAGAGTGGTAATAAGGTCAATTCATGGATGCTAATTAATGTGGAGAATAAGCTCTAGTTTCTCAAGGAGGAGTCAATCCTCTACTATCAATGAAGATGAAGTCTTAATTCAAGCAAGTGAAGGTTGGAAGCCTCAAGGAGAAAGCTTCACCAACTTCCTAGTTAAAGATACTTTTATGCTTAATCAAAGAAATTATATTATAGAAAATACAAGATCTAAAATAAAGGTTGTAGAGGATGTAAATAGTGTGCCTACAAGTTCATTTAATCCTCCTAAAAGGCAACAAGGCATGACTACAAGCATGGTAGTCCCTAACACTCCTACACCTCCTCTAAGTTAGAATGTTGGAAGGTGTTTTCAAATGCTTCAATACTTCAAGATATAAACACTACCTTGCCTCCAAGTAATAAATATAAGGTAAGCACTTCTACTCTAAACACTGTAGATTCATTAAATAATGATAAGTCATCCATTTCCATTTGGGATGTCCTTCATATGCCTGGTCAAAAGGATCTCTTGAAAAAACAAATGTCCATTATCCATGCTAGTCATCCATAATCATGTCATGGTCATGGTCATGTTTATCTTAATAATTCCCCTAATAACATTTTGTAACCATCTACCAAATCTGAGGAAACATCCACCATTTTATCTCACTCTAATTGTGGGTGATAAACTAGTTCATAACTGCAGAGTTGATAGTCAAGCCTCTACATCAGTGATGCCCAAAGTTATAGCTGAAAAATTAGTCCTAAATCATGAACCACATATCAAAGGGGTAATTTATTTAGATGTTACACATGCCAAGTTAGTGGGATTGATAAAAGGGTTGAAGGTTTTCTTGCATGATTATTCTAGTTTCCCCATCCTTCAAAACATTATGGTTGTTTACTTACCTACTCATTTTGCAATATACCTTTCAAGAGATTTCATGGATAATATAGGAGGATAATTCTCAGATTATTTTTCCTTCTTATCCTTTAGGAAAATATATGGATCAAAAGTGACCATAAGGACTCAACCACTTTCTATATTTTACATTAAACCATATGTAGAAGCAAGCTCTAACCTGAATTATGTCATTAATGAGAAGGAAGAATCTATTATATATGATGGTGATTCTTCTAAGAGTGAAGGAATATCTAACTTGTTTCTAGATGAGTATGGTGCAGATGCTTATGAACATGATCTTTATATATATATATTGAGCAAACTGACCTTAGCACCTATATCATCTATGAAGGAGCATTTGAGCAAGTTGAGCTAAGTGTTGAACATTCTTTCTCACAAGATATTGAAGGTAATTACTTGATCCATGTATATGATGATTATAGATTAAATGGAATGATATATCACTATTGATGACAATAACCATGTCATTCTACGTGCACTTAATGAATTGTCCCTTGAAGATGACATTCATGAGGAAGAGGATGACCTATGGTAAAGGTTCAATGCCATAAGTCAAGAGTTTGAATAGCTAGGTAAGATTATTCCTCCTTATAAGAAGTTTATATCTGATGTGTATTAATAATACTAATGATCATGTTGTTTAGTTTTTGATCAAGCCTAAAAATGAGTGTCATGTTATGAATGAGGATGAACATCAATCTGCTATCCAAGGGTCTGCAGTCATAGAGAAGCCTAGTGAAGTCAAGGAAGAAGTTTTTGAGTTTTAAGAATAGTTAAAAATTAAACCTAAATATGAATCATCTACATATGTTTTATAGTATGAATAAGATGATCCTGATGGTATCATTCATTAAGAGCACTATGACAATGAATGGAGTGAAGGTGAGATAGTCCTAATCACTCCTAATCTATAATTTAAAAGATACCAATCAAATAAGACAGAGATGAAGTAAATTATAGTTCCAAATAATTTATTTTGAAATTAAGAAGAATCATTCATGAAATTTCAAAGTAGTCCACTTGCAGGCATGAGAAGATATAGGGATGGTAAGTCATCTCACCATTTACATAGTCAAGAGTTTGATGACAAGCATGCCTCACATGATAGTTTGCTTTCATGGAGTAGTAAAGATGACAGAGGAACCATATTTGACCCTAGTTGAAGCATGGTAAATTTTTTTTCACCTAAAGAGTGAGGTATTATAAATACTAGGTTAGGTGTGTGTCTTTGTTTCAGTTATATGTGTGTGTTCCATAAGTGTTCTTGAGAACACATGTGTGTTTATTTTATTGTGTCTTGTTTTTTGTTTATTTCCTTATTTGGTGTGGTTTAAAAGGAAAATTTAGTGTTAAATTTTTTTCATAGGTGACTCCAAATCCCAATGGATGGGAGTAGGCTACTAGTCTTGGCATAACAAGCATACCATCCCTAGGAAATCACCAAAAAAGTTGATTATTTTGACCACAATTCAAAATAAGTCAACCCCATATAGTTAAAAACTTTATATAAGGGTATTATAAGATCTTATAGGGTGTGTCATGGTCCTTTTTATGTTATTTAATGTGTTATTAATCTTGGTCATAGTCAAATCTAGTCCTAAGTCATTTCATGTCACTTAAGGGTCATATTTGAATCATTAATAGAGGTTGTATAATTTTGCTTTGTAGAAAAGTGTTATAAATTATTTTTAAACATAAAATATGTTATATTCTTGTCATTCATGTCAGTACTAATTGAAAAAAATTTATGTGTCAATTTAGATCAAGAAAATAGTTAGAAAAGAGGAAGTTTTGGTAGTTGTATGGCCTATACAAGTGTTTTGGCACATGTGGAAGGTTATGAAATGAATATTAAGCTTCCATAAGTTCACTTACACATTTTATATGATTTTTAAGTCTTAAAATTTTCCAAAAACCATTATAATCCTTCATCACTCTTCTTGGCATCCAAAACTGGTCAACAAGTTTTCTCATGGTACAGCCAGTAGGAGAGGTTTCAAGTCAAATGATATTATGGGGTGTTATTAATTTTTTTATAATTAAAATTCATGATATGATTTTAAATATTGGTTTCCTATTCTTTATGAAACATTCTCAAGAAGTTAACTACTCTTTTATGCATGCTTATCGCCACACCTTGCTAGTTTTTTCCTTCTTTGAGATGGTTCGTACAAACCACTTAATGGAATATATTATATAAGGTGTGGAAATATTTATCTCATGGTTTCAATATTTTATTTCATGTATGGAGGTGATTTTATGGGCCAAACATCTCAAGTTTCAAGTTGAGATCACCATTATTAAATTGCAGGCATGTTTCACCAAGTGCAGAGGTCCTTGTTCTTATAATGGTTTTAAATGAATGTGATATTTTATATTTCATGATTTTTATGTCATGATAATCTCCCTCATTACAAGGATTAGTATCAAAGGTTTCACATGGAGGTCACAATCAAAGAATATGTTAACACAATCAACTTTCTACAAGATTGTCATACACAATCAAGTGGTAAGGAACCTCTCATAGCCATGGTGGTCAAGCATAATGTTTTCAAATCATTGAAGTATCTATTGATGTGTAAATATACCTTTGAGATATCCAATGGTAGTTTTAGATTGTTTGAAATAACTAATCCTCTAACATATTCATATAATTTTGCCTTGTCTGATATTGATATGCACCTACAGGTTCCCCATGGAAGATATGTATGTGAAAATGAATAATTTGAACTAGTTTGAACTATTTAAAAGTGGAAAGGATCAATTTTATGACTTTGAAAAGGTCTATAAATTGTTAGATAACCATACTTTGTGCACATTATCCATTTCTTATCTTCACTACACTAAATATTACATGTGCACCTATAGGTGACTCTCATAGAGGTTTGAAGGTGTTGCATGAAGGATTTTGAGCATGTTGGATATTTTAATAGCATTTCAAAAGTTGAGGAATATCATAACAAAAAATATTAGATAAATGGAGTGGTAGGCATACTTTAGGAGTCATGTTCACAAGTTAAGAAAGAGTTTCAAGGACAAGTTACCTTAAAAACTCTGACAAAGAGATATTTCCTTATTTTGATCCTTTCATAGTTTCATGGAAGGATGTCTAGATAAGACTAATGATCCTATCATGTAGCCCTAATGTATAGGTAATATATTACAAAATAAATTGAGGGTTTGAACAAAAGAGTATGATGTTAGGAGGCCTCCATTCTAGACATTCTTACATTGTAAAAGGTCAGTGTTCTCTATAGTATCCTAGACTTCCAAATGATCTCATAGTTGAAGGTGGTATTATAGGAGTATATATTCATGGAAAATGATCTTATTGAGGTGAAAAGGAAACTATTGGATCAAATTACATTGAAAAAGGTGAATTTATAGCATCTTGACCTATACCATCACTTACAAGTGTACTCTTGCTCCCAAAAAGGTTACCTATAGTATGACTGTAGGTACCTACAAGTTCAAGAATTGAACCTTGGTGATCAAAAGCCTCAAAACACAAAAATTTACCAATTTTAATTGGTTCCAAGAATTAAAATAGATCCTATGAAGTGTAACACAAATTCCAAGAGTTTTAATGCAACCTATAAGACCTATTTTTCTCTCAGAGAAGTCACCTACAGTCAACTGTAGCATGACAGTGTACCAGAACATGGTGGTGTAGTTGTTGGCCTAACACAAGAATGAATTGAATAAATATAAATGAATATAATATGGAATAAATGAATTAAATATGGTATTAGATAAATTCAAAAGGCGTATAATGTTATAATACACAACTGTAGGCATGTCACTTTTTGAGCAAGGAAATACAGTACACAGTGTGCTAGTCTTGCCTAATCAAGAAAAGGTGAGAGCACTATGAGTTGTAAAATAATCCTAAGTTTTAAGTATGATTATAACATAAAAAATAGTTATATATCATCTCATTATATTCCCATAATATGGAATTAGAGCAAGATCCATCTTCAAAGTGCACCTATAGTCTATGTATAAAAATATTGCACAATCATCATCTTAAGAGTCTATCTTAGGATGTTGAAGTCTTAATAGCATTCCAAAGGTATAAAAGATATGAAAATTGGTACATATAATCTACATGATCCAAAACTTCATCTCATACATCAAAAATTCCTGAGACAATAGTGGAAGTGCCCTCTATTATGTCTCAGACAGAGGGCACTCTTAGAAAATGCAATACTATAGGTTGGATGACTAAAAGAGAAAGAAGGTGAGTTTAGAGATATTTAACCCTTGAATAAAGGTTTTAATATCTATTTTATACATGGAAAAACATACATAAGGTCTCATATTCATGACCAACCATTCAAAGGTGGTGGTGAGAGGCCAAACATAGACTAAGCCTATTAGGCCTAAACAAGGCTTAGACACATAAAGGGGTCCAATTCCATTTTTAACAATAGATGAGCCTTGAAAAAAATTGAATTAAATTCATGGGAAGATATAAGGTTATTCAAATCCTTTGGTTTGTAGATAAACCCATAGAGAAATCATTTCTTGTCTTAGAAACATGATAGGGTGCACAAAATGTAGTGAAGAACTCGAGAAGCCACCTTAATAATCTCATATTTGTATAGATGATTATCATGGGAGCATAAGGAGTTATTTTCTGTTGGATAGGGTCCTAAAAAATGTTCTAGTGGAATTTTTTTGAGGATTGGATGTTAAAATTCTATGAACAATCCTTAAGGGTTAAAACCACTCAAAACCCTCCAAAACCCTTACTAATGACCTGATTGGGAAGAATTTGATATAAATGCATCAAAACAAGTTATTATGACTAGGAAAGTGATTTTAACTTGCATATGACTCCCCATGTCTCTTTCTTATCAAGTTAGCTTGCACCCTATTTGTACGAATAGGGTAGAAAACTAGTTTTCTTAATAGTTTTTTATGGTTTATAGGTACAAAAGGGTTTCAAAGGATGAGGATAACTTTGGTAGAGATAATGAAAACTAATTTAAATTTTAATATCCATTTATTTATTTATAAAATCACATAAGTACCTATGCAAGCACCTTCACTTTAGGTAGTCCAGAATGGCATAGTGAATGAAGAATGATCACCAAGTGAGAAGGTGATAACTCTAATTAGGAGGCCTTTTAAGGTATAATCGATGGATATAAGGATAGGAAGAATATTTATAAGTGTCACATCACCCCTTATACATATTGTTTTGGTAAACTAAAGACCACCTTGGTGCCAAATGTGAAGGATGAGTGAAAGAAGGGTGATTATGACTACAAACAGTGAGAACACTTGTCCAGAAGAAGATTGATGATTAGAGACATATCCAATGCATGTTTTATATTATTTATAACCCCCCCTTCATAGTTTAATTATGTAATTTTTTCCTAGTTTGCCTTGGAGCACTCAAGAAAGACCAAATGATGAAGGCAGTTTCCAAGAAGGTAGCTGAGAGACCTCTACATCAAGTTTAGGGAGTTTGATATTTATCCAAAGATACCTTACATGGTCTATTCCATACTCCATTATCCTAAAAACATAACTCTCTCTCTCTCTCTCTCTCTCTCTCTCTCTCTCTCTCTCTCTCTCTCTCTCTCTCTCTCTCTCTCTTTCTCTCTCTACACACACACACACACACACACACACACACACACACACACACAAACCTTGACACTTGTTTGAATGAGTCTTGAGTTTCATTATTATCTCTCCTCTCTCATATTTTATAAGTACTATCCATTTTGGATTTTACATCTAATTCCACACCATGTATGGAGAAGCCATGCTAGTTTAATGCTTTACTTTGCCTTTGAATAATATATACAATCTTGTTTTGATTTCACAAACATCTTGTCTAAGTGTGAAAAGTGATGTATGGTGAGGTCTAGTGATAAATAAATATCCTTCTCTTCTCTTTGTCCTTTCATGTTTCGTGCAATAAATTCTCATTATAATAGGTCATGTAGAGTATAGTTAGTGTGTTAGGCTCCCTTCAAGTGTGAAAGTGTCCTTGGAGTCTATAAGCTGACCTTTGGTCTACTTACCTTGAGTTTTCTCATGCATATCACCCCTATATTGAAATACTAATGTTAGTATATTATAAGACTTTAAAGCTAGTGGAAATCCTTATGGTGTATCACCCCCTTAAAATATATGTATTTCATGCATTCTTATATCTATTTTCCCACAAGTAATCAGTTAGTGTAGGTGAAAAGCATTTAAATTCAAATTTAGGGAGCTATCCCTTAAACCTATAGGTCTACCTCTATTATAGGCAACCCATCGGCCTAAAATTATTCCAATGTTTCCCAAATATTAGATTAGGATTGAATAGCATCTTCTAGGGTGCAAGATTTGGTGACAAAACTAAATAAATACCCATTAACCCTAGATATCCTCATATCTAAATTTAGGGTTAAACACTTGTTTATTATTTCATATTTATCATGTTATGCCTTCCTTTGCACTTACATGGTCGTGTGTGTGTGTGTGTGTGTGTGTGTGTGTGTGTGTGTGTGTGTGTGTGTGTGTGTGTGTGTGTGTGTGTGTGTGTGTGTGTGTGTGTGTGTGTGTGTGTGTGTGTGTAAAAGAGTATATATATATACTCTTTTACACACACACACACACACACACATACTCTTTTACATATACATTGAGGGCATAATATTTGCCTTCTTTCTTGATACATTATGTTTTAACACCTTATTTTGGATTGTCTGAACCCCTTAAATCTATTCTATTTTTTAATCTTTACTTATTATCACTTTCCAAATATTTCTAGTTAAAATACTTCAAAATTAAAAAAATAAAATAGATTATATACGTCAAAAAATACAAAAAATTCAAGATATTTTAAAACATTCAAAAACCAAGACCTAAGACTATTTTTTAATATTACTAGATTATTTATTTACATATATTATTTATTTCATGTTAAGTAGATAGCATATTTAAATTTTCATAAATAGATTGCTTTTCACAAGGTATGTTAGTGTGACACAAGACATATTATTACATGGTTTTTTCAATGTCAGGCTTTCCCTTTTTACTAAGTAGTCTGGCTAAGATGGGGGCATCTCTTTGTTCTCTAAGAAAAATTCAACATATATCTATCAACAAACTTTATAGCCTACTAAGCTACATATCATACAATGTTTTTATAATCACTCATACTTTACATTGTATTACATGGATATGACATTTGCTAACAATGACATTCATATATATGGTTGATGAACACTAGTCTCATGTTTGCTTTATGTTTCTTTTCAAAATTATTACTTTATTACATGATAATTTAGGACTTAATTTCCTATTGTGTGAAGTAGTTGCCCTTGTGTGTTTATGTAACATTCATATTCCCCTTGTATATTACCTTTGGGCCTTATGTATGATATTATTTACAAATTGTATGACATTACTTGTATGTTCATTACTTGTTACTATGGTGCCATGATTAATATCATGAATTACTTTTATTTTTACTCTTGTGTCATGATTAATATCATGCATTACTTTTATTTTTACTCTTGTGCCATGATACATATCATGCACATGCTTTTTATGTGATACAATGATATATCTATCTAACAAAAGTTTCATATGCAATTCAATGTTATATTAATACTATGAGGAAATACAACTAAAATGTTCATATTCTACTACATAATTACATCTTTCACATATTATACAAGTCTTCTTTTGAGATCAGTGACTTTCAGGTTATGTTTCTCATCTAAAAATGGGGGAATCATCATGGGCTTGTATTGAGAATTCAAGTCCTCAAGAGAAATAAAATTTAAAACTATAAAAATAAAAATAAATCATATTTACAACATGGTTCAATATTTTTAGCTTATGGTGCACGTGATATGCATGTGCACTCATTTCTATAATTAATTCTTTATATAATCACATATACTTTATGTATATGCACAAGCATGTGCAAAATAGTTACAAGTTTCAAACAATTACAAGTTATAAGTTTCATACAATTTAAAGTTCAATTTGAATTCTAAATCAATGCAGTATAGATATCAAGGAATGATATTCATTCATGTTCATGTTTCTACATTTCAAATTTCAAATTTCATTTATTCAAAATTTTAAACGTTCAAAAGTTTCATAGGTACAAAAGTTTCAAATAAAATTTAGATCCATATACATTAGTATGATTCATTACATTTTATTAGTAGGCCAAATTTAGAACTAAAACAACAATTTTAGAAATGATACATAAGAAAACCCTAGGGAAAACTAGGGTTTACACATGAAGACATAAAGATTGGGTTTACCAAATGTTTACTTGAGTGTGAGGGTTAAACCAATAGAATAACCTAATAAAATGGATGAATAAAACTATTATAGAGTAGACCAATTAAATTAATTTAGATAACATAATATACTAAATTTGGAAAATTACCAAATATGGAAAGTAAAAGTCCAATTGATATTATGATAATTGTAACATAAAGAAGAGATAATGCTTAGTTTATTTGATAACTTTCATGCAAATATAAGATGTGTAACTATCAAATTAGGTAGATTGATGTTCAGCATCCAATCATCAAATTCTAGAAATATTATTTTTAGAGGCTTGGACACTATCATCAACTTTGGAGACTTACATCAATGCTTCTATCCATGGCTCAATGCTTCTATCCTTTAAAAAATATTCATTGTATTGAGAAAAAACTACCTATGCCTATTAGGGTTTTATATTGCCTTTTTTTTGATGTATCTAGATCATACACACATGCTTTATATGACTATGTATAGCTCAAGCCTTAATTATTCACTTTAGGTTAGGTCACCTTGCCAAAAATGGGTTAGTGGGATCGTGAAGTTGAGTTGACCTTAAGGGCATCTTGGTCAATGAGCATTGCATATATATCTATTACACTAAGGAGGGCCTTAGACATATGTATTTCTCCCTTAAGTGTGGGATTGTATGTGTATAAGGGTGTAATACAATATATGTAATGGCATACACTGATCTAGCTTGTAACTTAAAAAATATTACTTATGGACTTTTCTTTGAATGCTTCAACCCTATAATATGACTAGTTCTATGATTGATATATAAATAAAGAATAGGGTATTAGAACTCAGTTGTGTAATTATTTGAATCAGCTTGAATAAGTAATTTTTTTGTAGTTTCTAGATGGATAATAAGTAGGATTTAATTTTTATTTATACAACACCTTTTTAAAATATCTCATGGAAGGGTTATATAAGATAAATAGGCCAACCCATACATTTTGAAAGATTCAAAATTTTAATGACTTTAGAGGTATAGACACTTGATAAGGAAATTGGATATTATCATTGATGTTATTGTCCCTGTGTAAATGATAGTGTTTGACATGATAGAAAATTGTTGAAGCTCTATAACTAAAAGTGAAGGATATAAATCATATTTTAATTTTTTCTATAATGTACATGTAATCAAAGTCATTATAATGATAGGTTTGGTCTATATATGTAGTTAGGCATAGTAAGATGGTCAATACAAGCCTTTCAGTACCATGAAGGTCTAGAACTAAAGGGTAAAATCCTTGATTGGTATTTTCAAGTTTGAAAGATTTAAATTCTATAAATAATCATATTTTAGTATCTATAGTAATGTAACCAACTTGTTTTTAAGCATTTAGTCTAGAATCTCACTTGAAATGTTATTAAAATTTTGTATACTTTTTGAATCACTAGTTGTACATGTCATTTGTTTTTGAACTTGTAGACACTTCATTTTCATCACTTTCATGTCAAAATTTAAATCATAGTGTTTGCTTAAAATAATACACAAATCAAGCCAAAAATCACTAAAACACTTGAATTCATCTGCACACTTGACATTCATATTTTGAAACATATTAGTGCATCTTTAATTGGGTAAATACACTAAATCCAATAATCACCTTTGTCTAATTCATCCTTAGTAAAATTGATACTTTTCAAGTGATGTTCTTGACTCATTAAGTGGAACAATTAATCAAATTTCGATATTGCATAAATGACATAAAATCTAATTTGAATTACATCATCTATGGTTTCACTTTAGTGAGCCACATTTGATGGTTCCATTGTAGAGAACCACATTTTTTTGGTTCTTCCCCTTCAATTATTTTACAAAGTACTTTACACATTCAAATGAGAGTTGGAGCATCCAATATTTCCAACTCAATGGCTTCCAATATTTTTCATATTGAGACTTGATCATTCTCAATTCTCCATAGGTTTAATATTTATCTAAAATATCTCATCTAGGGGGCACACACACCTTTCCACTTTCAAGTTATAGGTAAATTAGTTTTCATACTCCTTATGGAGTATTATTTCCTTTTCCCTTTTTCAAAATTTGATATTTTAAGTTTCAAATTTATAAATTTCAAATGTGAACAATATCTACTTTCCATGAAATTTTTGTAATTTTTTCATTGAGGCATCTTGCACAATCAATATTCACACCAAATATGAAGTGTGTATACACACTTACATTTACATCTCCTTTAATCTAGTAATTTCACTTCATGACACCATTACAATAGGGGGGATAAACAACCACTCAAATTTAATCATTAAGTGTTTGACAATGTTTAATCCTAACTTCCTTACCTTACTTGGTCTATTTGCCTTTAAGTTTACTTAAACTATCTATGAGAGCCTTTGATATTCATTTACTCTCTTATAATTACTATAAACATCATTTAGACATCCCTATTCTTCCTATAGATTCTTCTCAGCCAAATCCCAACAACTTCTATCTTTTGGGGATAAAACTATACTAGGTAGACAAGGCTACAGTTTGACCTTGTCCACTAAGATAGACTATCCCCCCATGATCCATTGGTAAATTTTTAAATTAAAGACATTTCATATTGGCCCTTCCATGATTTTATCAAGGTTGGTTAATGTAAATATTTCAAATATTCATTTATATAATTACATCAATGTAATTCAAGACACATTTAACAATCACTTGACAATTCTATTACACATTGAGCAAAAGGGGAATAATCTTTCTAATTCCAATTTTGATTTACTATAATAATCATAGGCAAAGTCTCAAGATATTTTATTTTATGTCAAGGACACTCATTATCAAGCATTCATGTCAATTTACTAATTGCATTTATATATCAAATATCAATACTCAAACACTCACTATAGAAGGGAAAACTACATCAACCTGAGGCCCTTTTGAGGTATGTAGGAAAAACTTAAATTATGTGGGGTTTTATGATGATATATCATCTATTCCCCTTGCCTAACTCCAAAATTTATATTTTATGTTCTATTTGGTTTATATGTAGGAACTAGGGAAGTATTTCATAAATCAAATCAGCTCCTATAGTCAATCAATCAACTATTTGACATTTGTAGGTACCCAGGTAGGAAAATCAGTAGCATAGTCAATAAAGATGCAAATTTAGTCAATATATAAGGCCATTATTCACCCTATTCACCTAGTTTGGTCCTCTATAAGTACATAACAAAATTTGGTTTTTAGTAGTGACACAAATCATGTCTTTCCAACTAGTTTTATATTAGATATCTACCTGCACAATTAACATTTCTAAGATATAAGCTAGGTTCTGCACATTTCATTATTTATTACTATCTATAGCTTATTTTAAATTCTATATTTTAAATTTAGGTATATTATATAATCTAAATCAATATTTCAATAGTTTATTATTTTATTATATTTCATTGGTAAATCAAAATAAACACACTTAAACAAAGGGGAAATATCAAAGAGTTGTTTATCAATGCAAATCAAGTCTAAGGTCATACTCACTAGGTCACTTGGTCATTTACTCACTATCTAGAATTCACATTGAGAAATAAATTCACAATATCAAAAAATCATACACATGTGAAAACAAAACCCCTCAAAGGAGTAGCCTTAGAGCCAAGTTTGAACACTAACATAAGGTCAAAGTTGCCTATTGTCAAATGCCAAAAGTTGAATATTGCATTAAATTATAACATAATTGTGATGGTTTACACACACACACCTAGGTGGAAGAAATATGTTTAGTTTGAGCCTTTGTAATAGTATTATAATGTAGACAATGCTTAGTCACTTAGTGGGGAGTGGTTAGGGCTATCCAACCATCTTTCTAACCTTTTTTTCAAACTCAATCTGATATCAAAAATGTAACTATGGTTTTAAATAAAGGATAAATGCATAGGATAAAGGTAAGGTGATCATATATAAATCATTTATAAGTGTAGGTACAACAATCCAAAGTGGCATATACATGCATAGTCGACTAGGATAATACTAGTAGAACTTAGACAATACCAGTTGCTGCAAAGGTGTGAGATTCATTGGAAACATACATGTAGGTGGTGAGGTCATGTTTATTGATATGATTAGTGATAAATATAATTAAAAATATTTTCAAATACTTTTATTTAGGCAATGAGCATTATAAATTAGAAAATAATCTAAGTGCATCTATTTTGTCTTGTCTTGTCAATTCTCAAAATAGTAAGTGAAATGCAATTCTCTCTTTCACATTTAGATTTTTATGGTCAATACCATATTTTATATAATATAAATTTAAATGGTTTTATCTTATTTAGGTTTCAGTAATCATTAAATAATTAAAGCATTTTAGTGAACCTGATCATTTTTTCGAACAAAAAACCTTGGGTATTTCTACCTTTGGGTTTCATCTTTTTTTATTAGGGTTTAAAATTGTGTTCCTCTTTTTGAGTTTTATTTCAAGATTTGATTTATGATTTTCTTTTATTCCTTTAATTAAAATGATAACATAGCTATATTGGATGTTGATACTTTATATTTTTTAATTCAATCTATGATTTTCATGATTGTATGTTTCTTTCCTAGAATATGTAAAATATTTCCAATTCATGTTATGAAATTTTTTAAATTTAAATGCAATTAAAATAAATATGATATTAATAATTATTAATTATTATCTCTCTTTAGTAACACATTACATAAATGTTAAATCTGAGATGCTTATGGTTACTACCTGATGAGAAAGGGCATGTATCACTTTTTTTGTTCCTCCCTAGGCCTCAAGGTAATAATAATCACCATCTCTACCCCATTATTCACCCTAGGATTATATTGGATGTTGAGGTCCATGATATTACAATATAAAGAGGTAGGGTGCATCATTTTTTTGAAATAAGTAGAGGTAGTTACAATGTCCCTCTTAATTCCTCTCCACTTTCTATGGTATTGGTCAATACTACTAGAGAGTACGACATCATCGATCAACTTAATAATAATCTATCTAAAATATTTATATTAAAGTTACTCAATAGGTCCACTATTTATATGGATATTATTTATATAATGTTGCATGATATAACTTTACTAGATAATACTAAACCAAAATATGTTGTATCCATTATTAATACATTGAAGAATAATTATTTCTTTTGAGAAAGAATATTTTCCCATTGAACATACTATAGATCATGATCTCCCATTATTTAAGTATAAACCTAAAATAAGGGAGTTAGTGTGTTTTGGTTGATAACATATCAAGATAAAACATTTTAAAAATTATGTTTCTTCAAACAATTGGTATCAATATCGACTCTATTCATAAATCAGACAAGAACATAAGAGGTTTAGATAGTATGCCTCACTAGGTGCTAGGCACAATTAATTTGGATGTGACAGTGGGACCTAAAACATTAATTACCATATTTTAATTAATTCCAAATCATTTGCATTATAACTTGTACATGTAGGTATACCATGCATTCATGCTATGGAAGCTATACCATCTACTTTAAATCAATGTTGAAAATTTGTATGAGTGATGTTTACATACATGTCCTATAGATAATCAACCTTTAAGGTATTGTAAATTAGCATAACCTAGTGATGGATGTATACCAAAATGTGATTCTTCTTGATCCTTCATAATAATTCTATTATTGGTCATACAAATGGAATAAATACACACAAAATAAGTTAGATAGTCAAGTAGTGCTAATGAAAATGAGTCAACTCCAAATATATCACTTAATCAAGAGACAATAAAATAATCACTACATATTCTTGAAACACAAAAGGATAATATACCATATTTTCCTTTCTTGGTCAATCAATAAGACTTTGATTGGATACTTGGAAGATTATAGTGATGATGATGACAATGGTGTTCCTATGAACATAAATGATTATTTGTCTCATATAAACTTTACACCTATTATCCCATGAGAGTATCAATATGATTCAAACATGATGAGTACTGATAAATTAAAAGGTACCCTTCATGTACAAACAAATTTAGATAAAGTAAAGTCACACATTTAAACTAACCATGAGCATATAAATGTAATTGTTTCTGGTAACATCAACTCACAACATGAGTCTCTCATGATAAATTCTCCATTGAGATAACATTTTGTAAAATCTAGTATGTCTTGAGTATAAGAGGCACTACATATTTCTTGATGTATCTATAATGAATATCCAATGTCCATGCAAAATTAAGTTAAAAACATAGAATTCATGGAAACATGATCTTACACATATCACAAGGCATAGTTACAAGTAACTAGTTAACAATACAAACCATGTATTATACTACAAATGTTACTTGATAAAAACTTGACCATTTGGCCTTACATTCAATACTAGTCTATGACTCATCTATCCCATCAAAGAGGGAAATAATATTTTATTTATCATAAAATAACTAAAAATTAAACATATAATTATGAGACATTACAATAAAAAAGTCATAAGTTTAAAACCCAAGGTATGATTATAGTGAAACAATTATAGACCAACCCTATTAAGAATGAGGCTAATTTTTTTCACAGTCTATTAATAGGATTTTTATTTCTGCTCCTCAACATGTATAGTCTACATGGTTATTATAATCTCCTCAAAATAAATTACATATGCTACTTGAGTGCATCATCATATCTCTTCCTCCAGAATTGGAGGTTAATATGACAAAAGAAGAACTTAAGGACTTTGATATCAATGCACATTGTGATTGGCATAAATTCATGGACAATAAAATATGTTTTTTCTTGAGGAATATGATACAATATTTAATATACAACAACATTATTGACCTCAATAATATTAATACATTGAATAATGATTTAGTTTCACAACCTAGTTCATCAAAGCCTGAGATGATTTAAAAAAGACTTTTACATGTGTTCCACAACAAACACCAGCACATTTTATTAACATACAAAAGACTCGATAAGTTACTATGGATACTAAATATATGAAAATTATACATGTTCAAATTGACTATGATGATGATGCTTGATATTTAATATCACATTATCATTTCCCTGATTTAGATAATGGTATACATTTTACTTGTCACCTAGGGCATGTGACATTCACATCGATCAATCCATGTCCTAAATGTGAGAATCACATTTATGGAATATTGATTAGTATAAAAATAATTTAATTCAAAAAATTAAACAATACAAAAAAAATAAAAAATAAAATTAAAAAACTCAAATATTCAAAAAAATTAGGACCTATATAATGTTGCTAGTATACATGATGAATTGACATTATTTACCATATATAAGTGGTGAAATACATATCTATTTTCTACGCACATGATTTTCATGATATACTTGAGTGTGATGTATGAAATATAAGTTTTATATGATACATTGACATATAGATGAGTGACATTCATTGCACCCACGGGTTACCTTTTTATATTAGGGGCATATTTACACACTTATCAAGTTATATTTTTCTATATTGATCCATTAATCATAGTAAATTATATATATGCTTACTCTTACATATAATTTTTAGGTGTTAATTCATATGGATATTGTACTTTTCTATAATATATGATGACATTGATTCATCATGCAGAATAACATTGCTTGCTCCATGTGTGTTTGACATTGATGACTATTATATTGTGTGATCATTTATGTGTGTTTTATACTGTGTTATATTAATGCATTGATTGTGTTTAATCACTTCATGCATTAATTGTGTCAAATTATCCTCTAGTCCATGTCGTGTCCATGTTAGTCAAAGTAAATTCAAATTTGAGTCATGTCTTGAGTGATTAAGTGATTCATGTTCTTGATATTGTGTGCATATGCATGTGTGTGTTTACATATATGAATATTGCTAAGTTTTATTCCAAAACTTATATCACACATTATTATTTTGTGTGTGATGTAATTATTTCAATCATGCATCTATTAAATGTTTCTTATTATGTGCCTAATTGATATATCTACTTGACATGACACTTGTATGTCCATTGTCTTGGATTACATGTTTCATACTTGAATGATTGAATCTCTATATTATGGAATATATTATCTTGTTTATATACATATTTTATATAATTACATTTTTATATAACACATGATGCACATAAATCTTTCTCTTGAAATGAGTGATTCACAAGCTACATTCTTCACCTCAAAAGGGGGCATATAGTGGGATTGTATTAGAGATTAAGTCCACGATAAATAGATAAATAATTCTTAGAACTAGATTATGTGATTAATATAGGAAAAATTTTATATATTAAATCATATGTGAGGTACATGTGTGGAATTATATATGATTGTGAAGAACAATTAAAAAATTCATTGACAGTATGAGACATTATATGGTCAGATTGAACAGGTTTGATCAAATTTATCATATTAAGAAGACTAATAGAGGAATTATGGAATTCTATATCACTTTAAGGTACAAATGGATGAAATTTAGGGCATTAATTTAGTTCATACAAACATTTTACTATTTATATATTAAGGATCAATGGTAATAAGTAAGCACTTTGGACATGAAATCCATCTAAAATAGTTGATTTAGAGTTTCAATTTGCATACTAACCTATTTATAGGTTCCACCTATACATAAAAATATATTTTGAGTTTCCACCTTTGCATACAAATATGTTTCAAGGTTCTACAAAAGAGTCATAATGGTATTTAGAGTAGTGTAGTTGGGGTTTCTACTATCCTCAACTTCTAACACTTCTTTATATCCAATGGTGGTTGAGGCATTAAAACTCATCAACACATGATTTCACCAGTTGCATCTCTTTAGGGTATAATCACCCTATGACATTCTCTAAATAAGTTTAACAAGTGGCATCTTGGTTCACATACCTTCAAGTGCTTTTTCCTTGACTTTTCAATTTAAATAATTCAGCGATGTAGATTATTTTAGATTTTATATCATAAGTGAACATTGATATATACATGTTTCCTTATAGATACCTAAATTTGGTATTGTAAATTTATCGACATCAATTTTGACATATCTTGATATACTTGGACTTGTTTGTACACCTTTTACTCTTGTGCACAATTTTCCCTATTTGTTTACCCATATATTATCTTGGCTAACCCAATTTATCAAGTATACATATTCAAAATCACCCTAATTTGTGAAATAACACTCCATACTCTTAATTAGATTGTCACCATATCCAAATTTACCATTTTTTCCTCTTAAGATAGTATTGGCAATAATCAAATGCTTGTGATTTGTCATAGGTGTCTACCTCTACCAGTATTGTCTAAGAACCCTTAAAATTAATTTTAAATTTGAGAAATATGCACTAGGTTAGCCTAAACGTGTATCATGGGTTAGTTGTGGGGGAAAATATCAAAGATTCCTCTATAAATACAAATCAAGCCTAAGGTCATACTCACTATATCACTTGGTCATTTTATTAATACTTGACATTCACACTAAGAAATTAATTATCACTCCCTTGAAACATTATCATAAAAGCATACACATACGATCCCTCAAAGGAGTACCCCTAGAGAGAAGTCTGAACAATAACACAAACTTAAAGTTATATGTTATAAAGGGTTGAAAGATGAAATTTGCATCACATTATATCATGATCATGATGGTGCACACACACACCTAAGTGGGAGAAATAAATTCAATTTAAGCCATTTTAAAAGTAATGTAACATAGACAATGCTCAATAACTTAGTGGAGATTGGTTAGTGCTATCCAACCCATTTTTCTAACCCTTTTTAATAAATCAATATGTGTTAAAAGTGTAACTAGGGTTTGAAGGTAAGGAGAAAAAATCAAGGATCAACGTATAGGATGAGGGAAACTAAACATACATAAATCATCTATAGGTGAAGAAATAATGATATGATGTGACATAAACCTATACAATCAATTAAGATAATACCAATAGATCCCTAACAATATCAATATCCATAAGGGTCTAAGCTTCATTGGAAACATATCTATAGGTTTTGAGATCTTGTTTTCATATTTGAGTAGTTGATGAGCTAATACCAAATAATTTCAAATACTATAGTGCAATAAGAGATCAATATAAATAAAAAATTCAGATAAGTGCATATATTCTCCCTTGTCCTTGTCAATTCTAAAAATAGTGAGTGCAATGCCAACTTTTCACATTTAGATTTATATAGTTAATGCCCTATTTTACATAATATGAATATTAATAGTTTTATCTTATTTATATTGTAGTAATCACAAAAAAAGTAAAACAAGAATCAATTGCACTTAACTTTGAGGTGGTATAAAGCACAAGGTAATTCAAGGATAATAAGTTGGATTTACAAGATAAGACAATAGATGCACAAGAAGTAGGTGGGCAAGGAATTTATAAGGTGGAAGTCAACAAGAGGACCCACATTTCCCAAATTTGAACCAAATTAGCTAACATGACAAATGTGTTAAATTAAGTATAAAAATAACACTAAATAATTCCATGGGGCTTTTATCAGTGTCTACATAATTCTCCATTTTTACGTGTGTGTGCATACATATCAAAGTAAAACATGCATGGTATAGATTCAATATTTTGTGCCATTTAAGATCTTAAAGAAAAATCCAATGTATATATGAATCCTACAAGATAATTTACACATAGATAAATGTCTATGATAATAATTTTATGAAATATAAAAATAAAATTTGAAAATTACACACTTAGTGTGAATAAATATGTGAGGATTCCCCCTCTAAGATCACATGCCTCTAAATTATGCTAAACCCTACATATAATTTTTAGTAATAAAAAATCAAGGTTAAATAAATAATATGAGTATTATAAAAATAATGCTAAAAAATATCTTAAATATAAATCATGGTGGGAATAGGTGTTGTGTCTTGGGTATGTCTAGCAGTAAGTGAAATCCAAATTCCCCATTTTATTTCAATGGAATTTATGTTGAATTTTTTGAGTGTGGATAAAATGAGTGGAAGGTATGCCCCCCTCTAAGATAAAATATGAACAAGTGAATCACATTTATCAAAAGATAGGAATTACACACATTATGTGTAAGATAAGATGTAAAATCAATGATGCATGACATAGAAATATGTCATCTTGGAAGCATGTATGTTATAAATAAGTTTCCCCATGTAATCATATGATGTAATCAATATAAGTGTATGAGTAAGATGCCCCAAAGTATATAAAAATTTTATTATTCCCCATATAAATGCAAGATAACAATAATAAATACCACAAGTGAGCTTAATATACAATCATTGTAGTAACGATAACATGAGATATATAAATCTAAATACCAAGTATGAGTTCTTGCCCTAGACAGATTCATGATAGGAATCATGGAAACATAGGCAATTATTAAAAACATTGTACATATTATAAATCATGGTGTCATATAGAAAAGTAGACAGTTGAAGACAATAATTAGAATAATAAATATGTCACATATGTGACCTAGTATAGAACAAACACTTTAGAAATTGAAATCACACCAATCACATAGAAGGAACATAAAAAATAGACTATGTATGCCAAACATGTTGAATATAAATCAAACACTAAGAAGGCACATAAATCATTAAATACAAATGAAAAAAAGAGCAAGAACATAAAAAACACTTGAAAACACATCCATCATGAAGCAAAAAAGGTAGATATGTGATCAAATATGGATCAAACACCTAATACATCAATATAAAAAGTGTAACATACTCATTAATATATATGAAAACATGAAGAATCTATGGACACATCCATTTGGTATATCAATGAAGCTTAGTTTTTCCATGTTGTGATATAGGCCAATTATTTCATTACACAATAAGGAACATGTTAGGTGTGATGTAAAAATGATAAGAGGGATGTGAGGCCCAATTTTTACATAGCTTATATTTATTTCATTATGCATTGATCTAATATCATGTGATAGACTTGTGGTATAATTATTTTGAGGCACTAGGTATCATCATCATTATATTAGCACACAAACAATATTTTGATTTAGTGTATGATGTTTTATTAGTTGAGCTATCATATTTCAGACCCAATCCCAACCATGGATAATGCTTACTTTACATACTTCAAACACCATTCATCCTTTTCTATATGGTTAGAAAGCTACATTTATAGTAATGAAACATGTTTCCCTTGTCTCCACATCTGATGTACTTTAAATTAATTTTTATTGCAAAAACCTATATGTATATATGTATGCACATACATACATACATACATACATATATATATATATATATATATATATATATATATATATATATATATATATATATATATATATATATATATATATATATATTTATATATATACATGTGTATATGTATGTATGCATAGGTATGTATTATACATACATATGGATGTATGTATGTATTTATTGTTGACCATTTTTTGCCCAATAGGCCAAAAATCGGTCCCCTTCTTCCCCTGTTATTCTAGGCCAATTCATTTTTTTTATTTTGCATGAATCTGGTGATTTCTACTAACTCTACAAAATTTCTACGGACTCTGCAGGTCTATTTCTTTGGACTCTGAAGAGCTTGGTTTTCTATGGACTCTACGGGTCCATTTCTATGGACTCTACAGGTTTTCCATGAACTTCACAAGGACTTCTATGAACTCTGTAGGTTTTCTTTCGGCAGTTGAAGAACCAGTCAAAGAGGGCAAGATTTTACAAAGCTTCTTCAAATTTTCATCTAAATAAATTCACAAAGAAATTTGGCATCTTTGAACCATTGAACAGTTCAACACTTTGGTTCAACATAGAGTTCAATCGGCAAAGTTCATCAGATGGTTCGATCACTTGGTTCACTCAGTTGGTTCATCGGGTTGGTTCAAAGCTCAAGTTCAACGCCTTGGTTCAATTGGCAAGTTCATCACTCAAGTTCATTGGCCTTGGTTCATGGCTCTTGGTTCAAACTTTAAGTTCAATGCTAAGGTTCAAAGGTTTCAGTCCATCGCTTTGAATCAATGCAAGAGTTCATCACTCAGTTCAACGCCTTGGTTCAACAATCACTTGAACTGTTAAACCGGTTCAATGGATTGGTTCAACAACTTGGTTTAATGCTCAGTTCAAAGTTGGTTCAACAAATGTATTGAACCATTGAACCGATTCAATCAACCAGTTCAATCAATTGGTTCAATGGTTGGTTCAAGGGAGCGGTTCAATCAAAGGTCCAAGCCTCCCGAAGGACAAGTGCCCTTGCAGAGGGCAGTTCTGGGTTCAAGAGCCCTTGCAGAGGGCAGGGAGCACTTCAAAGAGGCCATAAAAAAGAATCTTGCAAAAGACTAAGGTAAAAGAAATGAATTCTTTTGGACTTTTTGTCTGAAGGAATTCCTTCGGACAAAAGTATGAAGAAATTTGGAAAAAAGCCGCAGGAGGAAAAGTTGACAGAAATTCTGAAGGAAAGCAAAGTGGTTGAAGACAATTCTTGTAGAATTTTGTCCATAGGAAAATTGTCCACAGAAATTAGTCTACGAGAAAATTTTCCACAACAAAAATTTGAAGGAAATTTCCAAGGACGGTGATGTCTCGAAAGCTGTCAAAATTAAACATGGCAAACTAGCCATTGGTTTTCAAGTGATGACAGGTGTGCAAACATCAAATTTAAGCCAGTAAAAAAGATGTTTGTTTTCAAAATGCCTAAGCGCCAACCATGAAAAGATCCCTAGGAATGCAACGACCTGCTAGAAGATCGCCCTTAAGGGCTGAAGAAGACAAAGTACAAAAGTAGACAAAGCTAGTCCAAGTGGCAAAGGAGAGGCAAGTTATTGTCAGATGATCACCAAATGACACAAATAGTAAACGGTGCAGCCGGTCTTCTCCCTTTCACATTTATAAGGGGATAAACCACGTGAATATGTGGAAGAAATAGTCTGTTTGTAGGAAAAAAGGCATGGCCATGTTTTCTCATTAATGTTGGGACGCCAAAGTCAAAATAGGAACCGACAACCAAACAGCTCCCTCTTCCCAAGTCAAAGAGCGCCAAAGTCTTTTCAAAAGAGGTGCCAAGTTCTCTTCCCCTTTATATATTATAAAAATTCTCTTTGGATAAGGATCCACTCTCTTAGCCCATAAGGCAAAACTCTACCCAAAATCTCTCAGGCTTGTAAGGCAGAGCTCTGTTAGAATTTTACCTTGAATCAAAACATAGCATTTTTACCTCCATTCTAAGTTTTTCATCTTTAGTATGTGGCTATGCCTTGATTCTGTGTTAAGTCATTTTCATAATGCTTTTGTAGGATGATTTTAGCATGTCTGGTGCATTTTCTAGTTTCCTTTTACAGGTCTATCAAAAGTGTCCCTAGAAGAGTATAGGTGAAGTGGATAGGTTGTTGCAGTGTGTCTCAGAATGCCTCTAGTAGTTATTTCCTCCCTATATCTCCATGGACCCCTGACCCACTGATGCAGAAGGTTTTCTCGTGTCAGATGAAGTGTATGGGAGCTTGTTCTCAGTGGAAAGTGTATGTTCGGGCGGAGTAGATCAACCTTTTCTGGTGTATCACCTTTTCTTTTCGTAGGCTTAGGTTCTATTTTCAGCATCTCTTTTCATCCCCCCATTTTTACATTTTTTGTTAGCAGTAGGAGAAACCAGGGCCTAAATGATACATCAGAGGGAGCTAGCCCTTATCTAGAGACTCTCCCCTCCAGCTTCACCAGTCCCACAGGCGAGAGGGGAGTTTCCATTGTTGCGTGTGGAAGGGTGGGAGCTAGGCGTCCTACCCCTGGGTGTAATCTACTGCGTCAATAGTTATATTTACCCCTTCAACCCTAATTCTCCAATAATCTATATTTTTAAGGTTAAACTTGAAACTACTACAGTAGATAAAATCTCAAATGGTGCATCTCAGTAGAGTTGGTCCATGAATATTGGTATAATTTGAATAATGTAATTTGGTGAATTTTAATGGTATATACACGTCAAATATGTTTTAAGCTGAAGTATCTATCAAAATGTGCTTTGATATATATATTAATGTTTTTATATTTTCTTGAATATTTGATTTTTTTGACTTTTTGACTTTTTTTTTTTTAATTTTTTGGGAATGTTTGAAAAGAGAATGCTAGCCATTGATCCCTTATAATGGATGCTTATAGGGTGCTCTATACTCTATATATGGTATAATAAATTGGTCATGTTATCAAAGATCATGTATATATACAAAATATGGAACTAGAGAATCTATAATACTCTATGTACACCTCATAGGACTATGTGGTCATGAGTTAGTAGTAGAAGATGTAGTGGTTCATGGAACCATTATTTAATGTTGTGTGATTTCCTTGGTATAATATTGGGTCTTTTTACCTATTCTGAAACATGGTGCTATATTGTCAATAATTGGCTAAGTCATGGATGTGTAAATAAGGATCTTGAATAGTCCACCATAACTCTTTGATGTAATGACCTCTCACGTATTAGTTACCTAATAAAAGGCATTACCTGTCTATTACCATTTTATGCATGATTAATCTTAGTAGGTTGTATAATTAGCTATCATGGATTAAATTTTTACCTGTTATAAAGGAAATTCATGTTGAATCCTTGAAATTTTACCACATGAATATATTTAATACATCCATGCAATGTGGAAGGTACTGCATGAAACTTATGAATCCAAGACCATCTCAATAACATATCAAAGACTTGTGTATGTGGTATAGCTAAAAATTTTGTCATCACATGCATTAGTCATAAGGTTGCATGTTTGATTCACATCAAGTTCACCAAATGTTTAACCTTTTTTAGAATTAAGGATTAATAATGAAATAATAGCCTAATTAATCAAGGATTAAGCTACTATAAAAATTAGGCCAATTAATGAATTTAGATTCTACTGATATTATGATAAGAAATATTGAATCTAAGTTATGCCAAATATAAAACTTACAACATTTAATATTTGAATAATAATAATATAAAGGAGAAATTCTAATTATATTATACACTAATGCACATGCAAATATAAGTAATACAAGTGTAGAAATAGATTGTATGGTGCATATGGTTCAACATAAAATTCATAAAATTAGCTTTTTGTCAGCATGAACACTTTTGTCTCCCTATCATGCTTGTGTCTACACTATTGCTTATGCTTCAATGTATCTATCCTATACGAAATATGGATCCATGATTGAAACTTCCACCTATATTTTTATAGGTTATTTGTCACTTTTTCAATTATATGTTTAGATCACATGCACAAGATTTTAATATCAGAATATAAATCAAACCCTATATCCTCCTCTTAGGTCTTGTCTTTCCAAAAATGAGTTAATGGTCTCATGATTTCAAGCTGACCTCAAGGAACCCTTTGTTAATGAGTGATAATTACATAACCAATACTCCAAATAGGGCATCAATTATATTTATTTTATCCCATATGTGTTGGCTTGTGTGTGAACAATCATATAGAATACTATATGCAAGTGCATGTAGTGATCTATCTTATAACTTGATAAATATTGCTAATGGGTTATTATTTGAATGTTTTAGACTTATAATATGACTACCCCTATAACTAATATATAAATAGGGAAGATTAGGGTAGTATAACTCAATTTTATAATTGATTGAATGAGCTTGAACAGGTGTTTGCTTGATATTTTCTAGATGGGTAATGAGTTGGATTTAACTTGTATTTATACCACCTATTTTTAAAATTTCCTCATGGAAGGGTTAATGAAACATAATAGGATGACCCATACATTTTGAAAGATTTGAAAATTTGAGTGTTTAAAATACATATACACTTGCATTAGATAATGAAAAATAACATTGATGCTATTATCCAAGTCTAAACACAACTACCTAGGAATAAATAAGGTTATTGGATCTATGCAACTAAAAGTGAAGGATATATATTAGAATTCAAGCATATTATGGGCTACATGTGATCTGGATAATCAAAATAAAAGGTTCAAACTATAAGATAATTATTTTGGCCTAGTGAGGTGGTGAATTCAAGCCTATCAATGATTAAGAAGGTGATGAACTGAAGGGTAAAGCCTTGAGTGACATTTGTCAAGAGTACAAGACTAGTTTAACATATAAATCTACATTTTAGTCTTTATGGTATCTATGAATGTAAAGCCTTGAAAAATTTTAATGGACTGAAACTTTATAACTAGGGGTCCATGAAATAATACTTGGACAATTCAATGTTGCATGGATTACATCTCCTATATAGGATATCATATATAATCATCCATCCTACTTAATCCTACAAACATGTTGAGTCAGATTATAGAAAATTATTTTGCCTAGGGATAGGATTTTATCATCATCTATGGGATCCATTTTTCATCCACTTTGGTTATATCCATGAGCATAAACACTATGTTTATCAAATCCATTCCTATCCTCTTACCTAAAGTTCCTAATAATGATATAATTTAGGTTTTGGTTGCACATAACTTTATTGGAATCTTTAGCTCAATCTCTAAGTACTTCTCTGATGTCATTGTTTTTCATCCAATTTAGGGAATAATATTAATTATAAATGGTGTTTAGTTTGAGAAATTCATAATAGACTTCATAAGAAACACTAGCTATGTATTCCACTTTATTCTTCCTTCTTAATGTTTCTACTATATCTTCATTTCAAGCAGTAACACAAAACATTATAGACAAGGTCTACACAAGGGTATTCCTTTAGTTTAACTACCACACAATGCATTCTAATAACTCTAATGGTTAAAATGTCTTAGGAGCATGCCATTATTTTCAAAGGAAGATTATCATCATCACTTACATCCTTGTGGTGTTAAATTTCCTCAAACATTTCACTGTGGTGTTTTAGATTTGTGCCCAATTCCTCAAAGTTGAATGTTGTATCCATGAAGATGTGATCAATTAAAAATGAGCATAGGTACTCCATGGTGGCCTAAATAATGAATCCAAATTTCTTTGTAGTTAAATAATTGGTCTTGTTTATTTAAATCTCTAGTACAAACTCAAACTTAAGGTTGTAGGGGTCAAATATTTGAACAGAATTTCTCTAAATTTTTGCCTAGTTGCTTTAAATAATTTAGATATTTAATTATGTTTAAATGGATTTTATAATTTTGAAAATAAACTCCATTCATGTGCCTTAATTTCATTAAATGTCCCTTTTGTAAGCTCAAATAATTCAAATCTTGGTTTTAAATTCCCTTCCTCGATGTGGAAATTTAGCTTGGACACATGTCTTAGTTTTTGCATTATAATGAGAATTGAAATTCTTAGTCAACTCATTGTGATGAACATAACCTTTTTGAACATAATGACTTGAGCTAAGTCATTTAAATGTTTGAGGCTTTGACACCTCGATGTTTCTAGGTCCCTTTCTTTATATATATGCTACATGGTATCATTTTGTATATTTGTAGCCTCCCTGTGAATGTTTGAATGTAAAGCCCCTTATTCATGTGACCAAGTGAGATGATGATAAGTGGCATGTTCCAATTGGATCATAGTTAACAAAGATATGAATAATAATTCTAATTCATTCCCATTTTGAATGTATTATGTTGTGACGTTACAAAAACATTACACATGGATTGATGTGAAGGGGTCACACTCTTTTAGGCTTAGGTTCTACAATGCGATAATGTAAATTGTGAAACATGGAAACATACAAAGGGGTTGCACTTCTATTGATTTTAACACTTTATTGTAAAACATTTTGATCAATAACCTATGAATATGTGAGTGAATAAAATTTTGATAAGTGAAATGCTTTGATTGAGTCTCAAAGCCACAAATATAATTAAATTTAACTACTTTAAGCACCAATTTATAAATCCTTCAGATGATGAAAAGTCAACACTTGACATAACTTGAATGACTTGGATCTTTACAATAAAAAATATTTGAAATATATTTTATTAACTCTTATGCTTCTTTTATGCAATTAAGTGTGAGGACAACATGTGGACCTACTGGCATTTGGAGATCAAAATAATATGACACATAACATGTGAAGGTTGTGAAGAGTCTTAATGAATGTGAAGATGTGACAGGTGGATTATACTTTCATTAAAAATCTTGAAATAATAATGTGTGATGTGCGATTCCATAAAAAATATTCCACATGGCTCAAACCAACTCCACAATAAGTAAATTCAAACATGACTACATGTAAATGGTTTTGACTAGGTGCAAATGAGCACGATTCCACAAATTGAATAGATAAAATCCAAATAAAAAAATCCAAGGTTATTTGACAAACAAATTTTCTCAATCAAAGTTCCAATAAGGCCCCCTTTGTCTTGTGATTCTTGAGAACATGAATAAGCCTTGCATCAAAACATTTAAACACCAAATAATAAGTCAAAAATGTAAATGTTTGATAAAGGGGTTGACTTGAAAGTTTAATGGCCTTCCAAATCTAATTCTATAATTATGCACTTATCAAGATGAATTCATTCAAACTAAAGGGATATCCATTTCAAAAGGGAATGAGGTGTGTTGGTGACAACACATATATATATAGATTTATGTATGTATGGGTATGTATCTTTGTATAGGTAGGTATATGTACATACATACATATAAATACATTTATATTTATACACACATATATACATATGTATATATATGGCATATACATACATACACACATAGGGAACATGTTCATACATATGAATGTATACATGTATGTATAATAAATGTTGATGCAGTGGATTGCACCTGGGGGCAAGATGCTTAATTCCCGCCCTTCCACACATAACAATGGAAACTCCCCTCTCACCTGTGGGACCGGTGAAGCTGGAGGGGAGAGTCTCTAGATAAGGGCTAGCTCCCTCTGATGTATCATTTAGGCCCTGGTTTCTCCTACTGCTAACAAATAAAATGTAAAAAGGGGAGGGGGATGAAAAGGGGGAGAGAGATGCTAAAAATAGAACCTAAGCCTAAAAATGTAAAAAGGGTGATACACCAAAAAATGGTTGATCTACTCCACCCAAACATACACTTTCCACCGAGAAAAATCTCCCATACACTTCATCTGACACAAGAAAACCTTCTGCATTAGTGGGTCAAGGGTCTGTGGAGATACAAGGAGGAAATAACTACTAGAGGCATTCTGAGACACACTGCAGTAGCCTATCCACTTCACCTATACTCCTCTAGGGACGCTTCTCATAGACCTATAAAAGGAAACTCAAAACTACACCAAACATGTTGAAATCATTCTACAAAAGCATTAAGAAAATTACTTAACACAAAATCAAGGCATAGACACATACTAAAGATGCAGAATGGAGGTAAAAATGCTAAGTTTTGATTCAGGGTAAAATTCTGGCAGAGCTCTACCTTACAAGCCCAAGAGATTTTTGGGCAGAGTTTTGCCTTAAGGCTAAGAGCAGATCCCTCTTCTCGAATGAGAATTTTACAATTTATAGAAAGAGGAAGAGCAACTTGGCACTTCCTAGGAAAGATTTTGGTGCTCTTTTCTACAAGTGGCCCATGTGCATTCTGAACCTTGGGAAGAGGAAACCACTATTATTGATGTCATTCTTTAGAAAAGCCCTGATGGAACCATGTTGTATAATCACCAAAATTGACTTTGGCATTCAAACATTAATGCAAGAACATGGCCGCACCTCTTTCCTGCAAATAGACTACAGTTTGTCCCCTCATCAATGCCAATTGGAGAAAATAGGTTGCACCATTCATCTGGCAATAACTCACCTTCCCTTTGCCACTTGGATGCTTTGTCTTTTCTACTCCTTGTCTTCTTCCTACTCTTTCAACCCTTGGGGGCGATCTTCTAGTGGGTCACTGCATTCTTTGTGTTCTTTTCATGATTTGGCACTCAGACAATTCAAGACAAATGGCTACTTCACTGTGTTAAATTTGATGTTCACACAGCCATCACCCAATGGCTAGTTTGTCTCCTTAAATTTGATAGTTTTTAGGACGTCACTGTCCTTGAAAAAAATCATCGAGTCTTTCTTATGGCCTTTTCTGAGCTTCAGGGTTTTTCCTGTGGATAAAAGTCTGTGGGAATTGGCCACTTTGTCTTTTTTGTTGGGTGGCAGTCCTTTGCTTTGAACTGGCTCTTCCCCCGAATTCCTTTGGGCCTTTTATCCAAAGGAATTCCTTCAAATAAAACTCTGAAAGAATTCAGCCTATTGCTTAAGTCTTTTATCCCTTCTGTCTTCGGGCTGCCCTTTTGAATCCCTTTGGCTCTTTTGAACTACCCTCTGCAAGGGCTTTTGGACCTTTGGTTTTAGGGAATTTTATTGAACCAATCCGTTGAACCAAAATTGGTTCAACGGTTCAATTATTTCAAGACTACGCATTGAGCCCATTGAACCAACTCATTGAACTGGTTCAATGGTTCAATGCTACGCACCGATGCCAAGTGAACCAAGCCTTTAAACTTGTCGATGAACCAAATGATTGAGCCAATTCATTGAACCAGTTCAATGGTTCAATGAAGTGCACTGAGCCCATTAAACTTTGGCATTGAACCATCTAATTAAACTAGAAGCTGCTTTAAACTAATGCCACTGATCTTAAACATTAAACTAAGCCATTGAACCAAAGCGATTGAATCGAAGAGTTGAACCAACACGTTAAACCAACTAAATTAAACTGAGTGATGAACCCTACATTTGAACTAAGCCCGATTGAACTGTATGATTGAACTAATGGTTGAACCAGTGCATTGAACTTTGACAGCTGAACCAAGGCCTTAGACATTATTGATAAACTTGGCATTGAACTAGTTTAATGAACTACGGCCGATTGAACCAAGGCATTGAACTAGGTGATGAACCAAGTGATTGAACCAGGCATTGAAACAAAGCATTAAACTGGTTCAATGGCTCAACCATGCCAACTTTTCTTGATTTTCTTCAGACAAGAGCCTGAAGAATCCTTGTAAAACCTAGAACTCTCTAAACTGATCCTTCATGCACCAAAGACTAACCTACAGAGTCTGTAGAAATCCAAAACTTGTAAAGTCTATAGATTTAGACCTGCAGAGTCCGTAGATATTCTGTAGAGTTCGTAAAAATGAACAGATTCATGCAAAATTGAAAAATGAAATGGCCTAGAATAGCAGGGATAGAAGGGGACCAATTTTTGGCCTGTTGGGCAAAAAATGGTCAACAAATTAGTGATTCCTAGGGGAAGCATGCCTGCTATGCTTAGAGACCAGTTGCCTTGTAGTCCATTAGGCACAGAGTCAGATGCAGCTTTGAAGAAAGGTTAACAATAGCCCCAAAAGATCTAAGAATCAAACATAGAGCTTTTTACCCTAGACATAAGGGAAAGCACACACAAGACTAAAACACTATCTTTGCAAAAATGCACTTAGGGAAAGTAGGAAAAGAAAATAAAAGTGACTATTACATACAACTAACCAGGTGCATCTGCTTCCCTCCTAGATCAAAGGGAAAAAAATTTAAGTCCCCTCCCCTGTAAGGAAACTTATGGTGCCAGACAAGTGGCTAAATGAAAAGGAGATTCGGTGACCTGCTAGTCTTGCCTACCACCTGGGTTGTCTTGTATTCGAGTGGAGATTCAAACATGCTTCCAACATATACATACTTTGTTTGTTCTTGGAATCTTACCTCCTGTTGGTTCTTCATGCTAATGTATCTCATTGAGAAATCCATGGTTGATGGCTCATTACCATAAGCCTTTTGATCTGTATAGTCCCTTTGTAGTGCATCATGAATTGGCTTGTCCCCTTCTGCCTCATGTTTGGGTTCCATGGTATGATCATCCTCCTTGATGGCTTCAAAGAAAATATCTTCAGATTCACCAACCTCTTGAAAGGATAAATCTGAAAGCCTGCAGCCCCTTTGCATACTCATTTGAGTCCCAATGCTGCCTTCTCCACTCTTATCCAACTCATAGCCTTCTTGAAGAAAAGTGCAGCCTGCTCCAATGACTTCAAATGAATTATTCAAAACATGAACCAGAGATTTTCCATGCTCCTTCATGACATCTAAGGTGATCTCCTCCTCATCCACACTCATGAAGTCTCCCTGATCAGTCATAAACTGAGTATACTCCTCTTCACTTGCTTCCTCCAAAACAAGTTCCTCCTTATAAAGGGGGAAAATGGAAGGCTGATGGACAAACTCATGTGGAAGAGGAGGTAGTCCTTGAGCTAGAATCAAATGATTCTCCTCTTTCCATCTAGTTAGCACTTCATCTATATTAGGTGTGGCCTGATAGCTTTCTTGGAGGTCCATGGATAGGGTGTGTTCAGACATGGAATCTACTATTTGGTCTGAAACGTCCACCACCCACTGGCTGAGGAAACTAGCTCTGGACTCTAAATCTACAATTTGCTCATCTATATATTCTTGGAAGAGCCTTTCTTGGAGGTCACAATCATCATCAAGAGCAAGAGCAGCCTCATCTTCTTCAAGGTTTTGAGCAAAACCTTTTTCCTCCTCTTCCTTTTCAACCCAAGATTCCATTGTTTGCTTCCAACTCATGACCTTGGGATTGGAATTTCCCCTTGTGAACAAGGAGTAACTTTATCCTCTTCAAGTTCCTGAGCTGGTTCATGATGTTCCTTCTTCCAGCTTGGAATTTGGAGATCATGTTGAAAGACTTGAGGAAGTTGGGGAAGATTTGGGAGGGTCTGATCATGTACAGGAAGAGTTGTCTAAAAAGAGGCATGCTGGAAAGCTAGGTACACGGGATTGAGAGTAGATCGATTGATGCATCGAATGAGCTAGAAGGATCAAGTGCCATCTGGTAGAAAGGATTTGGCACACAAGAGGGGGATTTCTTTAGAATAGGAAGGGGCAGACCTTGCACCAAAACTTCTTGATTTTTGTCCCTCTACTTTACCAACACTTCATCAATATTGAAATTAGCTTGTGGATTGGTGGAAGGGGTGTCTTTTGGTGTTAGCTCCTCTACAAGGTCTACAAGGTCTCTTTCTCTAAGTAATCTCATCTTAGCTTCCACTTCCTCAATCTGCTTAGCTAGATTATCCTCACCTTGTACCTTTTGGAGGTGTAGGAATCATCATAGAGATGGGAAGCGCATGAAGGTTGCCGTGAAGTATAAAAAACTTCTTGAGGAAGGGTGGGAGGGACTTGAAAAGGACTAACCTCATTTTGTACCTCACACTCTTGGATAATTCCTTTCTCTTCCTTGTTATTCCATGACTCAACCACTTTATTCCAGCTCAAGATATTCAGACTGGGCATCTCCTTTTGGGGTGATGGGGCCATAATGTGAGAGGGTAGTGAGGGTTTAAATTCCACTTCCCTTGCTACCAAAATAGACTACTGCATTTGAAGATTTGTCAATTCAATCTATTTATCAAGATTAGCCTGAAACACAAGATTTACTATTTCAAAACTCTCCTCAACATGATTGGGGAAAGGGCTTTGACAGGTTTGACTTGGCTCATAAGCAAGGACTGTGTATGACTGATATGACACTTGGGGCAATGAGTATGTAGGTTGATAGACTTGGTAAGGCTGCCTCTCATGAATACTTAGCTTCTCTTCCAAAGATGCAATCAAACCACTCACATCCAGCATCTCAATTATAAGCCTTTGCCAATTGGCTCTTTCAATAGGAGCCCATTCACTCTTAACCTGATCTAGTGCATTTCTCACTTGATGGACGACATGATCAGGGATTTCTTAGACACATCCCCTTTTGATGTCGATATCTATTACATACTTTTTGTATCCCAAAAGTGCTCATTTGAAGGTGGAGATGGGTTGATTGGTAAAGAGACTGGGTTGAGTAAGGAGAAGTGACAAATTGAGAAGACTGGGCATAAGGCTAATATAGCTCATGATAGGGCTGGGACTGGTCATATTAGACCTGATAAGGGTCAACATAAGGCTGGTAGGGATCATAGCCATACTAGCCAAGGAAAATAGGGTCCATGGTTTTAAACAATGGAATTATATGTACCAGAATATTATTTCTTGATGACACCAAAACTGCTTAACCAGTTGACTTAACTCAGAGTCACCATTGGTGTTGATGCAAAAGCCTCCAAACGTTGGTTGGTTGAAGAACACACCAAAAAATTCTTCAACTCTATGGACACAACTTGTCCTAGTTGGTCCCACTGGGCGTGCCAAAAAACTATTGACACAGTGGATTACACCCGAGGGTAAGACGCCTAGCTCTCGCCCTTCCACATGCAACAATGGAAACTCCCCTCTCACTTGTGAGACTGGTGAAGCTGGAGGGGAGAGTCTCTAGATAAGGGCTAGCTCTGTCTAATGTATCATTTAGGCCCTGGTTTCTCCTACTACTAACAAATAAAATGTAAAAATGGTGGGGGATGAAAAGGGGGAGAGAGATGTTGAAAATAGAACCTAAGCCTAAAAATGTAAAAAAGGTGATACACCAAAAAATGGTTGATCTACTCTACCTGAACATACACTTTTCACCAAGAACAAGCTCCCATACACTTCATCTGACATGAGAAAACCTTCTGCATTAGTGGGTTAGGGGTCTGTGGAGATACAGGGAGGAAATAACTACTAGAGGCATTCTGAGACACACTGTAGTAGCCTATCCACTTCACCTATACTCCTCTAGGGACGCTTCTGATAGACCCAAAAATACACTAGACATGCTGAAATCATTCTGCAAAAGCATTAATAAAATAACTTAACACATAATCAAGGCATAGACACATACTAAAGATGCAAAACTCAAAATGGAGGTAAAAATGCTAAGTTCTGATTCAGGGTAAAATTCTGGCAGAGCTCTGCCTTATAAGCTCGAAAGATTTTTGGGTAGAGTTTTGCCTTAAGGCTGAGAGTAGATCCATCTTCTCGAATGAGAAGTTTATAATTTATATAACGAGGAAGAGCAACTTGGCGCTTCCTGGGAAAGATTTTGGCACTCTTTTCTGCAAGTGGCCCATGTGCGTTCTGAACCTTGGGAAGAGGAAACCACTGTTACTAATGTCATTCTTCAGAAAAGGCCTACTAAAACCATGCTATATAATTACCAAAATTGACTTTGGCATTCAAACATTAATGTAAGAATATGGTTGCACCTCTTTCCTACAAATAGACTGCAGTTTGTCCCCTCATCAATGCCAACTAGAGAAAATAGGTTGCGACGTTCATCTGGCAATAACTCACCTTCCCTTTGCCACTTGGATGCTTTGTCTTTTATGCTCCTTGTCTTCTTCCTACTCTTTCAGCCCTCGAGGGTGATCTTTTGGTGGGTCACTGTGTTCCTTGGGTTCTTTTCATGATTTGGCCCTCAGACAGTTCAAAACAAATAGCTACTTCACTGTGTTAAATTTGACGTTCACGCAGCCATCACCCAACGGCTAGTTTGTCTCCTTAAATTTGATAGTTTTTGAGATGTCACTATCCTTGGCAAAAGTCATTGGGTCTTTCTTGCAGCCTTTTCTGAGTTTTGGGCTTTTTCCCATGGACAAAAGTCTACGGGAATTGGCCACTTTGTCTTTTCTATCGGGTGGTGGTCCTTTGCTTTAAACTGGATCTTCCCCTGCATTCCTTTGGGCCTTTTGTCTGAAGGAATTCCTTTAGACAAAAAGTCTAAAATAATTCAGCCTATAGCTTAAGTCTTTTGTCCCTTCTATCTTCAGGCTGCCCTTTTGAATCCCTTTAACTCTTTTGAATCTCTCTCTGCCCTCTGCAAGGGCTTCTGGACCTTCGACTGTCCTTGGAATGTTTCTTACCCTCTTTAAGGGCATTTGGATTTTAAACTACCCTCCACAAGGGCTTTTGGACCTTTGGCTTTAGGGCACTTTATTGAATTGACCCATTAAACCAATCCATTGAACCAAAATTGGTTCAACGGTTCAATTGGTTCAAGACTACATGTCAAGCCCATTGAACCAACTTGTTGAACTAACTCAATGGTTCAATGTTGCACACCGATGCCAAGTGAACCAAGCCTTTGAACTTGCTGATGAACCAAATGATTGAACCAATTTGTTGAACCAGTTCAACAAAGTGCATCGAGCCTGTTGAACTTTGGCATTGAACCGTCTGATTGAACTGGAAGCCGCTTTGAACTGATGCAATTGATCTTAAATGTTAAACTAAGCCATTGAACCAAAGTGATTGAACTGAAGTGTTAAACCAACTAAATTGAACTGAGCGATGAACCCTACATTTGAACTAAGCCCGATTGAACCATATGATTGAACCAATGGTTGAACCAGTGTGTTGATCTTTGACCGTTGAACCAAGGCCTTGAACTTCACCAATGAACTTGTCATTAAATTGGTTCAATGAACTAAGGCCAATTGAACCAAGGCATTGAACTAGGCGATGAAACAAGCGATTGAACCAGGCATTGAACCAAAGCATTGAACTGATTCAATGGTTCAACCATGCCAACTTTTCTTGTTTTTCTTCAGACAAGAGCCTGAAGAAGCCTTGTAAAACCTAGAACTCTCTAAATTGATCCTTCATGTGCCAAAGACTAACCTGCAGAGTTTGTATAAATCTAAAACCTGTAGAGTTTGTAGATTTAGACTTGTAGAGTCCATAGATATTTTGCAGAGTCCATAGAAATGAACAGATTCATGCAAAATGGAGAAATGAAATGGCCTAAAATAGTAGGGACAAAAGGGGACTGATTTTTGTCCTATTGGGCAAAAAATGGTCAATAATAACCTAAGAAACAAGGATGGTAGACTATCTTTATAATATATCAATTAATTTCTAAACTCAAATATAATATATACTAAATTTATTAAACTGAGATAGGCTAAAATTAGAAATTAAAAATATTCTAGATATAGAAATGATAAAGAAACAATGTACTTAGTTGGTTCTAATGCTAACATATTTATGGATTTAGAACAATCAATAATCAAACTGGAAGAGGATTTTGGAATAGTCACCAAATTCTGGATAGAGTACCCTTGGAGCCATAGCCACTAGAGTCATCTTAGGATGGTTACATCAACATCACTATCTGAACTAGATACAGGTGTCTTATATAGAATACCTGCTAAAAAATTATGAAACCACCTAGATGCTTATGTGTTTGTCTTCATTTTTGCTTTAGTGCATTCAGAAATTGGTCATGGACTGTCACTCCTCATGAAATGTCAAAATTTTAGTTCTTCATCTTCATAGTGACCTTGGAAAAAATGGGTTATTGGGCTCATAGTGTTGAGTTGACCCTAAAGACCCCTCTATTAATGAGCACTACCTACATATCCAATACTTTTAAGAGGGTCACAACCTAATTTAGTTATCTCCTACATGTTAGCTTGTGTGTGAATCATGCAATTGTGGAAAGAAAGGAAAATAGTGAATATTAAGCTTTAATATTTACTATGGTAAATTAGTTAATAATATATTATTATTATGTAACAATAATATATATTAGGAGTTTGTTATACATGAGTTTGGAGTGAATCACCTAACTCACTATTATAGGAGATTTTGAGATATTCTAGAGGATTGAGTGGTTAGTGAGATTCCTATAATATAGGAAATACTTGCCTATATATTTATGTAAATGGTTTGATTAATGTATGCAATAGAATAATATTATTTGTGTGTTTAAATTATATCTCTATGTGTATTTGACTCCATTATATTGCTTTGCATGTCATAAATTATGTGTACAGTTCTTCAAATATCTATCATTGGAATCAGAGTAGTGTCTATCTGTGTAATGGAAGAATAAGAGATTATAAGGGATAGTTATTCAATTCTTTACCCTAGAGGATGTTAGCAGTATGTGTAAAATTGTTTAAATATTAGTGTAGCTTCATAACTTTTATTATTCATGTTTTGTGTTTGTCTATTCACTGGATGTTGCAGAGGTCTTAATTTTTTATTCCAATTGACTATCATTTTCATGCATCTCCACATTGAAGTTCATGTTGAAATCTGATCAAAATGTATTTGAAATTTATATCCATAGATCAAGATAATAATCATTATATTTAAAAGTGTTCCAGCCAAAATAATTTAGAGGAATTATGTTACCATCATAGAGGAAGTGTGGATTAATACAACTCGACTTAGATTTATAATCGACCACATTAGCTTTGAAGAACTGACACTGTACCACCATATTTTTGAACCATGGATAGAGTTATCACTCAACATTCTTAATTTTCCCAACACCATTAAATATTAACTACTTTAATCTAGTTTTAAACACATTTTTTATCCATTCAACATTCAGATCAATATTTATTTGGTATATATGCATTTTGGTTTGCATAACACTATTCATATTCTATTCTGACATTTCCCTATGATTGAAAATTGCATACCCTACACATACATTTTCTTCACCAGATTTTTGCATGCTTATATTCATCTAAGATTTTAATGCATGTTAAATTTTTTCAATGACAAGTTTTACCCTTAAATGTTTGAATATAAATTGTTAGCTTCCAGAGTTGATTTTTTAATCTTCTCTTATCTGCTAATGTCCTTATTTGTGAATGCCTAATTAGATGTACCATTTATATATTTCCATTGGACTATGGTGATATCCTCTTAAATTAAATCTACAGCTCCACATGGCTTCAAATTTATACAGCCTCCATGAAAAAATCTTGATGTGGACTGTACACTTGGATCAATCTCGGTATGATAATCTTGAGTCAAAACAAAAATAAATTTAGGTATGGTTTTATTTATAAAATTTATTCTTTGTCGATTGGTAATTGAGTTATTAATTTAGTATTTTATTATTATTACAATATCCTTTGATTATATTATAAAAATTAAGCAAAATAGGTTGTTAGGTTTAAGTTTGGAATATGACTTATTAGTATATCCATTTAATACATGTGGTCATAGGAGGCTTGATATAGTATTATTATAGTTTATCAAATATTTTATGAATATAAAAAGTTTACTCATTAGTTTTATCCTATGTATTATTTGGATCTTGTCAATAGTCTAATTAAGTATTATAAAATGAGTCTTTTGATTGGTTTAAGTTTTAAAAATTCTCAAAATTTAGTCATATTTTTGGTTCAAAGTCTGTGTCATTTAAATTTGTCAAAAATAAAAGTTGAATCATTGAATTTATTTGGTTCTATTGTCAAAAATTATTAAAAAAAAAATTGCTTTACGAATGCATTTTTAGGCAACCCTTACATCCTATTTATTATTTCACATTGAGGGGGGAAGTACACCTAATGAGAAAATAATTGAGCTTCATGACTTCATCGATTGAGTAAGCAGCTTCACATGTTGTAAGATGGATGTAAACAAAGGTTGGAAGACATTCAACATCCTCTCATAAGATTCTAGTGAAAGGGCCACATGATGGATTAGTCTTATGTGAATTTATGTTAAATCGACTAAAGCCAAGGACAATTTTTAGTGGCAATGAAAATTGTCTATGTTTTTTTTTATTAGGTGGAAATAAACATAGATAGACGATACAAAATAAGATAATGAGGATTTATTCATCATAATATTTTTATTTTTTAGTTATTTTTATGGTGTGTGAAAAAAATATCTACAATTATTCCCCTATTAAATTGGAGAAAAGGAGAATGTAAATATCATGAAATATGTAAATAGTTGTATAGGAGGATAGTTGACTATAGAAATCCTCTGACTGTAGAAATATTCAAACTATAATACTTAATTATAATATGATCAACTAGTGATTATGTTCATATAGAATAAATTCAAGATAGATTCTCGTATAGTATTAGTTATGTGCAGCAAGATATAGACAACAAGATTCATATAGTAGTATACAGACCTAAAGTATGTGTTGGCATACGAAACTATTTTTTAGTTCACATGATGTACTTTCTTCCCATATAAACACTAATGGGGAATCTTAGGCTTTAATATTTACTATGTAAAATTAGTTAATAATACATTATTGTTATGTAATAATAATACATACTAAGAGTTTATTGTACGTGAGTTTAGAGTGAATCACCTAGTTCACTATTATAGGAGACTGCAAGATATTCTAGAGGATTGAGTAGCTAGTGAAATTCCTAGAAAATAGGAAATACTTGCCTATATATTTTTTTAAATGATTTTATTAATGCATGCAACAAAATAATATATTTGTATTTCAAATATAACTCTTTATGTATTTGACTCCATTACATTGATTTGCATGTGATAAATTATGTGTACATCTTTCCAAATATCTATCATGACCTATCTTGTAAATTGGAAAATATCTCTCATGGTCTGCTCCTTCAGTAATTTAGACTTGTGTATGTGTTATCCATATGGTAGATATGGAAATAAGAGAAAATAAGTTATATTTTCTAAATTGAGTTCTTGATTGAATGTCTTTTGTAAGTTGCCTGGTGAGTAGGTAAGAAGTTTTTAGGTTATGAATAAATGATGGTTGATCTTGTATTTATATAAATCCCTTTTGATAATAAATCACATTAAAGCACTTAGGTCTACCGTTAGGATACATTAAATTTTAAAATTAGATTACTTTAGGCACTGGACACTTGTGTTAGGGTAGGAGACTAGTGTCAATATAGGAGACTAGTGTTGATTCTTGTGTCTTGGTAGTTATAAAATTGGTATAGGCTAAGAACTTTTAGAGGAATAATATAAGCATATTTTAATAATTATGGGAAACATGGAAGGTTTTTTCATTAACATAAGACTATTTGAACCAAAAGATGGGCCAAGGGGCACAGGATAGAGCAAATGTGAGACTTGGAAAAGTAATAAAGGTACATAACTAAGAGAAACAACCAAGGTTTGAGTTTGTCATATGTACAAGACTAAGGTGTTTTATAATCTATTAATATCATCTAAAATTTCCCTCCTTTAATATAGTAATGAAAATATTGGTATGAAGGAGAAAAAATGCATACTTGGGTGTGTATAACACATCTTGTCTTTGTGTGAGCCCAACTTGAGTGATTTTATCATGATTGACCTACATCCAAGAGCATGTTAGAGTGTATATTAATTTTATATAATATGAAATTGAAATTATTTGAAAAGATTGAAATTGAAAGAGCAAGTTTTAGATTTATACCTATGTATCAATATAACTCCCTTGCCTATTAACAAATTGATTTTAAAATATATATCATTTTAAACATCTAAAACTAAGATTATGAAAAACATATATAAATATGGAAAGTGCATATATCTAAGGAGATGGAGAGAAAGAGAGATTGGAAGGCACATGCCCCCAACCTTGGAGAAAAGGTGACTTATCATTTGACAATTAAGATTAGCTCCATCATGCAACCTAATTAAATTTATAATCTGGTGAGTATGAGTGAAACAAGTCAAATCATACTATATAATTTGTGAGGTCAGATGATACAATCAATTATAACTTGTCAAGATTGAGTGATTTAATCACCTCACCATCTCAAAATCAAATCAACTACTATAACAGGTTGGTTCAATACAGTCTATAACACTCTGACCTGATGGGTGATGATAGTTCATATAAAAGTTTTAAAATCTGAAATTGATTTATATTTTATAGTATTAGGTGCACATTTCATGGTTATGCACCTTAGATATTTCTCATGCTTAATTGTGTGTAATAATTGTACTAATGTATAGATTTATTCCACAAATATGTATCTGAATCATATAAGTATATCCTTTGGTCAACTTAAAAACTATGTAAATGTGGATAACATGTTTTCAAAACATACCTTCACTACATATAGATAAATATGAAAACTAATCAATTTTCAATGTATAGAACCTGTTTATAAAACATGCTCCCACTATAATCTGAAGATGTTTAATACTAAATAAGTGTAGAGAATATGCTTCTAAAGCATTCCCTCACTATATGTAGATAAATCTAAAAATTGATATAAGTGTCAATGTGAAGAACATATTTGTAACACATGCCCACACTATAATCTAGATATGTTGAATAATGAATAAGTATGGAGAACATTCTTCTAAAGCATGCTCCTAATAAATCTAAAAATTGTGTCAAATGTGGATAATATGCCTCTACGACATGGCCCTAGTAATATGCCCCCCTTTTGAGGTGAGAGAAGAATAGTAACTGGTAATTACCTCACCTCAACATGATAAGACAACTATATAATCTATGAATTAAACCATGTAGCATATAAAAACAACATGTCTAGGTAGATATATCATTGAAGCACTTAAAACAATGTGATCACATGAAGGCCTAATATGCATGATAAAGATCATGGCAATGTGTAGTGTAAAAATTTATACAAGCTCAACAAGTAAACAAGAACACACACAAAATCACTTAAAAATAAATCAAAAGGCAATGGTCCAAAGAGACCACAAATAAGGGTCATGTTTAAATGTCACATAATTGAAGGGACATGACTTAGCCAAATGTACACAAAAACAAAAATGGCATATTTAAATGTCTATATAACAAACAATGACATATTTAAATATCCATACAATAAATAATGACATATTCAAATGTCAAAGAAAGCAAGCAAAGGCATGGGGGCCAAAAACAAATGATCATATTTAAATACTCAAATAAGCAAGACAAGATACTCAAAGAAGTGTATAAAGGAAAGCACAAGCAACCAACATAAACATATCACAACATACCATGGATCAAATGTGTTAAAAAAAATGTCAAGTGCATAGCATATCAAGTACCCTATATTAGATATAATCATGGATAAAGGCATGTGTAAATACATATAAGTTCAAACATGATACTGAAGTATGATCATCAAACCATATAACTCGTGAGTATCAAGATCAAAAAATCATATGCCCCCAATGTCCGCATGACATGAGTAGAGGGAAGGCCCAACATCTAAAAAGGAATAGATCATGTATCTATGTATGCCTATATCACACTCAAATAGAAGAATGACACACAGGTGTATGTATAAATAATTGATATGATATCTACATAGAACTAACACATATATGCCAAGGAGCCAATAGAATAAGTAGGCACTAAAAAATATTTTTAAGTTTTTCAATAGTTTTGATTTTTTTGGTATTTTTGGAATATTTGAAGCTTTTTAACCTTAATTTGAATCTTTGACATTATTTGCATTATGATTGGATAAGTTTAAAAGGTACATAACATGTTCCTCCTCATTCTTTACATGTGCAGTATAATAAATAATCCTATTATTTGGAATATGTATTAATTTTCTTTCATAAGAAAAAGAAATACCTTACTGATTTGGATCAATTTTAGCTTCTATTTGGTATAACCGAAGAGTTCCTAGTATAAATGTATATGGAGATGTGGTAGGCATAACCCAAACCCATGTTTGAATCACTTGAGGGACACAAGCAATTGATAGTATTATGTTTCCCTAGGAGTCTTTCTAACCTCCTTTGTTTTGTAAGGTTTTTAGATCAAATCCAATTTATTGTAAGCATGTTACATTACAAGTAGTTTTTATTTGTGTAGAATCAATATGGTTATGCTAAAAATAAGCATCATCGATGAATAATGTAACTATTAAATATTTTTGACATGGATGTTTTTTGTGTTGTTCACCTTGGGATTATTTCATAAGACATGGACCTTGGATTGGCCCCATGTTGAGTAACATTTATAAATTGGTCATATAAAGACTAGGAATACCATATTTTTGTTCATAATGCTCCTTAGGTAATTTATCTCCTTTTGTGTGAGGGATGTTTTTTTTTTAATTTGGAGAAAGGTATGTTAAGCTCCTTTGGATGAATAATTATGAATGAATCATATCTATGCACATCATTATATAAATGGGTAAAGACAAATATTATTTATGCAACGCTCTTTTATTTAATGGAGAAAGAATTCCTCTACTAAAAATAAATTAGAATTCTAGATCTTAGGGTCTAAATGCTAGCTCTTATGATGTACTTTGGAATCAAATAGTATAATTTTGAACGGATTCATCATCACATTGTTTGAAATTGTGAAAATGTTATAATGTATATTTTTTTACCTTATGGATATTGAAAGCCATGAATAACACATCTTATAACTATGCAAAAGTAGTTACGGAACCTTTTAGTAGGTTATAGAACTAGTTTTGAGCCTCATCGAAAATCCTCATATGGAATACATTTATCAATGGTTTGTCATTTTTTCCCATTGACCAAAATAATGTACATAGTTAATCACATGGTTTAATGGGTCTCTGTGACTCAAAAAGAGAGGTAAATATAGTACTTTAAAATCTTGTAGATAAGGATATTCAACTATACATTGTGCAATAGGTTGATTTTTAAACAAAGTCACATTTGCATCAGTACTATGGAAATCCATTTGTATTTGAAGTATAGAAACATGTTTTTGAAGATCCCTAATAGTGGTCATCATAGAAATAATATATTCCATGGGAATAGTAATGTTTGTCAGAGGTGTTATCATTGGTTCCAATCCACCACCTTCTATGAATCTAGGCATATGAGTATCATCATCCTCATTAATAATAAGTGCAAGTTCATGATCACTAAATTTAGGATATTTGTTAATGGTATTGGATCTTTGAACTTTGGTACTTTTGATGGTATATCATTTTAATAAATTATACCATTGAAATAATTTGGCTCATTCACTTTTGGTAAGAATATAACAATTGGAGCTTGAGGAATCTTTGGTAAAGGTACCTTTTTTGATATATTAGTGAATTTTGGTGTAATTTCATTCTTTGGAAGATAAAGATCCTTTGATTTATATGCCTTGGCTGATATTATTAATTGTGCCATATTTTTAATATTAGGAGTCCTTTGCACTTTAGGTTTGAAATGATTTCTTCTTATTGGTGGCTTAATATTACTAGTTAAAGAGGCCATGATCTCTTGGTTAAACTTTCAAAATTTTACAATATTAAATGAATGTGGGAAAAAGTCATCACCTTTGACAAGGGGGATATTATTTGGAAATTTTGGAATCATGGGGGTTTGAATTAATTCATTTTAAGGAATATCCCCCTTATAAGTTATTTATAAATCAATCATAATTTATTTATGTATTTGTCAGAACTTTGATGATCATATAAAGGAGTATCTTGGTCATATGTACCCCCTTTTGTGGTAAAATGTACATAAATGGAATGATTAGATGACTTTACTTATTGGTGCCTCATGGATATTTTTGAAATTCCTAAGCCTTGCAAATATATATTATTTTTTATAGATATATCTTGCTCATGTTTACCCATCCCTTATCCTTTTCATCCATATTTTAACAACTATCAAAGTATAAAATCGTATGATGGTGGTGTGAGAAGAAAAATTAAAGTCTCTTTATCTTCCTTAAGATAGATCAACCCATCTCTTGAAATGGTGGGAGCATGGAGCTAATTAGAGGGATAATAGCTACCACTATTCAAATTTTTGAGATTAGATACTTTAGCATTTATAAGGATACAATAGTAATCAATTTTTACCCCTTATTTGATATAAATTTGGAGAGTTTCATAATTATAGTCATCAAAACAACCAATATCATCCATGATAAAAGAGATAAAGAAAATAAAGATTAGGACAAGATAGGTAAGAAACATCTTATAGGGTAAACTTAGGCAAAAATGATGTTCAAAAAGTAGGTTAACCAAATTTTTAACCCTAAAAAATTATATTATGGGGGAATATAGTGTTAAATGTGTAGAGATAGAATGGGGCATAAATATGGTAGACTATCTCTATAGTAGGCCAATTAAGTGGTAAACTCAAATACACCATATATTGTATTTATTAAATTGAGATAGGCTAAAAATAAAAAGTAAAACTATGATAGATATAGAAATGACAAAGAAACAATGTACTTAATTGGTTATAATACTAACATAGTTCTAGATCTAGAATAGGCAAGAAAAAAATTGGAAAAGGATTTAATAATAATCTCCAAATTTTGGATTGAGTGCCTTTAGAGCTGAAGACACTAGCGTTAGCTTGGGATAGTTATGTCAATGTTACTATTTAAACTGGAAGAAGGTGTCTTATACAGAATACACATTGGAAATTGATGCAACCACCAAGATGATTTTGAGTTTGTCTTCACCTTCACTCTGGTGTGTTCAGATTTAGGTCATAGACTATCGATCCTTGTGAAATATCAAAACCCTAGTTATTCATCTTCATAATGACCTTGGAAATAATGGATTAGTGGGCTCACAATGTTGAGATGACCCCAAATAACCCTATATTAATAAGTGCTACCTATATAGACAGTAATTTGAAGAGGGACTCAAGCTAATGTATTTATCTACTATGTGTTGGCTTGTATGTGAATCATGCAATATGTAAAAAGCATGTACAATAGTGACCTTTTTTATAACTTGTAAAATATAGCTCTTGTGTTGATCCTTCAATACTTTATACCTGTGTATCTATTTTCCCTATGACTAATATGGAAATAAGAGAAAATAGAAAATCTTTTCTCACTTTTGGCTTAATTGAATGCCTTTTGTAAGTTGCCTAGTGAGTAGGTAAGAAATTTCTAAGTTTTGAATAATGAGGGTTGATATTGTATTTATATCAATCATTTTGGAGAATAAATCATATTAAAACACTTACGTTAACTATTAGGATATGTTTCATTTGAAAATTATATGACCTTAAGGCACTAGACACTTGCATTAGGGTAGGATATTAGCATCGATAAAGGATTCTAGGGATGACACATGTGTCCTAGCAGTTAGAAAATAGTTATAGGTTTAAAACTTGTAGAGGCATAAGATAAGCATATTTTAAGCATTCTAGAAAATATAGAAGGTCTAAATCATCAACATAAGACTAGTCATAGAAAGAGATAGTCCAAGGGGTATAAGATAGAACAGATATGAGATTTATAAAAGTAGGAAAGGTCTACAACTAGAGGAACAATTGAGGTATGAATTTTCTAAGTGTATAAGACTGAGGTGTTATATAACCCTTAAATATCATATACATTTGGCTTATTTTATTAGTGTGATTAATATTTTGTGCTCTTAGTGGATTTGTCATTATTTTATATTATTATAAGTTGGTATGGTTATACCATTCCACTCAATCAAGATTGGATAAATTATGTTATAATAGAGTTGTGTGATTAATATTCTAAGCTCTTGATAGACTTGGCATAACTCACCCTTATACCATATTGAAATAATTATCACCATTTAATTACCCCATTCACATCTCCAATGTTTAGTTTTGAACCTCTCTCCAATGCTTTAGCTAGGAAACATCATTATCAAAGCAAATTATCAAGGATCAACACGATTGCATCAACACATAGGTGTACTCCTTATTTGCTCTCTTTTATTTTTAATAAATTTTAATTATTCATTTTTTATATGATATGCACCAATTAAATTGTAACATGATCTTGGTTACAAGTCATACACATACAACAAAATTTAAATAGGGATCAAGCAAATCAAGGTGTGTTGTACACACCATGGTACACATTTCTTTCCTTTAAACTAATAATTTTATCTTTATGCATTACTATATTAAAGATAAAGGGGAGGAAAATTTAGATTCTAAAATATGGATTTATATATTAAACTAGTATTGTATACTTGAAAAATATCACTCAAGACTCTATTCTTCTGTTATTGACATTCATAGAAGTCAATAGGCTCACATTCATGACCTCACTGGGCCAAAATGTGTATCTTATAGTTCAGCCCTATTATTCTGATTATCTTGATCACCAATAGCCAATAGTAATCTTGAATTATGATAGATATCCTTCACTATTATTTATAGAGCTCCAATAATCTTCTTTGTTCCTCAATAGTTACATTTAGACTTGGATAATAACATAGATGCTACTGTCCATTATCCAATGTAAGTTCACATGTCTTTTAAACACTCAAATTTGCAATATTTTGAAATTCACATGCTAGCCTACTATGTTTCATTAACCCTTCTATGAAGAAATTTTAAAAATAACTGGTATAAATACAAGTTAAAACCAACTCATTACCCATATAAAAAATACCAAGCAATAACTTATTTAACTTAGTAAATCAACTGTACATCTGAGTTATACTACTCTATTCTTTCCTATTTCTATATAAATCATCTGAACAATCATTACACAACTCTAAAGCATTCAAATAAAAACCTTTGATCAGTATTTTCTAAGTTACAAGCTAGATCACTACATGCACTTGCATATATAATCTTACACCATTATTCACACATAAACAAACATATTGGAAAAAATTACATGTGTCTGAGGCCCTCTTCAGAGTATTGTCTATATAGGCAATGTTTATTACAAAGGGAGCCTTGAATTTAACTCGACTTTGTCATCCCATTAACCCATTTTTAGCAAGGTGATAGGAGCTAAGGGGAGAATCTAAGGTTTGAGCTATATTCTGATATTAAAACCCCATGCACATAATCCAAACACATAATTTAAAAGGAAACATAAAACCCATAAATACCCAATAGAATTTTTAGTCAATAGTAAATACTATGTACATGATAGATGTATTGAAGCATAGGTAGTAGTGTCAATACAAGTGTCCATAGGGTGATGTAAGTGTTTATGCTAATGAAAAGCTAATTTTTAAAATCTGATGACTACACAAAAATCATCACATAGTCTATTTTTACACTTGTATTACTCATGTTTTTATGTACATCAATGTATAAGCAATTATAATTTCTCCTTTATATTACTATTATCAAAATTTTGAATGTTATACTTTATATATTTGGCATATGCTTAAATTTAGTATTTCTTATCAAAATATTAGTAGAATCTAAATTTTATTTTTATTTGATAAGGTAAAAACCAAGTTTTATATGGATCTTAAAACCACAAAAATGAAGTATAGGAGTTTAAATAGACCAAAAAAATCAAGAAATCACAAAAATAAAAACTAAAATATTAAACCAAGAACCAAAAAAATAAAAAACCAAAAAAAAACTGAGGAAATCCCCTCTAGTTGGTCTTTAGCATATTTAGTAATCTTCATCGAGATGATCTATTTTACCTTAAAAACATGTGCCTAAGTGTAGTTCCCAAGGCCTTTAATAGCTTCACTGAGAAAGCATGCAGTGATGTTTTTGTCCTTTAACCTATACAAAAGACTGCTTTATGGGAACCCCCTTGGAGGAACCCAAAGGGGGGGTCAAGGCTTTAGGTGATTGGATGGCAGGGGATAGGGTGATTTGAGTACATTGAAGAAAGGCTTGAACTGAGGATTTAACTTGTCTACGCAAAGAGTTCTAGTCTTGAATGAGTTTAGAAAGTTCCACCCCTGCTTGTTGGACCTTGGAGTTAAAGAGCTCTAGCTATGATTTATTCCTTTCTATTTGATTAGTCAGAATGGATTTTCCTTTTTGGGTGGTCTCCACTGGGGTACCCACATTGAGAGAGATAGGATTATATTTGGGAATAAATAAATTAAGGGGGAGGTCATCAAAAGGGGACTTAGATAGGTTGTCCTAAGGGGAACAGATAGAGGTCTGGTGGGATCTCATAGTGGGATCATCCACTAAAGATTCTTCCTAGCAGTCCTCCCTAGAGTAGGATCTCATAGGGGGAACCTCTCAATCATGGAGGGATTGACCATGATTTAAAAGTAAGACAAACAAACCTTGGTCGAGGATAGGATTAGAACCATTCATTTGATATAGTAAGATAATGCTTTCAAGAAACTTTAGCAGAAAGTAAGGTAGACTAATTTTGTAGCCAATGAAATGATTTAGTAGTAGAAAATGGTGAGAAAATATAAGATTGTATTTACCTTCAATCATCATGTAACTCATGACTTAAAGATAAATTTTGGGCCAGTAGCATGAAAGATCAGTCTGTGAAAAGCCTTTTTTATCCATCTATATGAAATCATTTATCTTAAAAAAGTGTTGCAACAACTTTTATTTTTTCAATTGGTCCTTGAATGCCTTGGTGCCTTCACATGACATACCAATTGCTTAATTGATGAATTCCTCTATCACATTAATTTTGACGTCATGAATGGTCATTTTTTGTTTATTCCAAGCTATAATGAAGTCATAGGTAACCTCTACATTGTTCTTTGTGACTCATTCTATGAACTCTGTAAGACCCCACATTTCAAATTATTTTAAACTTTTTTTCTAGCTATGAACATTCTTACAAGATGTGGGTTCCAATCTATCCATGTCACCTCCCATAGATTCAGTGTATGCAGAGCTGAAGTGAGAAGGAGGAAGTTTTTGGATGTAGCAGATTTGAAAGGAGAAAGAATGATTTGGGAAGCCTGTCAAAGACTCGTTATAGAAATTAAGTCCCCTCCTATAGATATAATTATGTATCAGCCTAATTAAGATCCACCCCTATGAACTAAGATCATACATGTGTGGAGACATGATGATTTTGACATGCATTGGTACCTTCAACTTATAAGGCATTAAGAATGTTGATGGGGATGCTGCTTGAATCTAAATGTATTAATTGGCATACTTTTTAGAGTAGCTTGATCTTTGTTTAATTGGGTTACTCTTTCATTATTAATTCTTATTTTTAAAAAGGGTTAAATATATACCAAACAAATCACTCAGGTTGGGCTCACACAAAGACAAGGTGTGTTCTACACACTTAGGTATATATTTCTTTACTTTAAACTAGAAATTTCATTACTAGTAAAAGCGGAGAAAATTTAGATACTAAAATATAATTTATGTAGTAATCTAGTCTTGTACACTTATAAAATATCCATCATGGTTGTATCTTTTAGGTATAGACCTATTTGTTGCCAAAAGGCTCATGTTCACTATCTCTTTGTGCCTAAATTAATTATTTCTTAGTCTGGCCATTATTATCTTAATGACCAGGCCTTCTATACTATGTAAAAATATTTAAATTTGATTATCATCCTTCACAACTAGTTTTGGACATGTATGTGTTTTTTAGCTTTATGAATAATTGTGTCCCAAATGGACACCTTTGTTGATGAAAGTGTCCAATTTTCCTACAAAGTGTTTAGTGCTCAAAAGTCATTCAATTTATAAATGAAATGTACCCTAAAGGTCAACTTGTGTGATTTAGTGTAAGATATTTTAAAAAGGGATTGGTATATATGCAATATCAACTCTCATTCATTATTCACCTAGAAATCACATATGACTCGCAAATAAATATACCAAGAAGCACTCAATCAAGCATTCAAGTAAGAAAAATTATTCTATTCATTCCAATTTTCATATCAACCATAAGAGTAATATTCCTATAAGTCTAAATCATTCAAGGAGAAACCCATGAGCCATATTTTTTAAGTTCAAGCTTTGTCACTGCATGTTTATGCTTATCGCACATCACATCCTTGTGCACATAGAAGCCAACACATATGGTAAAACTATATAAGCTTGAGGCCTTATTTAGAGTAATGGATATGTTGGCAATATCCATTAAAAAGGGGGTACTTAGGGTAACTCAACACCATGATCCCACTAACCTATATTTACCATAGTCACTCCAAAGATGAGGAAGTTAGGTTTTGATCATTTGACAAAGAGTGATAATTTATGCATGTGATCTGAAGACATCAGAAAAAAGGTGATAGAAAACCCAAAAGGTTCTAATTGATCACATCTAGATCTAGTTAGTATTCCATATAAGACACTTGCATCAATGGAATAGTCTAGATCTGACACAAGTGTCTAAGGCTAAAGAAATAATATTCTCAAAATATAATGATTGTTCTAAGATCACCTTCTAGTCCATTTTTAGCCTATTCTAGGTTAGACCTACATGATCAAAGTAAACCAACTAAATATAAATTATTTTTTATTCATTAAAATATCTATCAACAACTGTACTTTACTATTTTTAACAATCTCAATTATATAACTTCAGAATATATTTATCTAAATTTCTATTAATTGACATGCTCATTAGATTAATTCATCATCTTTTTATAAAAGCTAACCTAATACCCCTTAACCCTAGATATCCTCATATCTAAATTTAAGGTTAAAAACGTATTTATTATTTCATATTTATCATGTTTTGGCTTCCTTTGCACTTACATGATCACATATATCTACTCTTTTACATATACAATGAGGGTATATTATTTGCCTTCCTTCTTGTTACACTATGTTTTAACACCTTATTGTGGATTATTTGAATCCCTCCAATATTTTATATTTTTTAAGCCTTACTTCTTATCACTTTCCAAATATTTATAGTTCAACTATTTCAAAATTCAAAAAATAAAATAAATTATATATGTCAAAAAATACAAAAAAATAAACATATTTTAAAAAATTCAAAAACTAGGACATAAAAGTATTTATTAATGTTGCTAACTTACTTATTTACCTATATTATTTATTTCATGTTAAGTAGATAACATATTTAAATTTTAATAAACACGTTTCTTTTCATGAGGTATGTTAGTGTGATACAAGACATATTATTACACGGTTTTTCAATGTCTGTTTACCTAGTAACCTTGCTAAGATGTGGGCATCTCTTAGTTCTCTGTGAACACTTCAACATGTTGTATCTATCAATAACCTTTATATTATGCTGAGCTACATATCATACAAATATTTTAATAATCACTCATACTTTACATTGTATTACATGGATATGATATTTGTTAACAATGACATTCATACATGTGATTAATGAACACTAGTCTCATTTTTGCTCTATATTTATTTTCAAAATTATTACTTTATTACATGATAAGTTATGAATTAGTTTTATATTGTGTGAGATATTTGGCCTTATGTGTTTATGTAACATTCATATGTCCCTTTTATGTTACCTTTGCTCCTTATGTGTGACATTATTTACAAATTGTATGACATTACTTATATGTTCATTGATTGTCACTATGGTGCCATGATTAATATCATGTATTTCTTCTATTTTTACTCTTGTTTCATGATCCATATCATGCATTACTTTTATTTTTACTCTTGTTCCATGATACATATCATGCATATGCTTCTTATGTCATTCAATGATATATCTAACACATGTTTCATATGCAATTCGATGTTATATTAATACTATGAAGAAGTATATTTCAAATGTTCATAAACTAATACATGATTACATCTTTCACATATTCTACAAGTCTTCTTCTGATATTAGTGAATTGTAAGTTATGTTTCCTATCTAAAAAAGGGGGCATCACAATGGGCTTGTATTAAAAATTCAAGTCCTTGTTAAAAATAAAATTTAAAAATATGACAGTACACATTTTTTCATATTAATAACATGGTTCAATATTTTTAGATTACGGGGGTGAATGACATGCATGTGCACTCATTTCTATAATTTCTTCATTATATATTCACATATACTTTATGTATACATAGGGGCATTTACAAAATAGTTACAAGTTTCAAACAATTACAAGTTATAAGTTTCAAAAAATTTAAAGTTCAATTTAAAATCTATATCAACTTAGTATAGATATGGGGGAATGATATTAATTCATGTTCATGTTTCTAAATTACAAATTTCAAATTTCACTTCTTCAAAATTTTAAAATTTCATAAATTTTAAAATTACAAAAGTTTCAAATAGAATTTAGATCCATCTTCATCAATATGATTTGTTTCATTTTATAAGTGGGCCAAATTTAGAACTTACACAACAATTTTAGAAATAATAAATAATAAAACCCTAGGGAAAGCTAGGGTTTACACATGAAGACACAAAGGTTGGGTTTACCAAATGTTTACTTGAATGTGAGAGTTAATGGATAGAATAACCTAATCAAATATTTGAATAAAAAATTTATAAAGCAGGCCCTTAAATTAATTCAAATAACATAATATACTTAATTTGGAAAATTACCAAATATGAAAAGTATAATTCCAATTGATATTATTATAATTGTAACATAAAAAATAGATAATACTTAGTTTATTTACTAATTTTCATGCAAATATAAGATGTGTAACTATCAAAGTAGGTAGATTGATGCTCAACATCTAATCATCAGATTCTAGAAATATTATTTTTAGAAGCTTGGACACTACCATCAACTTTAAAGACTTATATAAATGCTTTTATCCATGTCTCAATACTTATATCCTTCAAAAAATATTCACTATATTGATAAACAATTGCATATACCTATTAGGGTTTTCTATTGCCTTTATGTTGATGTATCTAGACTACACACACATGCTTTGTATGATTGTGTATAGCTCAAACTTGAGTTCTTCACCTTAGGTTAGGTCACCTTGCCAAAAATGGGTTAGTGGGCTCACAAAGTTGATTTGACTTCAAATAACCATTTTTCAATGAGTGTTACATACATATCCACTACTCTGCAGATAACCTTATACATATGTATTTCTCCTTTAAGTATGGGACTACATGTGCACAAGGGTGAAATATGATATATGCAAGGGCATACAATGATATAGCTTGTAACTTGAAAAATATTTCTCTTGGACTACTCTTTGAATGCTTCAGCCTTATAATATTATTGGTCTTATGACTGATATAGAAATAGAGAATAATAGGATAGTAGAAATCAATTATACAATTGATTGAATCAGCTTGAATAAGTACTTGTTTGGTAGTTTTTAGATGAATAATGATTAGGCTTTTATTTGTATTTATATCACCCCTTTTGAAAATATCTCATGGAAGGTTTAGATGAGATAATAGGCCAAACCATATGGTTCAAAAGATTTAAAATTCAGATGACTTTTGAGGTACAAACACTTGATAAGGAAATTGGATACTAGCGTTGATGTTATTGTCCCTATGTAAATGATAGTGTTTGACAAGATAGAAATTTTTTGAAGGTTTGTAACTAAAAGTGAAGGATATAAATCATATTTTAAGTTTTTCTATAGTGTATAAGCAATCTAAGTCATTATAATTATAGGGTTGGTCTATAGGATAAGTAGTTATGCATAGTCAAATGGTCAATACAATCCTTTTAATACCATGAAGGTCTAGAACTGAAGGGTAAAACCTTGATTAGTATTATCAAGTGTGAAATATTTTAATGTTATAAATAATAATATTTTATTATCTGTAGTAATGTGATTAACTTGTTTTGAAACATTTCTTATAAAATCTCACTTGAAATGTTATTAAAATTTTATATACTTTTTGAATCACTATTTGTACATGTCAGTTGATTTTAAACATGTAGACACTTCATTTTCATCATTTTCATGTCAAAATTGAAATCATAATGATTTCTTACAATAATGCATAAATCAAGTCAAAAATCACTAAAACACTTGAATTTATCTAGCACACTTGACATGCATATTCTAAAACACATTGGTGTATCTCTAATTGGATAAATATATTTCATCTCAATAATCACTTTCATCTAATTAATCATTGGGTAAAATTGATACTTTTCAAGTGATGTTCTTAAATCATTAAGTGGAATAATTACTTGAATTCCAATATTACAAAAATGACATGAAAAGCTAATTAGAATTACATCATGTATGGTTTTACTTTAGTGAGCCATATTTAATGGTTCCATTGTAGTGAACCATGTTTTGTGGTTCCACCCCTTTAATTATTTTACAAATTACTGTACACATTCAAATGAGAGTTGGAGCATGCAATATTTCCAACTCAATAACTCCCACTATTTTTTATATTGAGACTTGATCATTCTCAATTCTTCACAGGTTCAATATTTATCTAAAATATCTCATTGAGGGGATACACACACCTTTCCACTCTCGAGTTACAAGGAAATTAGTTTTAATACTCCTTATGGAGTATTCTTTCCTTTCTCCCTTTTCAAAATTTGGGATTTTAAGTTTCAAATTTTCAATTTTTAAATGTGAATAATAACTACTTTTCATGGCATTTTTGTAGGTTTTGCATTGAGGCATCTTGCACAATCAATATTCACACTAAAATATTAAGTGTGTGTACACACTTAAGTTTTTATCTCCTTTAATATAGTAATTTAACTTCATTTCACCACTAAAATAAGGGGAGAAAGGGGGAGGTGGTGGGGTGTAAATGAAAACAATCAAATTTAATCATTAAGTGATTGGCAACGTTTAATCCTAACATCATTACCTTACTTGGTCTATTTTCCTTTAAGTTAACTTGAAATATCTATGAGATCCTTCACTATTCCATTTACTCTCTTGTAATTACTAAAAACATCATTTAGGCATCCATGTTCTTCCTATAAGTTCTTGTCAGCTAAATCCCAATAATTTTTATCCTTCAAGGATAAAACTGTACTAGGCAGACAGCGTTGTAGCCTGACCTTGTCCACAAAGACAAACTTTCCCCCCATACTCCAATGGTAAATTTTAGAATTCAATACATTTCATATTATCCCTTTCATGATTTTATCAAGGTTGGTTAATTTAAATATTCCTTTATATAAGTACATCAATGTAATTCAATACACATTTAACAATCACTTGGCAATTATATTACACATTAAGTAAAAGGGGATAATCTTTCCAATCCTTAATTTTGATTAATTATAATAGTCATAGGAAAAGTATACATCTATTTTATTTCAGGTCAATGGCACTCATTTTCAATCATTCATGTTAATTTATTAATTGAATTGATATACCAAATATCAATACTCACACACTCACTATAGAAGGCAGAACTATATCAACTTGAGGCCCTTTTGAGATATGTAGAAAACACTTAGATTACATGAAGTTTTATAATGATATCTCATCTATTCCCCTTGATTGAATCTAAAAAATTATTTGATCTCTCTATTTGGTTTATATGTAGGAATTAAATAAGTATTTCGTGAATCAAATCAACTCCTGCAGTCAATCAATCAACTATATTTGACATTTACAGGCACCCATATAGTAAAAGCAATAGCATAGTCAATAAATATGTAAATGAAATCAATAGATAAGGCCATAGTGTACCCTATCCACCTAGTGTGGTCCTATCTAATTAAATAACAAAATTTAGTTTTTAGTAGTAACACAAATCATGTCTTTTCAACCAGTTTTACATCGGAGATTTGCCTAGATAGTCGTCATTACTAAGATACAAGTTAGGTTTTGCATATTTCATTATTTATTAGTATTTATAGCTTATTTTAAATTATATATTTTACATTTATCTATATTCTATAATCTAAATTAATATTTCAATATTTTAGTATTATATTATATTTCATTGGTAAATCAAAATAAACACACTTAAACAAGGGGGAAATATCAAAGAGTCATCTATAAATACAACTCAAGTCTAAGGTCATACTCACTTGGTCATTTAATCATTTCTATGGAATTCACATCAAGAAATCAATTCACAATATCATAAAACTATACACATTTGAAAACCCCTCAAAGGAGCATCCTCATAGCCAAGTTTGAACACTAACATAAGGTCAAAGTTCCCTATAGTCAAATGCCAAAACTTGAACATTGCATTGAAATATAACATAATTGAGCTGGTGCACACACACACACACCTAGGTGGAATAAATATGTTTATATTCTTCTTAAGATTATTATAATGTACGACAATTCTTAGTCACTTAGAAGGGAGTAGTTGGGGCTATCCAACCCATCTTTATAACCCTTTTTTCAAACTCAATCTTATATCAAAAGTGTAACTATGGTTTCAAATCAAGGATAAGAAAATCATGGATAAATTAATATGATCTAGGGTACGTAAACATATATAAATAATTTACAAGTGTGGGTTCAATAATCCAAGGTGGCATATACCTGCATAGTCAACTAGGATAATACTAGTAGAACCTAGACAATACTAGTTGTTGCAAATGTGTGAGATTCATTGGAAACATCCATGTAGGTGTTGAGGTCATGTTTATTGATTTGATAAGTTACAAATCTAATTAAAAATATTTTTAGAGGCTTTGACGTAGGTAATGAGCAATATAAATTAGAAAATCATATAAGTGCATATATTTTCCCTTGTCTTGTCAATTCTCAAAATAGTAAGTACAATACATTTCTATCTTTAACATTCAGATTCGTATGGACAATATTGTATTTTATATAATATAAATTTCAAGAGTTTTATCTTATTTAGGTTTAATTAATCACAAAATAAGTAAAACATTTTAGCAAACCCGATCATTTTCCTAAACAAAAAACCTTGGGTATTTCTACCTTTGGGTTTCATCTTTTTTTATTACTACTTAAAATTGTGTTTCTCTTTTTTAGTTTGATTTCAATATTTTATTTATTATTTTTCCTTATTCCTCTAAGTAAAATGATAACATAGCTATACTAGATGTTGATACTTTATATTTTTTAATTCAAGCTATGATTGTCATGATTTTATGTTTCTTTCCTAGAATATGTAAAATGTTTCCAATTCATGTTATGAAATGTGTTAAATTTAAATGCAATAAAAGTAAATATGATATTAATAAATTCTTATCTCTCCTTAGTAACACATATTGCATAAATTTAAAATTGGAGATGTTTTTGGTTACCACTTGACAAGAAATGGCATGTATGACTCTTTTCGTTCCTCTCCCTAGACCTCAATGTAATAATAACCACCATCTCTCCCCCATTATTCACCATAGGATTATATTTGATGTTGAGGTCCATGCTATTACAATATAAATAGGTAGGGTGCATCATTCTATTAAAAAAAGTATAGGTAGTTAGAATGTCCTTCTTAATTCCTCTACAATTTTTATGGTGCTGGTCAGTACTACTAGTAAGTATGATGTCATTGATCAACTTAATAGTAATTTATCTAAAATATGTATATTAGAGTTGTTCAAAAGGTCCACTATTTATAAGGATATAATTTATATAATGTTGCATGATACAACTTTACTAGATAATATTGAACCAACATATGTTGTATCCATTATTAATACATTAAAGAACAATGATTTATTTTGAAAAAGAATATTTTCATATTCAAAATACTATAGATCATGATCTCCCATTGTTTGTTTAAGTAAAAATATTAAATAAGGGAGTTAGTGTGTTTTGCTAGATAATGTATTAGGATGAAACATTTTAAAAATCATGTTTCTTTAAACAATTGGTATCAATATGGACTCTATTCATAAATCAAACAAGAATAGAAGAAGTTTAGATAATATGCCTCACTACGTGCTAGGCATAATTAATTTGGATGTGACAGTGGGACCTAAAACATTAACTACTATGTTTAAGTAATGCCAAATCATTTGCATTATTACATATCGGTATACCATGCATGCATGCTATGGAATCTATACCATCTACTTTAAATCGATGCTGAAAATTTTTATGAGTAATGTTTACATACATGTCCTACAGATAATTAACCTTTAAGGTGTAGTAAAGCAGCAAAACCTAGTGATGGATGTATCCCACAATGTGACTCTTCTTATTCCTTGATAATACTTCTATTATTGGTCATATAAATGGAATAAATACATAAAAAAGAATTTGGATAGTCAAGTAGTGCTAATTAAAATGAGTCAACTCCAAATATATCACTTAATCAAGAGACAAGAAAATAATCACTACATATTCCTAAAACACAAAAGGAGAATATACTCAATTTTCTTTTTTTGGTCAACTGAGAAGACAGTGATTAGATACTTAGAAGATGATAGTGATGATGATGATTGTTATGCCCTTAACCATTGGCATGTCTAGGGATATGTGTAGCTGACTTGTGGCTTGCATAACCCTTTTGCATATTATTTTACATTTCTCTATGCACTCATATACTTATTAGGTTAGCCTATGGATTGTCTATGGCCTTGGTAAACTATATATAGAAGGTAGGGTTATTTTTTTATCATCATATTAGAGTATTCATTTCTTATTTCAAGCATTTGTGAGGTTGCCCCCTCGAAGTGGCTTATCATCATATTAGAGTATTCATTTCTTATTTTTGCATATTTGGTGAAGTAATATCATTTCAAGTGGTATCAGAGTATATCTTGAAATTTGTCTATATCTCACAAATGGTTGCAAATTTATCTACATTTTTTTTACTTGAGTTTAAAAATAATTGAAGATTGCATTAAAATTTAAAATTATTTGAATCTATCTTTCAAAATTTATCACCATTTTAGGGTTTTTCATAAATTCAATCCATATCTCATAATTTGTAAAAATTTTCAAATTTATTTACATTTTTAGAAAGCTTGGAAAACATTAGAGTGGTATATTCTTTGATATTTGTGATTTGAGGTTGAAATATTTAAAAATATTTATGGTTAAAGTTGGGTCAATGGGGCAAAATAGGTTCACCATCAAGCCTTCTTATGGTTGGTCCTAACACTCACAGATGGGAGAAAGGGAAAGAAACCCCTAAAAATAATTTAGGGCATGACATGGAGTCTAAAACCTCTAATATGATGTCTTTTGAGCTGATTTCTCAAATTCAGTCAAATCTACAAGCCCTGATGTAGAAGGATGTGCAAGTGCAAACTTAAATGTTAACAATTCAAGGGGAAAGTGATGGTGTGAATAATAAATTACATTAGATCATGGCATAATTAGCTACCATTTCATCTCATTTACCACTCAACAACCCTCCACTTTTTCCTTTTGGTCCTCCTCTCAACACTAACATCACTAATATAGGGGTAAAATTGATGTTTCTAAAATTAGACATACACAAGTTTGATGGTAAGGATCCACTCACTTGGATCACTCAAATTGAAAATCTATTTGATTTGCACCAAACTCCTATCTCTCAAAAGGTAGTCATGGCATCTTTGTATCTAGAACCTGAGCCATTCATTTGATATCATTGATCGTCTGCTCAAAAAAAGAAGATTGGTGCTCCTATTACATGGTTAGTATTATCTGATGAACTAAGGTCTCACTATTGGGATAATATTTATAAAAACTAATTTAACTAGTTAGCCAAACTATGACAAATAAGAACAGTGAAGGATTATATTCATCAATTTCAGAATCTATCCTTATGTGTGGACGACATCATTGAGTTAAATCTAACTAACATTTTTATAAGTGGACTAAAATATAATATGCAATTAGAGGTTTGTATGTTTAACCCCATAATTGTATCTGAAGCTATACCAAAGGCACACTTAGTATAAGAAAAAGAGATGATCACAAATTGTCCTTTCACTACTAGCTAGGAATGCACCTTTCCAACTCCATCAAAACCTCAACCTACAAGATTGACACCATAACAAATTGAGAATCATGCCAAAGGGTTATGTTATGGTTGTGACATTAAATGGATTAAAGGTTATCAATGTGCTAAAAAGAAGTTATTTTATATTCAAAGGGCTGATGAGGATGAATAAAATGAAGAGGCATCTAGTGAGGGTTTTGAAGGACCTGAGGATGAAGCTGTATATTCTCAACCTACTATCTCCTGCCATGCCCTTATAAGTATTTTGACTCCTCAAAATCTTAAGGTGGTAGGTTTTAATAAGAAATTGAAGATCACGATGTTGATTGATTTAGGTAGTACACACAATTTCATCAATAGTAAGTTGGCGACTCATTTTAATTATTTCATCTACCTAACCCTAATATTTCAAGTCATGATTATAGATGGTGGTACAGTTAATTATTCTATAAAATGATAAAGTATTAAGTTAGCAATGGGGGATGATTTGATAGATTCTCCTATGTTTGGTATTCTTATGGGCAGGATTGACATTATTTTGGGAGTTCAATGGCTCACCACATTGGGTACTATTGACATGAATTTCCAAGAATTGTTCATGTAATTTCATTTTGAAGGGAAGTAAGTAGAACTATAGGGATTAAGACCTAAATCTCCATAAGTGGTTAGTTCACATCAGATGACCAAGATTCTGAAAAAACAAGCTGAAGGATTTATAAAATACTTATTTTATATTGATGTTCAACAAACTGAGTGTACCCATCCTAATTTACAACAAATATTGGATGAACATTCAATTATTTCTTACCCCATGCCAAAAGGTTTTCCTCCTAGTTATACCCATGATCATGCCATCAAACTCATTCATGTAAGTACGCCATCCAACATCAGACCATATAGATATGTTTATGCCTAGAATAGTGAAATTGAAAAAAAGTACAAGATTTGTTGGAGGTATGAACCATTCATCATAGACAAAGTGAATATTATTATTTAGTAGTCATGGTGAGAAAGAAAGATTAAACTTGGAGGATGTGCCTAGATTATAGAGAGCTCAACAAGTTCACCATCAAAGATAAGTTTTCTATTCTTGTAATTGATGATTTTGTATATGAATTACATGTTGATTTTTATTTTACCAAATTAGATATTCACTCTGGGTATCATCAAATCTGGATCCATGAGGAGGACATTCCTAAAATAGCTTTATGTATTCATGAAGGCTATTATGAATTTTTGGTCATGCCTTTTGGTCTCACCAATGCACCATCCACCTTTCATATTTTGATGAATATCATTTTTAGGCCATTTTTTAGAAATTTTTTACTTGTTTTTTATGACATCCTTATTCACAGTAAAATTTGGGAAGACCACTTGAAGCATGTGAAATAGGTACTCTTAGTTCTCAAACAACATCAGTTGTATGCTCAACCATCCAAATGTGATTTTGGATTTCAAGAAGTGGAATATATGGGTCATATTATATTGCATGAGGGAGTAAACGTTGATCCTAAAAACTCCAAGCAATTATGGAGTGGTAGATTCTCAAGACACTCAAGCAACTAAGGGGATTTTAGGGGCTAATTAGTTACTATCATAGGTTTGTCAAACACTATAGTAGTATTGTAGCACCACTCACTTCCTTGTTAAATAAACACTCCTATTAGAATGATATAGCTACCAATGCATTTAAACAACTGAAAATGGCTATGTGCACCACTCTGGTATTGGCTACTTTAGATTTATCTAAAAATTTTGTGGTTAAATGTGATGTATGTGGATATGGTATGGGTGCAATACCCATTCAAGATGGTAGGCTCATTTCCTTTTAAAGTCATCAATTGAAGGGAAAAAATTGGCTCAAACCCATCTATGATAAAGAGATGTTGTTTATTATACATGTCAAATATTTGAGACCTTATCTATTGGGTCATCACTTTCAGGTAAAGACTAATCATGATAATCTTAAATATGTTTTGGAATAACGATTGTCCTCTGAAGAACAACAAAAATGGGTGACAAAAATATTAGGCTTTTATTTTGAAATCATCTAAAATAAAGGTAAACAAAATGTGGTGGTTTTTCAACATCCAAGCAGGATGAACCAGTCGAGGCATTGTTATATGCCACGACCATTTGATAGGCAGACTGGATCAAGGAAGCAAGGTAAAAATGGGAAAATAATAGTGTTACCCATGAATTGATTTCAAAATCTATGATAGGTTTCATATGGGATTAAAAAGTTTACATGGAAGGGGAATGCATTATGATACAAAGATAGATTATATCTATGTCAGAATTCTCTTCTTAAATAGAAAATCCTTTAAAAACTTCATGTATCTCCACTAGGTGGTCACTCAGGTATTTTGAAAACCTATCATAGATTCAAAAAGTATTTTTTTTGGAAGGCCTCAAAGGGGATGTACATAAATATGTGGATGAATGTATGGTCTAATAGAAAAATAAAGGTGAAACCATTAAAACTCCACATCCCTAGTAAACGATGGAAAGAGGTGCCTATAGATTTTATTACTGGCTTACCATGATCTGAAGGTAGAACTTTTATCATGGTTGTTGTGGATAGACTCACAAAGTATGCTCATTTTTTATTTATCTCAACCATTGGTATCCATTACAATAGCTTCTATCTTTCTCAATATAATTTAGAAATTGCATGGTACTCTCAAGATTATTATCAGTGATCAAGATCCCATATTCACTAGTAATTTTTGGACAAAATTATTTGCATGTTTAGGCACCCAATTAGCTCATATCTCATCCTATCATCCTGAATCTAATGTGAAAACTAAGTTATTCAACAAGTGTCTAAAAGGGTACCTTCGTTGCTTTGTGTTAGAAAAATAGGATAAATGGGTTTGATGGTTGCCCCTGGCTAAATGGTGTTATAATACTTTAGTGCATTGTTCATCCAAAATGTCTCCTTTTATGGAATTATATGGATACCATCCTCCATCCCTCACTTCACCCTTGAATTCCCACCTAAATGTGTGTGCAGTGGAGGAACACCTTTAATATCAATAGGAAGTCCTTACTAGTTTGCATGAAAATTTAGTTTTAGCCCAAAATCACATGAAGCAACAAACAGATCAACACAAGAGTTATAAGAATTTTTAAATTGGTGATTGGGTATTTTTTTGCTTGCATCCATATAAGAAGATGTCCTTGAAGCAACATAAAAAGGATAACAAGTTGTCTTCCAAGTATTATGCCCCTTAATAAATCTTATAAAAAATTGGTAGTGTGGCCTACAAGCTGGAATTTCCTCCATCCACCCACATTCATCCAATATTTCATTCATATTTCCTTAAGAAGTTCATTAGACATAGAGTTTCCACTTAAACCAAGTTACCATAATTATATGAGGAAGGGATATTTATTCTTGTTCTTAAAATAGTCATTCAAATGTGCACTAAGTAGCTACAGTCCAGAGCGATTATAGAGTATCTGATTAGATAAAAATAAGCCTTCTAAAGATGCTACATAGGAGGATGAAGCCTTCATGAAAAAACATCTGAGGTTGCTTCAATATTGAGTAAAATGTTGTTTTGAAGGGGAGGGGCATGTTATGCCCTTAACCATTGGCATGTCTAGGGATATGTGTAACTGACATGTGGCTCACATAATCCTTTTACACACTATTTTACATTTCTCTATACACTCATATGCTTGTTGTCCTATGGGTTGTCCATGGCCTTGGTAGACTATATATAGGAGGTAAGGTTATTTTTTTATCATCATATCGGAGTATTCATTTCTTATTGCAAGCATTTGGGAGGTTTTCCCCTCGAAGTGGCTTATATATTATTCATATTTTCTACTATATTTATATATCATTATGATATATTATTGTATTTTTGAATATTTAGTGAATTAATATCATTCCAATGACAACGGTGTTCCCATGAACATAAATAATTATTTGTCTCACATATACTTTACACCTATTAGCCCATGAGAGTATCAATATGATTTAAACATGGTGAGTATTGATAAATTAAAAGGTCCCCTTCATGCACAAACAAATCTAGATAAAGTAAAGTCACACATTTAAAATAACCATGAGCATATAAATGTAATTGTTTTTGGTAACATCAACCCACAACATGAGTCTCTCATGATAAATGTTCCATTGAGACAACATTTTGTAAAATCCAATAAGCCTTGAGCACAAGAGGCATTGCATATTCCCTAATGTATCTTTAATGAATATCAAATGTCCATGAAAAATTAAGTTAAAAACATGGAATTCATAAAAACATGATCTTACACATATCACAAGGCATGGTTACAAGTAACTAGTGTACAATACAAACCATGTATTATACTACAAATGTTGTTTGATAACAACTTGATCATTTAGCCTTACATTTGATACTATCCTATGACTCATCTATCCCATCAAAGAGGGAAATAATATTTTAATTATCATAAAATAACTAACAATGAAACATATAATTATGAGACATTACAATAAAAAATTCACAAGTTTAAAACTCACGGTATCATTAGAGTGAAACAATTATAGACCAACCCTATTAAGAATGAGGCTAAATTTTTTTCAAAATCTATTAATAGGATTTTTATATATACTCCTCAACATGTATAGTCTACATGGTTATCAGAATCTCCTCAAAATATATTACATATTCTACTTGAGTGCATCATCATGTATCTTCCTCCAAAATTGGAGGTTGGTATGACAAAAGCACAACTTAAGGAGTTTGATATCAATGCACATTGTGATTGGCATAAATGTATGGACAATAATATATGTTTTTTCTTGGGGAATAAGATACAAGATTTAATCTACAATAACACTATAGACCTCAATAATATTAATACATTGAATAATGATTTGGTTTCACAACCTAGCTCGTCACATCCTAAGATGACTTAAAAAAAGAATTTTACATGTGTTCCATAACAAACACCAACACATTCTATTAACAAACAAAATATTTGATAAGTTATTATGGCTACTAGATATATGAAAATTATACATGATCACATTGAATGTGATGATGATGCTTGATATTTAATATCACACTTCTCTGATTTAGATAATGGTATACATGTTACTTGTCACCTAAGACATGTGAAATTCACACCAATCGATTCATGTCCTACATGTGAGCATCACATTGATGGAATATTGATTAGTAGAAAAATATTTAATTCAAAAAATTAAACAATACAAATAAAAAATAAAAAGAAAAATAAAAATAAATAACTCAAATATTCAAAATAAAATAAAATTAGGACTTATACAATGTTGTTAGTATACATGATGAATAGATATTATTTACCATATATAAGTGGTGAATTACATATCTATTTTCTACACACATTATTTTCATGATATACATGAGTGGGATACAACATACAATTTTCATATGATACATTGACATATAGATGAGTGACATTCATTGCACCCATAGGTTACATTTCTACATTGGGGGCATCTTTACACACTTATCAAGTTGTATTTTTCTATAATGATCCATTAATTTTATATATGTTTACTCTTACATATACTTTTAAGGGTGTTATTTCATATGGATATTGTACTTTTCTATAATATATGATGACATTGATTGATCATGCATATTACAATTACTTGCTCCATGCATGTTTGATGTTGATGACTATTATATTGTGTGATCATTGATGTTTGTGTTATATTGTGTTATATTAATTCATTGCTTGTGTTTTGTCACTCCATGTATCAATTATGTCAAATGATCCTCTAGTCCATGTTGTGACCATGTCATGTCCATGTGGGTCTGAGTAAAGTCAAATTTGAGTCATGTCTTGACTGATTAAGTGATTCATGATCTTGATATTGTGTGCATATGCATGTGTGTGTTTGCATATATGAATATTGATAAGCTTGATGCCATAATTTATATCACACATTATTATATTGTGGATGATCCAATGATTTCAATCATGCATCTAGTAAATGTTTCTTATTATGTGCCTAATTTCTATATCTACATGACATGACACTTGTATGCCCATTACCTTGGATTACATGTTTCATATATTCTTGATTGATTGAATCTTTATATTATGACATATATTAACTTGTTTGTATATATATTTTTATATATCACATGATGCGCATAACTCTTTCTCTTGAGATGAGTGATTCACAAGCTACATTTCTCACCTCAAAAGGGGACATATAGTGGGGTTGCCTTAGAGATTAAGGCCACGATAAATAGATAAATCATTCTTAAGATTAGATTATGTGATTAATATAGGACAAGGTTTATAGATTAAAGTATATGTGAAGCATATGTGAGGCATATGTGGGGTATTATATATGATTGTGAGGAAAAATTAAAAAATTCATTGACATTATGAAACTATAGTCATATAAAATGTTCAAATTGGTAGTTTGAGTGTGGTTTGTGACACCCCATCAATAGGTCTTTTTTTCATGCTCTTATTACCCTTGTAGACACCTTTTTGCTCATTACCAGTCATCTAAAACCTTCTAAATGGTCATTCCACCTCAGCCAAATAATTTTCCCCATGCTAATCTTATTCCCCTAGGTCCTGAGCCTGTAGGACAGGAGTGCCCCATTTGGACTATAGCACCCTGTAGAGAAGTTTCTTATTTTTAGTGATCCTACATATTTTCCCTTTGAACTCTAATGGTCATTTTCATCTAATCCTTATCCTTAATTAGGTTAGCCTAGTGTGAATACATCTAACCCATGACCAATTATTCCCTATAAAACCCCACTAAAAGCTCATTTACAAACGAGGTAACCAAACTTATAAATAAAATAAAAACATAAAAAAATAACTAAGGTAAACTTCCCTATTATTTGCACATAGTCACCCAACACAGCTACAAACCTATTCAAATCCTCATACTAGTCTCTAGCCACTTCAAAAACTATAAATTTGGCATTTAGATCTACATCACACTATTGCACAAAGCACACTAGGTGGGAGAACTACATATGACTTGATCCCTCTTTGGAGTACTGGTATGTAGGTAGTGTGCCCACACAAAGAGTGTATATTACACTTTCAGTACATCTTTCACACTAACCCCCTTATTTATAAAGTGACTCAAATGTCATTTTATCAATCATGATGGAGGGTTAGGGTTTTAAGATAAAATCAGCTCCACAATGAGTTTCATCAACAATCAGTGCTTGATTTTTTATAGGCACACTCACACAGGCACAATACAACTACCTAAAAAGTTTAAGTTCTCTATGATCAGTTTAGATAATAGTGGTCGAAACAATAGTGTTGAACACCAAACCATCCTCCTTTTAGTGCTTCTATCCTTTTGCCCAATCAAAGCCATATTCAGGTTTATGACACCCTCCTAGTCTTGCACATCCATTTTTAATCTATGTATCAGTCATCTCAATCTATTTTCTAGCTAAGTTATATTTCTTCTTATTGTTATTTTTAGAAAGGTGAAAAAGATAAACAATTATACAAATCAAGATTGTATTTATTGATATATTTTATACTAATTTATTAATCTAGACCCTTAATTAAAATAGGAATAAAACTCTATTATTCTCAAAAAAAGTTAAATCATTGTGGTGAACCTGACTTACTTCATTTACACATAAAAACCCTACAAACCCTAGAAAAAATTCTTTGCTGATTTTAGCAATTTTCTTCTGATTTTTCCTGCATATATAAATCAAATTTCATATTTAATTTTTAAAATTCACCATAGTAATTCTAAAAATTATTTCTTTCAAACCTTAGTAGAATATACTAGGTCCCTATGTTTTTAGAGGTATCACCTTATATGTTACTGAGCTTTGTATCTTTTTTATGCATATTCTAGTTTGTTATTTTTAGGACTTTACATTTCCTTTATTCAGTAACTTACCTTCCATTGCATTTTTATTATTAAAACTTATTACAAAAAATTTAATTCACTTTCTCTTTATTTTCCTACTTTATTAATAGCCCAATATACCAAATTTAACAAAATTGATAAGAGGGAACTTCAAGACCTTTTAACTAATAATCTTGATATGCATGATGATATTATTAAAATACTATAAGAAGAACAAAAAAAATTAAACAATGGTCAATCCTCTCAAACCACAGAAAAACTAATTGCAAATGACACTATGAGGGTAACTATGTCTCAACAACCCCCTATAGCAACCCAACCTTTCTATGTGGCACCACCAGTTATGACTAATACATCTTCAACACCTGATGTGGTTGTTCTTATGCAAGAGATTAAATCTCTTCAATCCAAGGTGATACATCTTGAGCAAGGTGCCTCTAGATCAACACAAGCTTTGGAATATTTTGCTCTACTCATACACCATTGGCATACCATATTGCTTCTACACCCTTGCCACCAAGTTTCGTTCAACCCAAGATCACTCTATATGATGGAAAGGGTGATCCAAAGACACATGTGAGACATTTTCATGTAGCATACTTGGACTATATTCAAAATGACTAGTTACTAACCAAGTTATTTCCATAGAGTTTAAAGGATTATGCTCTATAGTAGTTTTATAGTCTATCGAATCAGTCAGTCAAAGCATTCAATCCTTTAGCTGACATGTTCTTAGCTCATTTTAACATTAACATATGTGACAAGGTTTCTTATGCCCAAGTCACACAATAGAAATAAAGGTCAAATAAGCATCTCACATATTATGTTCTTAGATATAAGACTAGCTTGGCTAAAATGACTAGCCCCATAGTCGATCAAGAATTACAAGATCTCTTCAAACAGAGTCTTCTGCCAGCTTTGCATTACTCAATAATTTTATAAAAAAAAATCTTCATTTACTAAGTGATGTCATACACTAAAGCAAAGGGAATTCAAATTACTTTCAATGGGCAAACTCAAATACACAAGCATATCAAAAACAATAAACAAGAGTAATAGTAAAGTCCCATACAAATTAAAGGTTAATGATATAAAAAATCAAAATCAACCTATAATTAATGTGGCTTTAAAGCCCCCTTAGCAATGGTTTTATTAGCACCTCCTCAGTGAGCCTTTACCAATCTACCAATATTTATAGCCAAAGTCTTACAGTAGCTATTGGAATGCCATGTCCTATCTCTCTCTCCTATTCAAGAAGTTGATACAAAAAAGACTCTTCCACGTGGATATGATCAAAATGCATTCTATAATTTTCAAAAGATACTAAGGCACATAATGAATAGATGCATCAGTTTGCAACACAAGATATAGGACTTCATAGATGGAAACTTTATTGAGCTTGGCACTCCAATTGAGCTTCTTCGGGCTAAACAAATATAGGACAAGGCTCTTAAAAAATTTCTTAAATCATTTTCCATAACATTCTAAAGAGAAAATAGGGGACACATCAAGTGTTCACCATGCAAATCATGCACACCCTCCACCAACTACATACTAAGCACCTTCAATTGAGTCACATCCTTTGAGGAACATGATTGGTGTGTATAATTCTAGAGTTCCATCTAGACCTTTGTTCTCCTTCTTAAAGAAGGATATAGTTGAGGATGATTTGGATTATTATGCACTCTTTATTAGATCCTACATTGATCACCATCCCATTCATAGTGTTCTAAGAGATAATATATCTAGTGTGAATTGTGTACTATGACATTACTTTAGTATTTGAGATATTCAAAGCAGGATATCATCCTGATGGACATAGTTATCAGTGGATTCAATGGACACACACAGAGTTCATTAGGTGAGATTGTACTTCTTCTACAGGTTGGTGTAGCATATGTGGCCACACCATTTACTATTGTTTCTAATGTCAGAGTTTTTGACATGTTACTTGGTTAACCATAGATACAAAAAAATTGTGTAGTACCTTCTACATTTTATAGATGTATGAAATGCATTCATGCTAATCAATTTATTACAGTTGGTGGAGTTTTGTATGAGTTACCACTCCCCACTTTAGATCCATCTCCTACTCTGTAGTCACCAGTTCTAGCTCCTCCACTAGTTATAGTTCTTCCTCCAATTGAGATTTAGACACAATCGAAGCCTCCCTCACCAGCACATAGATTTCATACACTTTCACAGAGGCCTCTCTTAGAGCAAAGACTACATCAGTGATAGTTTTAAGACTCTAGATAGTTTATAACTATAGTATTCACACCCAGGGAAATATCATTGAGGTCTCATGCCTCTATACATAGAGCACATTTTTATAGAGTTTCTTCTACTACCAAATGGGTCCATAAGAGCCCCATAATTACATCCACTTTTTAGAGTTACAGGGGGACCCCACAATCAGTTTATACTATAGATATTTTAGAGCACTTATAGCATACATAGTTTTCAGAGTCACAGTCTCAACCCTTCCATCATGCTTCAAGATCACACATGATTCTTCTCCTTTATTTATGATACCATGATAAGAAGTATCTTATGAGACTCATTGATTAGTATAATTTATTCTCAATCTTTTTTGTACATAATTTCTCAAATTAATTTTACATAGTTTCTTTCTACTTGTATATAATTTCTCAACTTACTTGTACATAGTTTATTTTTTCTTTCTTGTACATAGCTTATTTAAAAATAACAAAAACAATATAACATGTTAAAATACAAAAACATTTAAATAACTCAAAACACCAAAAACTTTTTAGTTATATTCATTATCCATGCTTTGCATTTATATTACTATGCTAAACTTACATTTTATTATTATATGTTATTGTTTGTTAATTTATCTACATTACCATGCTTCACTTGATCTTCTTTGAGTGTGTACAGTGACACCCAGATCCTTGATTGCTTTACTCTACCCATTGAGGGGAATCCTACTTTTACATTCAAGACAAACATTGATATATCTATTTATCAAGGGCATCTTCTACATGACTACACCATCTAAGTTAAGTCATTCTACACCACACACTCTAATTATCATGTTGATGTATATTAATTACTATCTTACATAGATTATTCTATCGACACTCACTAGTATATAGAACTTGTGTATTTCTTAGCATCTCCCTAATCTTGTACTACATGTTTTGCATACTTTCACTTCTTACTTTGATCACTTAGATGTGATATTATTTATAACATTTACATGCCTTCTTTTCTTTCTTTTTGTAGCTAGATGTGATTGTATTTCTCAATTCCTATTTTGTTACTTGTGTGTGCTTGAAGACATTTGCCAATGGCCTTTGCTTGTACTCTTGTATGTGTTTGTGGCCCTCGCACTAATCTTGATTGTTTACAATTATATGTGTATGTGGGTATTTGAACATGCCTTGTATGCTTATTTTTCCCAATTTGAATGACATGTACCCATGTCTCTTGTTTTCTTGGCCCCTTGGCCTTTTTTATATACTTCTTACTTCTTGTCTTGTGTGATTATTTGTTTATTTGCTTCTAAGTTGTTTTTAATGCCATGATCCATGTCATGCATTATCTTGCCTTCTTGGATGTTATGATAGGCATCATTCTCTATCCCTCTTTGATAACTATCCAAATTTCTAATTTTATTTTAGTATACTACACATATTATTACATTGTTACATCTATCTAGGCATACCCCTGTTGATCTAACAATCTCCAACATAAACTATGTTATATCTTGAGACATATTTTTTATCATCACTGATATATATCATGTATTTCATAGTATAACACACTTGTAAGGCTCTTTATTCTTAGAGTAGCCATTACAGGGTCTTCATTCATACCCTCAGAAGAGAGGGCAACAAATAGGGATTTTATCATAGAGATCAAATCCCTCTATCAATCAAAATCATTTTTTAGAACACTTAGAACAATAATCAAAATTCAAAACATGCAGAATAGACTAGAAAAATAAGGATGAACATATAATAGCCATCAAAAATAGTAAAAGACAAGAGCACCCCATTTAGACTACAGTGCCCTACAACAAAGTGTCTACTTTTTAACACTCCTATTCAAATAGTGAAAAACCTAGAATTTTTAGAAATAGATAGAAAGTTAAGGTCAATTACAATTTTGTCAGCTATAGTCTAGTTTAGATTGGGTAGTTTTAGTATAATTTCACTTAGGTTATCCAGATATATGGGGCATCATGCATGGCATGATGGCTCTCACTTCTAGTTTTAGATTAGATAGTGGTATAAATTCCAAATCAAAATCCATGTTATAGATACCAGTGATTGGGGGTAATGTGTGTGGCACATTTACCTTTTTTTCTTTCTAATTCATTGTATTACCCAAGTATTTTTAGCAATTATGTGCCTTATTCCATCTACAGGTGGTTGGCATCATTTCAAAATGGATTTCATATAATCTTAGTTCTCAGTTTAGGAGTGTCTTTCATACAAGCCTAATCTCCACCTTTCAGAGTGGCCAAGATTGGCTTAGTTCTTAGTACACATTCGACTATCCATTCCATATTTTTAGATTATAGAGCATTCATGGGATTCATGAGCCATCTCATATGATACACATTCATATCAATATCATTTCATAGTTCACACTTAGTGGGTAACGATGGAGCTAAAGGACTAGCTAACCATTGTATTCTTGAGCCACCTACTCAGAGGGATTGGACACAGTCTAAACATCAATTAACACACGCATAATCACATAGCTTTACTACATAGTGAGAGATGATGGAACCAAATGGATAGCCTTTATATTCTTGATTCACCCTTAAATAATTGAGCACTCAACTTTATTTGTAATAATTGCTCTTGGTACAGCACATACTTAGCATCACTCAACATCACAATAGGTTTTGAATTGGTTAATGTACCCAGTGAGGTGTATTCATTCCTTTCTCTTCCTCTCTCTTTTACCTAACCTTTGTACATTCTTATTTTAGACATAGTGTGTCTAGTAAGAAATGGTCTACTCCTTGTTTTCTCTTGCAGATTTATGCTTCATATTGTGTTCTCTATGCACATTTAGCATTACAAATACTCATGGGATTCACCCTTGTATGTAAGTTCAAATATGCTTTCTACTTTTTCTTTATCCTAGTATTTCACTTTGTTTCATCATTATAATAAAGGGTGGGAAAATGTAGTCATATAAAATGTCCAAATTAGTAGGTTGAGTGTGGCTTATAACATCCCATCCATAAGTCTTTTTTGCATGCTCTTACGACCCTTATAGACATATTTTTTCTCATTATCAGTCATCTAAAACCTTCTAAATAGTCAATCCACCTCAGTCAGATAGTATTCCCCATGTTAATCTTGTCCTCCTAGGTCCTAAGCCTGTAGGATATGAGTGCCCCATTTTGACTATAGCATCTCATAGAGAAGTGTCCCATTTTTTATGGTCTTATCCATTTTCACTTTGAGCCTCAATGGTCATTTTATCCAGTCCTTATCCTTAATTAGGTTATCCTAGCATGAATACATCTGACCTATGACTAATTATTCCATATAAAATCCCACTCAAAGTTTATTTACAGAGGAGGTGACCAAACTTAAAAAGAGAACAAGATTACAAACAAACCACTAAGGCAAACTTCCATATTTTTTACACACAAACATCCAACATAGTTGAAAACTATTCAAATCCTCATACCAATCCATAGCCACCTCAAATTTTATAAATTTGACATTTGTATCTACATCACACTATTGCACAAAGCACAGTAGGTGGGAGAATTACATATGACTTGATCCCTCTTCAGAGCATTGGTATATAAGTAGTGTGCCCACACAAGGGGTGTGGATTGCACATTTAGTACATTTTTCACACTAAACCACTTCTTTCTCAAGTGATTCAAATGTTGTTTTATCAAGCATAAGAAGGGTTAGGGTTTGAAGACAAAACTAGCTCCATAGTAAGTTTTGTCAATAACCAGCACTTGATTTTTCATAGGCATAGCACAACTATCCAAAATGTTTAAGGTCTCTGTGATCAATTTGGACAACAGTGGCAAGAATGGACAATAGCACTAGACACCAAAGCATCCACTTTTTGGCATTCTTATCCCTTCACTCAATGAAATCTAGATTAAAATTTATGACACCTTCCCAGTCCTGCACAGTCATTTTCAACCTCTATATCAGTCGTCTCAGTTTATTTTCTAGCTAAGTTATATTTTTTCTTATTTATTGTTATTTTTAAAAAGGTGAAAAAGATAAATAATTGTACAAATCAAGACAATATTTATTATTATATTTTGTACTAATTTATTAATCCAAACCCTTAACTAAAATAGGAATAAAAATATATTATTCCTCATAAAGTCAAATCAAAGACAAATTATATGGATCAGATTGAGAAAGTTTGATCAAATTTATCAAATTAAGAAGACTGATAGAGAAATTATGGAATTTCATATCATTTTAAGGTACAAATGGATGAAATGTAAGGCATGAATTTTGTTCATGCAAACACTTTACTATTTATATATTAAGGATCAATGGTACTAAATAAGCACTTTGGACATGAAATCCATCTAAAATAGTTGATTTAGAGTTTTATTTTGCATACTAACTTATTTATAGGTTCCACCTCTACATAAAAATCTATTTTGAGGTTCCACCTTTGCATATGATCAACTTCTAGCACTTCTTTATATCCAATGGTGATTGAGGCATTAACACTCATCAACACATGATTTCACTAGTTGCATATTCTTGAGGTATAATCACCCTATGACATTCTCTAAATGAGTTCAATAAGTGGCATCTTAGTTCACATATCCTTAAGTGTTTTTTCCTTGACTTTTCAATTTCAAATAATTTAGTGATGTAGATTATTTGAAATTTAATATCATAAGTGGAAATTTATTTATACATGTTTCCTTGTAGATGCCTAAATTTGGTATTATAAATTTATAAACATCAATTTTTACATATCTTGATATACTTGGACTTGTGTGTACACATTTTATTCTTGTGCACAATTTTACCTATTTGTCTACCCATCTATTGTCTTGGCTAACCCAATTTATCAAGTATATATTGGCAATAAAACTCCATACTCTTAAGCAGATTGTCACCATATCCAAAATTACAATTTTTTCCTCTTAGGATAGTATTGGCAATAATTGAATGCTTGTAATTTGTCATAGGTGTCTACCTCTACCATTATTATTTAGGAACCCTTAAAAATTCATTTTAAAATTGAAACATCTCCATTAGGTCAGCCTAAACATGTTTCATGGGTTAGTTATGGGAGGAAATATCAAATATTCATCTATAAATACAAATCAAGCCTAAGGTCATACTCATTGGATCACTTGGTCATTTTAACACACTAAGAAATTAATTATCACTCTCTTGAAACATTATCATAAAATCATACACATCTGACCCCTCAAAGGAGTATCCCCAGAGAGAAGTCTGAACACTAACACAAACTTAAAGTTAGATGTTATAAAGTGTTGAAAGATGAAATTTGCACTACATTCTATCATGATCACGATGGTGTGCACACACAGATACCTAAGTGGGATAACTACATTTTATTTGATCTATTTTCAAAGTAAAGTAACATAGATAGTGCTCAGTAAAAAATCAATATTGTGTTAAAAGTGTAACTAGGGTTTGAAGGCAAGGAGAAGCAAATCAAGTATCAATGTATAGGATGAGGGCAGTTGAACATACATAAATCATTTATAGGTGAAGTAATAATGATATGAAGTGACACAAACCTATACAATCAATTAGGATAATACCAATAGATCCTGAATAATATCAATATCCATAAGGGTCTAAGATTTATTGGCAACATATGTGTAGGTTTTGAGATATTGTTTCCATATTCAAGTAGTTACTGAGCTAATACCAAATAATTTCAGAGACTATGGGCAATAAGTGAGCAATATAAAAAAAATCAGCTAAATGCATGTATTCTCCCTTGTCCTTGTCAATTCTAAAATTAGTAAGTGCAATACCAAATTTTCAAATTTAGATTTATATAGTTAATGCCCTATTTTACATAATATGAATATCAATAGTTTTATCTTATTTATATTGTAGTAATCAAAAAATAAGCAAAACAAGAAGCAAGTGCACTTAAATTTGAGGTGGTATAAATCACAAGGTAATATAAGGATAAGAAGTGGGACTTACAAGATAAGATAATAGATGCACAAGAAGTGGGTGGGCAAAGAATTTATAAGGTGGAAGTCAACAAGAGGACCCATATTACCCAATTTTAACCAAATTAGCTAAAATTACAAATGTGTTAACTTAAGTATAAAAATAACACTATATAAATGCCATGGGGCATTTTCCAGTGTCTACATAATTCCCCATTTTGATGTGTGTGTGTATACATATCAAAGTAAAACATGCATGGTATAGATTCAATATTTTGTTCCATTTAAGTTCTTAAAGAAAACTTCAATGTACATATGAATCCTACAAGACAATTTACACATAGATAAATGTTGATGATAATAAGTTTATGAAATATAAAAATAAAATTTGAAAATGACACACTTAGTTTGACTAAAGATGTGATGATTCCCCCTCTAAGATCACACACCTCTAAATTATGCTAAACCCTACATACAATTTTTAGTGAGAAAAAATCAAGGCTAAAGAAATAATTAAAGTATTATAAAAAATAATCTTAAACAATATCTTGAATATAACTCATGGTGGGAATAGGTGTTGTGTCTTGGGTATGTCTAGGAGTAAGTGAAATCCAAATTCCCCATTTTATAGTAGTGGAATTTATGTTGATTTTTTTGAATGTGGATAAAATGAGTTGAATGTATGCCCTCCTCTGAGATACAAAATGAACATATGAAGCACATATATAAAAAAAAAAGGAATTACACACATCATGTGTAAGATAAGATGTAAAATCAATGATGCATGACATAAGAATATGTCATCTTGGAAGCATTATGTTATAAGTTTTTGCATATAACCCTATGATGTAATCAATATAAATGTATGAATAAGATGCCCCAAAGTATAGAAAAAGGTTATTATTCCCCATATAAATGTAAGATAATAATAAGAGATACCACAAGTGGGCTTAATATACAATCAATGTAGTAACGACAACATGAGATATATAAATCTAAATACCAAGTACAAGTTCTTGGGCTGATAGATTCAAGATAGGAATCATGGAAACATAGGAAAGTAATAAAAACATTGTACATATTATAAATCATGGTGTCATAGATAAAAGTAGGCACTTGAAGACAAGAATTAGAATAAGAAATATGTCACATATGTGACCTAGTACGGAACAAACACTTTAGACATTGAAATCACACCAAACACATAGAAGGCACATAAAAAATACTAAGAAGGCACATAAATCATTAAAGACAAATGAAACAATTCAGAGATGGAAAACACTTAAAACACACTTGAAAACACATCCATCATGAAGCAAAAAAGGTAGCTGTGTGATCAAATATGGATCAAACACCTAAGACATCAATATAAAAATCATAACATGCACATGAATATATATGAAAACATGAAGAATCTATGGACACATCCATTTGGTATATCAACGAAGCTTAGTTTTTCCATGTTGTGACATAGGCCAATTATATCAATTACATAATAAGCAACATGTTAGGTGTGATGTAAAATGATAAGAGGGATGTGAGGCCCAATTTTTACATAGATTATATCTATTTCATTATGCAGTGATAAAATATCATGTGATAGACTTGTGGTATAATTATTTTGAGGCACTAGGTGCTCGTCATTATATTAGCACACAAACAATATTTTGATTACGTGTATGATGTTTAATTAGTTGAGATAGAAAATTTTAGATCCAATCCAAACCATGCCTAATTCTTATTTTACTCACTTCAAACACCATTTGGCCTTTTCTATATAGTTACAAAGCTACATTTATAATAGTGAAACATGTTTCACTTGTTTTCACATCTGATGCACTTTAAATTAATTTTTATTGCAAAAACATGTATGTATATATGTATCTATCTATCTACATACATATACATGTGTGTAAGTATGTATATATGTGTATAAACATAGCACACATACATTAATACATACATACATAAATAAATATATACGTACATATATATGTGTATGTATACATGTATTTATGTATGTATACATGTATATATGTATGTATGTATGTGTGTATATGTATGTGTGTATGTACATATATATATATATATATATATATATATATATATATATATATATATATATGTATGTATGTATGTTCCTTATACATACATATATACATGCATACATATATATATACACATGCACACATATACATAGACATACATGCATGCATGCATAGATGTGTATGTATGTGTATATTTTTGTGTATATATACAAATGTATTTATATGTATGTATGTACATATACGTACCTATACATAAATAAATACCCATACATACATATGTGTTGTCACCAACACACCTCATTCCCTTTTGAAATGGAGAGCCCTTGAGTTTGAACGAATTGATCTTGATAAATGCATAATTATAAAATTAGATTTGGAAAATCATTAAACTTTCAAGTAAATTCATTTATCAAATGTTTACACTTTTTTATTATTTTTTGGAGTCTAAATGTTTTGATGCAGGGCTTATCCATGTTCTCAAGAATAATAAGACAAAGGGGGCATTATTGTAACTTTGATCAAACAAATTTATTTGTCAAATAACCTTGGATTTTTTTATTTGTCTTTTATCTATTCAATTTGTAGAATCCTGCTCATTTGCACCTACTCAAAACCATTTGCATGCAATCATGTTCGACTTTACTTATTGTGGAGATGGTTTGAGCCATGTGGCATATTTTTTATGGAGTTATAATTCCCACATTATTCTTTCAAGGTTTTGAATACAAGTATAATCCACATGTCACATCTTCACATTCATTAAGACTCTTCACAACCTTCACATGTTATGCATTGTATTCTTTTGATCTCCAAATGCCATTGGGTTCCACATATTTTTCTCACACTTAGTTGCATCACACAAGAACAATATTTACTAAAATATAATTCAAATAATTATTTATTACAAAGGCCCAAGTCATTTGAGCTATGTCAAGTGTCGACCTCGCATCCTCTCATGACTCTACAAATTGGTACTTAAAGCAGTTAAACATATTTATCTTTATGGGTTTGAGAGTCAATCAAAGATTCCACTTTTAAAAAATTTATTCACTCACATATTCATATGCTATTGATCAAAATGTTTTACAGCAAAGTGTTATAATCAATAGGGGTGCAACCCCATTGTATGCTTCCATGTTTCACAATTTGCATTTTCACAGTGTAGAAACTAAGCCTAAAAGAGTGCAGCCCCTTCACATCAATCCATGTGTAATGATTTTGCAGCATCATAACATAATACACTCAAAATGGTAATGAAGTGGAACTAGTATTCATTTCTTTTTCAATTTTGATCCAATTGGAACATGCCACTTGTCATCATATCACTTGCTTTTAGGAATAAGAGGCTTTACATTCAAGCATTCACAAGGAGGCTACATATATGCAAAATGATACCACATAGCATAGATATAAATAAAGGGACCTAAAAACATCTAGGTGTCAAAGTCTCAAACATTTAAATGACTCAATTCAAGGCATTAAGTATAAAAAGGTTACATTCATCACAATGATTTGACTAAGAAGTTCAATTCTCATTATAATGCAAAAACTAAGACACGCGTCCAAGTTGAATTTCCACATGAAGGAAGGGAATTTAAAATTAATATTTAAATGATATGATCTTTCAAAAGGGCCATTTAATGAAATTAAGGAACATGAATGGAGTTGAATTTTAAAATGATAAAATCCATTAAAACATAATTAAATAATTGAAACATTTAAAGCAACTAAATAAAAACTTAGAATAATTGTGTTCAAATATTTGACCCCAGTAACCTTAAGTTTGAGTTTGTACTATAATTTTAAATAAAAAAGACCAAAATTATTTAACTACAAATAAATTTAAAATTATTATGCATGTCACCATGGATTACCTATGCTCATTTGGAACTAATCACATCTTCATGGATACAACATTTGACTTTGAGGAATAGGGCACAAATCTAAAACACCATAGTGAAATGTTAGAGGAAATTGAACACCACAAGGATGTAAGTGATAATGGTAAGATTCATTTGGAAACAAGGGTGTACTCCTAATAAATTTTAACCATTAGAGTGGTTGAAATGCATCGTATGGTAGTTAAACCAAAGGAATACCCCTATGTAGACCTTGTCTATAATGTTTTATGTGTTACTACTTGCAATGATGATATAGTATAAACATTAAGAAGGAAAAATCCAATGGCATACATAGCTAGTGTTTCTTATGAAGTCTACTATGAATTTACCAAACTAGACACCATTTAAAATTAATATTTTTCCCTAAATTGGAAGGAAAATAATGATATCAAAGAAGTACTCAGATATTGGGCTGAGGATTCCAACAAAGTTATATGAAATCAAAACCTAAATTATATCCCTATTAGGAAACTTTATCCAAGGGGTTAGGAATGGATTTGATATACATAGTGTTTGTGTTCATGTATATAACCAAAGTAGATGAAAAATGGATACTTTTACTCGCTATGATGATAGATGACAATAAAACCCTCACCCTAGGTGAAATAATTTTCTATAATCTGACTCAATAGGTCTATAGGATTATGTAGGATGAAGACTTATATATGATATCCTATCTAGTAGATGCAATCTATGCAACATTAAACTGTCCAAGTATTATTGCATGGACCCTTGGTTCTAGAGTTTTAGTCCATTAAACATTTTCAAGGCTTTACATTCATAGATATTGTAGATGCTAAAATGTAGATTTATATGTTAAACTAGTCTTGTACTCTTAACAAATGTCACTCAAGTCTTTGCCCTTTGGTTCTTGACCTTCCTAGTAGCTGATAGGATTGCATTCACCACCTCACTAGGCCAAAATAATTATCTTATATTCTAAACCTATTATTTTGATTGCCCAAATCACATGTAGCCCATAAAATTCTAATATATATCCTTCACTTTTAGTTACAGAGCTCCAATGACCTTATTTATTCCTAGGCAGTTGTGTTCAGACTTGGATAATAATGTCAACAGTAATTTTCATTATCCAATGCAAGTGTCCATGTATCCTAAATACTCAAATTTTCAAATATTTCAAAATGTACAGGTCGGCCTATTATGTTTCATTAACCCTTCAATGATTTTTTTTAAAAATAGGTGGTATAAATAAAATTTAAATACAAATCATTACCCGTCTAAAAAATATCAAGCAAATACATATTCAATCTCATTCAATCAATTACAAAATTGAGTTATACTAACCTACTCTTCTTTATTTACATATTAGTTATAGGATCGGTCATATTATAAGTCTAAAGCATTCAAATAACAACCCATGAACAATATTACTCAAGTCACAAGCTAGATCACTACATGCACTTGCATATAGCATTATATATGATTATTCACACACAAACCAACACATAAGAGAGAAACTAAATATAATTGAGGCCCTCTTTGGAGTATTTTATATGTAGGTAGTACTCATTAACAAAGGCATCCTCGAGGTCAGTTCAAACTCATGAGACCATTAACTCATTTTTGGCAAGACAAGACCTAAGAGGAGGATCTAGGGTTTGAATTATATTTTGATATCAAAATCCTATGTATGTGATGAAAAAACACAATCCATAAGATGAAAAAAAACCTATAAAAATCTAGGTGTAATTTTCAATAAATAATCAATACTTCATATAGGATAGATACATTTTAAGCATAAGAAATAGTATAGACATAAGTGTCACGGGGTGACACAATGTCTGTGCTGACAGAAAGCTAATTTTATGAAATTGATGACTGAACCATAATCATCATACAATCTATTTATACATATCCATTACTTATATTTTCATGTGCATTAGTGTATAATCTAAGTACAATTTTTCCTTCATATTCTTATTATTTGAATATTAAATGTTGTAAGTTATATATTTGGCATAACTTATATTCAATATTTCTTATCAAAATATTAGTAGAATCTAGATTCATTAGTTGGTTTGAGTTTTAATGTAGCTTACTCCTTATTTAATTATTTTATTATTTTATTATTAATCCTTATTTCTTAAAAAAGGTTAAACATTTGGTGAACTCGATGTGAATCAAACTTGCAACCTTATAACCAATACATGTGACTACAACATTTTTATTTATACCACATAAACGAGTCTTTGATATGTTATTGGGATGACCTTGGATTCATAAATTTCATGCAGTACCTTCCATATTGCATGGGTGTCTTAAATATATTCATGAAGTACAATTTTAAGGATTCAATATGAATTTCCTTTACAATAGGTAAAATTTATTCCATGATAGCTAATTATACAACTTACTAAGGTTAATCATGTGTAAAAGGGTAATAACCAATAAATGCCCTTTCCTAGGAAACTAATAAGTGAGATTTCATTGCATTAGAGAGCTATAATAAACTCTTTGATATCCTTATTTACACCTCCATGACTTACCCAATTATTGACAATATAGCACCATGTTTCAAAATAGGTAAAAAGACCCAATATTACACCAAAGAAATGATAGAACATTAAATAATGGGTTATATGAACCACTACATCTTCTACTACTAACTCATGACCATAGAGTCATATGAGGTATACCTAGAGTATTACATATTCTCTAGTTTTAGATTTGGTATATATACATGATTCTTGACAACATCACTAGTTTATTATACCATATACAGAGTATAGATCACCCTATAAGCATCCCTTATAAGGGATCAATAGCTAGCATTCTATTTTCAAACATTCCCAAAAAATTCAAAAAAAAAATTCAAATTTCAAAAAGTCAAAAAGTCAAAAAAATCAAATATTCAAGAAAATATAAAAAACATTAAAATACAAAAATATTTATCATTTCACATGTTTATTAGCTTTTGCATATGTTGTTTACTTTATGTTAGTAAATAACATATCATTTCTATACACACATGTGTTTCATGGGTACTTGAATGTGATATAGGGATACAGGAGATCCATGATACATGTGAATGTGAATGTTGGACCTTTCTTGTTCTCATGTGACACACTACGGTGGGGAAATATTGATTCTATATGATCATGATTAAAATAAGATATATTATTTTATGATCATTTCCATTATCACATTGAGGTTCTATACTGACATTTACACATGCCTATACTCATGTTTTTATCTTATAGATTGTACTTGGTATGCTATTCTACATGAAATTTTGCTAAAATATGTATGCAGGGACTAGTATAACATGTTTATGCTAGTTGCTTGTATTTCATTTGCTTCATATCTTCATATGGATTACTTGAGTTTACTTCTTGTGTGCTTTTTTTTTTTTTGGAACATTTGATTGTGTTCCTTGATTATTAGACACAACTCCCTAAATCTTGATTACTTCTTTGGTGTGTGCATATTTGCATATGTCTTCCCCTTGAATGTGAAAAATTTTAACATGCCCCTTTTTTGCAGTCTCCTTAGACCCTCTTTTTGTGACATTTGAGTACTCATGTGTATGTTTGATTATTTTCCAAGCTTGTTATCTTCTATTTCCATGATACACATCATGCATCTTTGGGCTTGTTATATATGCACACTATAAGCTTCATTGATATATCTACTTCAATATGATACTACTTTATGCTTCTTTAATACATGATTGACATAGATACAACATAGTTGTATTATGCTTTTGAGATAAGGTGGCTATCACTTTTTTATTCCCCTCACCTCAAACAAAGGGGGGCATATTATTGGAGGCATGTCATAGAGACATGATTCCACATACATACAATTGACATAATTGGTAAATTTTAATTCAATTTACATGATTCAAATATGCACATGGGATAAAATTCTATAGATTTGACATAGATTTGATATAATATTTTTAAAATTTTTGATATATATATATTATAACAAAGCACATTTTGATATATATAATCTACCATCTTTATTTCTTAGGCTATATTTACCCCTTTAACCCTAGATTCCTCCATAATCTAGATTTTTAGTGTTAAATTTGAAACTACTATAGTAGACAAAATCTCAAACGGTGCATCTCAATAGAGTTGGTGCATAAATATTGATATAATTTGAATAATGTATCTATAATTTAGTGAATTTTCATGGTATATGCACCTCAAATGTGTCTCAAGCTGAAGCATCTATCAAATATATATATATATATATATATATATATATATATATATATATATATATATATATATATATATATATATAACAAAGCACATTTTGATAGATGCTTCATCTTGAGACACATTTGAGGTGCATATACCATGAAAATTCACTAAATTATAGATACATTATTCAAATTATACCAATATTCATGCACCAACTCTATTGAGATGCACCGTTTGAGATTTTATCTACTATAGTAGTTTCAAATTTAACACTAAAAATCTAGATTATGGAGGAATCTAGGGTTAAAGGGGTAAATATAGCCTAGGAAATAAGGATGGTAGATTATCTTTATAGTAGGGCAATTATCTGTTAAACTCAAATATAACATATACTAAATTTATTAAACTAAGATAGGCTAAAATTAGAAATTACAAATATGCTATATATGGAAATGACAAAGAAATAATATGCTTAGTTGGTTCTAATGCTAACATAGTTATGGATTTGGAATAGGTAGAAATCAAACTAGAAGAGTATTTTAGAATAGTTACAAAATTTTAGATTGAATGCCTCTGAAACCATGGACACTAGATTCATCTTTGGATGGTTATGTCAACACCTCTATCTAAACTAGATACAAGTGTCTTGTATAGAATACCTTCTAGAAAAGGATGAAATCACCTAGATGCTTCTATTTTTGTCTTCAATTTCACTCTAGTGCATTCAGATATGGATCATGGAATATCGCTCCTCATGAAATGTTAAAACCCTAATTCTTCATCTTCATAGTGACCTTAGAAAAAATGGGTTAATGAGTTCATGGTGTTGAGCTGACTCCAAAGAATACTATATCAATGAACACTACCTACATAGCCCATACTTCTAAGAGGATCTCATACTAAGGTAGTTCTCTCTTACGTGTTGGTTTGCATATGAATCATGCAATATGTGGAAAGAAAGTACAACAGTGACCTATTAGGATTTAATATTTACTATGGTAAATTATTTTATAATATATTATTATTATGTAATAATAATATATATTAAGAGTTTATTATACATGAATTTGGAGGGAATCACCTAACTCACTATTATAGGATATTTTGAGATATTCTAGAGGATTGAGTGGTTAGTGAGACTCTTATAATATAGAAAATACTTTCCTATATATTTATGTAAATGGTTCAATTAATGTATGTAGTAGAATAATAGTATTTATGTGTTTAAAATATAGCTCTTTGTGTATTTGACTCCATTACATTGCTTTGCATGTGATAAATTTTGTATATGGATAATCAAATATCTATCATTGGTATCAGAGTAGTGTCAATCTTTGTAATGGAAGAATAAGAGATTGTAAGGGATAGTTGTTTAGTTCTTTACCCTAGAGGATGGTAGTAGTATATATAAAATTATGTTAATATTAGTATAGCTTCGTAACATTTATTATTCATGTTTTGTTTATGTCTATTCATTGGAAGTTTCATAGGTCTCAGTACATATTTTAATTGACTATCATTCATATGCATCTCCAAATTGAAGTTCACATTGAAATCTGATCAAAATGTATATGAAAGCTATATCCATAGATCAGGAGAAGAAGAATTGTTTTTAAAAGTGTTCCAACCAAAATAATTTAGAATAATTATGTTTCCATCGTAGAGGAAGTGTGGATTAGTACAGCTTTACTCAGATTTATAATTGACCACATTAGCTTCAACACATTGACATTATACCACCATATTTTTGAATCGTAGCTAGAGTTATCACTCAACATGCTCAATTTTCCCAATGCCATTCAATACTGACTACTTTGATCTGATGTTGAACACATTTTTTATCCATTCAAGATTTAAATCAGCATTTTTTTGGTATATATGCATTTCATTTTGCATAATACTATTCATCTTCTGTTCTGACATTTTCCTGTGATTGAATATCACATACCCTATGCATACATATTATTCGTTGTATTTTTACATGCTTATATCCATATGAGCTTTAAATTCATGTTATATCCATTCAATGACAAGTTTGGCCCTAAAATGTTCGAATCTAAATTGTTAGCTTTCAAAGTTAATTTTTTAATCTTATCTTCTCCACTAACATCCTTATCTGTGAATGCCTAATCAGTTGTACCATTTCTAGATGTCCATTAGACTATGGTGAGATCCTCTTAAAGTAGATATATAGCTCCACATGGCTTTAAATTTATAGATCCTCTACACAAAAATCTCCACGCAGACTTTACATTTGGATCATTCTCGGTATGATAGTCTTGAGTCAAAACAAAAATAAAGTCAAGTTTGGTTTTATTCATTTCTTTATCGATTGGTAATTGATTTATTAATTTAGTCTTTTATTTTTCTTACAATAGCTTTTGGTTATATTATAAAATTTAAGCAAAAGAGGTTGTTAGGTTTAAGTTTAGGATATGACTTCTTAGTATATCCATTTAATACATGTGGTCATAAGAGGCTTGATATCATCTTAGTATAGGTTATCAAAGCTTTTATGAGTATAAAAATTTTACTCAGTAGTCTTATCCTCTGTAGTATTTGGATCTTGTCAATAGTCTAATTATATATTACAAAATGAGTCTTTTGATTAGTTTAAGTTTTAAAAATTCTCAAAATTTAATCATATGTTTGGTTCAAAGTGTGTGTCATTTAAATTTTTCAAAATTAAAAGTAGAGTCATTGAATTTATTTCGTTCCATTTTCAAAAAAATTTAAAATAAAAAAAATTGCTTTACGAATGCATTTTTGGGCAACATCGATGTACTATTTATTGTTTCACATTGAGGGGAGAAGTACACCCAATGAAAAAACAATTGAGCTTCACAACTTCATCATCTAAGTAAGTAGATTCACGTGCTAGAGGATGGAGGAAAATAGAGGTTGGAATACATTCAACATCCTCTTACAATCTGCTAGTGATGGGGACACATGATGGATTAGTGGTACTTGCATTTGTGCTAAATCGACTAAATCCAAGGATAGTTTTTAATGGTAATGAAAAATGTCTATGTTATTTTTGTTTAGGTGGAAAAAAACATGGACAGAAGATGCAAAAGAATACAATGAGAATTTAATCCTCATAATATTTTTATTTTTCAGTTATTTTTATATTGTGTGAAAAAAAAAGTTTTCAATCATTCCCCTACTGAATTGGAGTAAAGGCGAATATAAACATCATGGAATATGAAATGGTTGTATAAGAAGGCAGTTGACTATAGAAATCCTCTATCATATTTCATTAGAAGATAATCGATCAATTAATACATTCACATAGAATAAAGGCAAGATACATTCTTGTATAGTAATAGTCATATGTATCAAGATCTAGACAACAAGATTGAGACTATAGTATTTAGACTTAAAATTATGTATTGGCATACGATTATGTTTTTTAGTTCACATGATGTACTTGCTCTCCATATAAACACTAAGGGGGGAATGTTAGGATTTAATATCGGCTATGATAAAATAGTTAATAATATATTATTGTTATGTAACAATAATATATATTATGAATTTGTTATACGTGAATTTAGAGTGAATCATGCAACTCATTATTATAGGAGACTGTGAGATATTCTAGAGGATTGATTGGGTAGTGAGATTCCTAGAATATAGGTAATACTTGGTTATATATTTGTGTAAATGGTTTAATTAATGTATGCAATAGAATAATATTATTTGTGTGTTTAAAATATAGTTCTGTGTATTTGACTCCATTACATTATTTTTTATGTGATAAATTAGGTGTGTGTGTTTTCAAATATCTATCATGAACTAGCTTGTAACATGGAAATATATCTCTTCGGACATTCCTTCAATACTTTAGACCTATGTATGTGTGGTCCATATGACTGATATGGAAATAGGATAAAATAGGGAAGATTTTTTCTATTGAGTGTTTGATTGAATGTTTTTTGTAAGTTACCTAGTGAATAGGTAAGGAGTTTTTAGGTTGTGAGTAAATGATGGTTGATATTGTATTTATATCAATCCCTTTAGAGAATAAATCACATTAAATAACTTATGTCAACCATTAAGATACATTTCATTTGAAAATTAGATGAATTTAGGCACTACACACTTGTGTCAGGGTAGGAGACTGATGTCGATACAGGAGCCTAAGGTTGATGCTTGTGTCTTGGCAATTAGAAAATAGGTATAGGCTTAGAACGTGTCATCAATATAAGACTATTCAAATCAAGAGATAGGCCAAGGGGCATAAGATAGAGTAAATGTGAGACTTGCAATAAAAAAAAGGTATAAACTAAGAGTAACAACCAAGGTTTGAGTTGGTCACATGGACAAGACTGAGGTGATGTATAATCCATAAATATCATCTACAATTCCCACCTTTAATATAGTAATTAAATTATTGGATTAAAGGAGAAGAAATGCATAGTTGGGTGTGTATAACACACCTTGTCTTTGTGTGAGCCCAACTTGAGTGCTTTTCTCATGATTGACCTACAAATAAGAGAATTTTATAGTATATAATCATTGCATATAATCTGAAATTAAAAGTATTTGAAAAGATTGCAATTGAAAGAGAAAGGTTTAGGATTATCCATGTGTATCAATGCAACTACCTTGCCTATAGGCAAATTGATTTGAAAATATATATAATTTTAAAGCTCTAAAACTAATATTATGACAAATATATATAAATCTAAAAAGTGCATATATCTAAGGAGATAGAGAGAAAGAGATATTGGAAGGCACATGCCCCCAACCTTGGATAAAAGGTGAGTTGTCATCTAATAGTTGAGATTAGAACCATCATGTAACCTAATCATACTTATAACCTGATGAGTGTGAGTGAAACAAGTCAACTCATACTATAAAAGGGGTGAAGTTGTATGATAAAATCAAGTCCAACTTGAAATATTGGCAAGATTGAGTGATTTAATCACCTCACCATCTGAAAATCAAACAAACTACTTCAGTAGATTGGTTCAACACAGTCCATAATAGTCTGACCTAGTGGGTGATGAGATTCTATAGAAAAATTTTGAAATATAAAATTGATTTAGATTTTATAGTATTAGGTGCACATTGTATATCATATACACTTTAGATATGTCTCATGTTGAAACTGTGTGTAATAGTGGTAGCAATGTTTAGAATTCTACCACAAATATCTATTTAAATCATATAAATATGTTATTTGGTCAATTCAAAAATTGTGTAAGTGTGGATAACATGCTTCCAAAACATGCCCTCACTATATATAGATAAATAAAAAATCTAATATAAGTTTCACTGTGTAGAACATGTTTATAAAACATGCCCCCACTGTAATCTGAAGATGTTGAATATTGAATAAGTCTAGAGAATATGCTTCTAAAGCATTCCCCCACTCTATGTAGAGAAATATTAAAATTGTTATAAGTTTTAACATGGAGAACATGTTTGCAATACATACCACGCTATAATCTGGAGATGTTAAATATTGAATAAGTATTGATAACATGTTTCCAAAGCATGCCCCCACTGAATCAAAAAATTGTGTTAAATGTAGAGAATATGTCTCTATGACATGCCCCTAATAATATGCCCCCCTTTTGAGGTGAGGGAAGAATAGTAACTGGTAATTACCTCACCTCAAAATGATAGGACAACTATATAATCTATGAATTGAACCATGTAGCATATAGAAATAACATGTCTAGGTAGATATATCATTGAAGCGTATACGATAATATGATCACATGAAGGTCTAAGATGTATGATAAATATCATGGCAATGTCTAGGTAGAAATTTGGATAAGCTCAACAAGTAAACAAGCACACACACACAATATCATTCAAAAGCAAATTAAAATGCAACGGTCCAAGGAGACCGCAAACAAGGGGCATGTTTAAATGTCACACAATCGAAGGGACATGACTTAGTCAAATGTCTACAAAAATAAAAATGACATATTCAAATGTCCATACAATAAACAATGACATATTTAAATATCCATACAATAAACAATGGCATTCAAATGTCAAAGAAAGCAAGCAAAGGCACGGAGGCCAAAAACAAAGGATCATATTCAAATGCTTTAACAAGCAAAACAAGATACTTAAAGAAGTGTATAAAAGATAGCACAAGCAACCAACATAAACATATCACAGTATCCCATGGATCAAATGTGTTAACAAAAAATGTCAAGTGCATAGCATATCAAATACCCTAAATCAAATGTAATCATGGATAAAAGCATGTTTAAATACATATAAGCTCAAAAATGATAATGAAAGATGATAATCAAACCATATAACCTGTGAGTATCAAGATAAAAAACTCAGATTCCCCCAATGTCCACATAACAGGAGTAAAGGGAAGGTCCATCATCTGAAAAAGAATAGATCATGTATCTGTGTATGCCTATATCACACTCAAATATAAGCATGACACACATGTGTATGTATAAATAACTGATATGCCATCTACATAAAACTAACACATATATTCCAAGGAGCCAATAGAATATGTGGGCACAAAAAAATATTTTTGGGTTTTTAAATATTTTTTATTTTTTTGGTATTTTTAGAATATTTGAAGCTTTTCAACCTTAAGTTGGATCTTTGACATTGTTTGCATCATGATTGGATAAGTTTAAAATATAGATAACATGTTTCTCCTCACACTTTACATGCATAGTAGAATAACTAATGCTATCATTTGGAATATGTATTAATTTGCTTTCATGAGAAAAAGAAATACCTTGCTAATTTGGATCAATTTTAGCTTCCATTTGGTATAACCAAAGATTTCCTAGTATAATGCATATGGATATGTGGTAGGCATAACCCAAACCCATGTTTGAACCACTTTAGGGACAAAAGCAATTAATATTATTATGTTTACCAAAGAGTCTTTCCCAACCTCCTTTATTTTTTAAGGTTTTTAGATCAAAGCCAATTTGTTGTAAGCATCTTACATTGTAAGTAGTTTTTGTCTATGTAGAATCAATATGGTTATGCCAAAAATATGCACCACCCATGAATAATCTAATTATTAAATCTTGTCGACATGGATTATTTTTGTGTTGTTCAACTTGGGATTATTTCATAGGAATTGGACCTTGGATTGGCCCCATGTTAAGTAACATTTACAAACTAGTCATATAAAGATTAGGAATACCATATTTTTGTTCATAATGCTCTTTAGGTAATTTATTTCCTTCTTTTATGTGAGGAATAACTTTTTTCTATTTGGAGAGAGGTATGTTAAGTTCCTTTGGATGAGTAATTATGAAGGAAGCATATCTATGCACATCATTATATTAATGGGTAAATGACTCATATTTTTTATGCAATTCTCTTTTCTTTAATTGGTAAATAATCCCTCTACTAAAAATAAATTACGATTTCAAATCTGAAGGTCTAAATGCTAGCTCATATGATCTAGTTTTGGATCAAATAGTATAATTTTGAAGGGATTCATCATCACATTGTTTGAAATCATGCAAATGTTATGATGTAAGTTTTGTCACCTTATGGATATTGAAATTCATGAAGAACACATCTTGTAGCTATGTCAAAGTGGTTAAGGAACCTTTTAGTAGGTTATAGAACCAATTTTGAGCTTCATCAAAAATGCTCATATGGAATATGTTTAGCAATAGTATGTCATCTTTTTCCCATTGACCAAAATAATGTACATAGTTAATCATGTGGTTGAATGGGTCCTTGTGACTCAAAATGAGAGGTAAATCTAGTAGTTCAAAATCTTGTGGATAAGGATATTCAAGTATACATTTTGTAAAAGGTTGACTATTAAACAAAGTCACATTTGCATTATTACTATGGAAAGTCATTCGCATTTGAAGTATATAAACATGTTTTTGAAGATCCCTAATAGTGTTCATCATATAAATTAAATATTCCATGGAAATATTAGTGTTTGTCATAGGTGTTATCATTGGTTCCAATCCACCACCTTTTATGAATCTAGGCATATGAGTATCATCATCCTCATAGATAACAAGTACAAGTTCATGATCACTAAATTTAGGATATTTTGGTAATGGTATTGGATCTTTGAACTTTGGTACTTTTGGTATATCATTTTAATAGATTGGACCATTGGAAAAATTTGGCTCATTCACTTTTGGTAAGAATATAACTATTGGAGCTCGAGGAATCTTTGGTAAAGGCACCTTTTTTGATATAGTAGTGACTTTTGGTGTAAATGTATTCATTGGAAGATAAAGATACTTTAATTTAGATGCCCTAGTTGATATTGATAATAGTTCCATATTTGGAACAATAGCAGTCCTTTGCACTTTAGGTTTGAAATGCCTTCTTCTTGATGTTTTCATATTACTTGGTAAAGAGGCCATGATCTCTTGGTTAAACTTTCAAAATTTTGCAATATTAAATGAAGGTAGGAAAAATTCATCACCTTTGTTAAGGGGGATATTATTTTAAAATTTTGGAATTATGGGGGTTTGAATTAATTCATTTGAAGGAATATCACCCTTATAAGTTATTTGTAAATTAGTCATAATTTATTTATGTATTTGTCAAAAAATTTGGCGATCATATGGAGCATCTTGGTCATATGTGCCCCCTTTTATGGTAAAATGTGCATGAAGGGCATGATTAGATGACTTGCCCTGTTGGTGCCTCATGGATGTTTTTGAAATTTCTAAGCCTTATGGATATATATTATTTTTTAAAGATATAGGGTGGGTTATACCTTGCTCATGTTTTCCCAAATCTTGTCCTTTATATTCATATTTTAGAAAATATCAAAGGCCAAAATCATATGATGGTGGTGTAGGAAGTAACAGTAAAGGATATTTATATTCCTTAAGATAGATCAACTCATCTCTTGAAATGGTGGGAGCATGGACCTAATTAGAAGGATAACAGCAACCACCATTCAAATTTTTTAAAATAGATGTTTTAGCATTTGCAAGGATACAGGAGTAATCAATTTTTACCCCTTCTTTGATAGAAAGTTGTAGAGTTTCATAATTATAGTTATAAAAGCAACCAATATCATCCATGATAAAAAAGATAAATAAAATAAGGATTAGGTCAAGATAGGTAAGAAACATCTTATAGGGTATGATATTCAAAAATTAAGTTCACCAGATTTTTTACCTTAAAAATTTAGATTATGGAGGAATATAAGGTTAAAGGGGTAGAGATAGCCTAGGGCATCAGGATGGTAAACTATCCTTATAGTAACCCAATTAAGTGTTAAACTCAAATACAACATATACTAAATTTATTAAACTAAGATAGGCTAAAATTAGAAAGTAAAACTATGACAAATATGGAAATCACAAAAAAATAATGTACTTAGTTGGTTTTGATGCTAACATAGTTCTAGAAATGGAGTAAGCAAGAAACAAATTGGAAGAGGATTCTAGAACAATATCCAAATTTGGGATTAAGTGCCTTTAGATCCACAAACACTAGCATCAGCCTGGGATAGTTACAGCAATACTACTATATGAATTGGAAGTATGTGTATTGTATGGTATACATGTTAGAAAAGGATACAACCACCTAGATGTCTTTGGGTTTGTCTTCACCTTCACTCTGGTTTATTCAAATCTAGGTCATGGGCTATCATTCCTCATGAAATGTCAAAACCCTAGTTATTCATCTTCATAATGACCCTGAAAAAAATGGGTTAGTGGGTTCATAGTGTTTATATGACCCCAAATATCTCTTTATCAATGAGCTCTACTTACATAGTCAATACTTTAACGAGGGACTCAAACTGATTTATTTATCCCTTACATGTTGGCTTGTGTGTAATTCATGCAATATGTAAAAATCAAGTACAACAGTGACCTTGCTTATAACTTGGAAAAGATAGCTCTTGGGTTGATCATTTAGTAATTTAGACCTATGTATGTGCTTTCCCTATGACTAATATGGAAATAGGATAAAGTAAGGAAACTTTTCTCACTTTTGTACTTGATTGAATGTCTTTTGTAAGTTATTTGGTGAGTAGGTAAGAAATTTCCAAGTTTAAATGAATGAGAGTTTACATTGTATTTTTATCAATCCTTTTATAGAATAACTCACATTAAAACACTTACATTGATCATTAAAATATGTTTCATTTGAAAATTATGACTTTAAGGCACTAAACACTTGCATCAAGGTAGGACATTAGCATCGACACAAGATTCTAGGGATGACGCTTGTGTCCTGGTAGTTAGAAAATAGGTATAAGTTCAGAAATTGTAGAGGCATAAGATAAGCATATTTTAAGCATTCTATAAAATATAAAATATCTAAATCATCAACATAAGACTAGTCATACCAAGATATAGGCCAAGGGGTATAAGATAGAGTAGATGTGAGACTTGCATAAGTAAGAAAGGTCTACAACTACAAGGAACAACCAAGGTATGAGTTTTCCATGTCTATAAGACTGAGGTGTTATATAACCCATAAATATCATCTATATTTGAATGATTTTATTAGTATGATTGATATTTTTTGCTCTCAATGGACTTGGAATTATTTTATATTATACAAGTTGATATGGTTATACCATTCAACTCAAGCAAGATTGGATAGATTATGTTATAGTAGAGTTGTGCAATTAAGATTCTAAGATCTTGATAGACTTGGCATAACTCACCCTTATACCATATTTGGGGAATGATCACCCTCCACTTCCCCTATTCACATCTCCAATATTTATTTGTGAACCTCTCTCTAATTCTTCAGCTAGGAAACATCATTACCAAAGCAAATTATCAAGGATCAACATGATTGCATCAACACATAGGTGTACTCCTTTGCTCTATTTTTTTTTAAGAAAATTTTAATTATTCATTTTTCATATTATATGCACTAATTACACTATAACATGCTCTTGGTTTCAAGTCATACACATCCAACAAAATTCAAGTAAGGCTCAAGCAAATCAAGATGTTTTGTGCACACCATGGTACACATTTATTATAGTTCAACCCTATTATTCTGATTATTTTGATCACGAGTAGCCCATTAGAAGCTTGAATTCTGATATATATCATTCACTATTATTTATAGAGATCCAATAATCATCTTTTTTCCTCGATAGTTACATTCAGACTTGGATAGTAACATCGATGTTACTATCCATTATCCAACATAAGTTACCATGTCTTTTAAACACTCAAATTTGCAAATATTTTGGAATGCACATGTTAGCCTATTGTGTTTCATTAACCCTTTTGTAAGGAACTTTTCAAAATAACTTGTATAAAAAAAATTTAAATCAACTCATTACCCATCTAAAAAATACAAAGCAAGAACCTATTTAACTCAGTAAATCAACTACAAATCTGAGTTATACTACTCTATTCTTCCCTGTTTATATATCAATCATAGGAAAAATCATATTATAGGTCTAAAACATTCAAATAACAACCCTTGATTAGTATTTGTCAAGTTACAAGCTAGATCACTACATGCACTTACATATAGAATCATACACCATTGTTCACACGTAAAGAAACACATAGGGAATAACTACATGTGTCTAAGGCCCTCTTTAGAGTATTGGCTATGTAGAAAAATATCATTAAAAATGGATCCTTGAGGTTAACTCAAATTTGTGATCCCATTAACCCATTTTTATCAAGGTGATAGGAGCTAAGAGGAGGATCTAGGGTTTGAGCTATATTATGATATTAAAACCCAATTCACACGATCCAAACATAATATAAAAGGTGACATAAAACCCAATAATACCCAATGGAAGTTTTATCCAACAATAAATACTATTTACATAGTAGTTGTGTTGAAGCACAGACAGTAGTGTCAACACAAGTGTTTGTAAGGTGACACAAGTGTCTGTGCTGATGAAAAGCTAATTTTTAAAATATGACAACTAGACAAAATTCATCATATAGTCTATTTTTACACATGAATTACTCATATTTGTATGCACATCAATGTATAAGCTAAGTACAATTTTTCCTTTGTATTACTATTATCAAAATTTTGAATGTTATATTTTATATATTTGGCATATTCTTAGTTTCAATATTTCTTATAAGAATATCAATAGAATCTAAATTCATTAATTGGCATATTTTTTAGATTAGCTTACTCCTTGTTTAATTAGGCTACTCTTTCATTATTAATCCTTATTTCCAAAAAGGGTTAAATAAATATAAATAAAATATTAAGATGATAGTATAATTATTTTATCCACTAGTCTATGTTTTCATAAACGAGATTCCTATGTCAAGGCTATCAAAATAAATAAGGGCATTGGCTAAAATTGATTTTTATAAATACTACTCAAACTATATTATAATTATAATGGAGGGTATAATGCAAGCCCCATTGGCATTGCTCAATTTGTTTGATATAAGCCAGTAGAGAAATAAATATCTCATCAAATTATGACTGGGGTACATGGTGCTTGCAAGAGATCCAAACAAACTATGGTGCATCCCCTACCCCTCCAAGTTGGGAGTGCCAATTTCAAGGTATGTCATCATTGACCAATGCAAAAAATCACATGTCTTCATTTGAATTACCTACTAATGAGATTAGACACTGGGACCCCAATAGCCAGGTGGAAACACATTTGAGGCCACTAAGAGGAAAGGTCCAAGTTGTCTACCATATTAAGCCTCACACTTTGGACATAATATTCACCAATGATTCGTATGAAGACAAGTCCATAAGGAAGATGAAATATGTTAGGGTAACATTGTAGACAACTAGGAAAGTTCAATATGGAGGAGTAGAAGAGAGGCAAAAATATATAGAACCTGAGGAAGTTCCTTCTACTGGGGATCATTTAAGAATAAAAATATTGCAATGATTTCCACCTACACCAGATTCACAAAGGAAAACACCTCTAACTTAGGTACCTCTACCATCCCCTATTATTCTGTCAATTCAAGTTACTATTATTGTATTTCAAAGAAAAGCTTTAGAGGGTACTTCACAAGAGCAAGGTCAGGTTTCTCAACAAGCTCTCATCAGTCCTAATAGTCATGAGGTTGGTCCTCCTCCCTCCATGCCATAATTGGAAGATGAACCGATTAATTATCCTCCTCACAATCATGTTTTACAACCAATAATTGAGGCTATGGACCCTAAGAAGGACACTCTAATTACAAATATTTATAGTAAATTATGTTCAAAGGTGGATTTCATTCCTAATGTTGCCACTACTTCTATTACACCGATTTAAACTATTGTTTCCACAACTTTTTTTCACCTATTGCAACAGGTATGTCTTAGAAACCAATATAACCAACATCATCACAAGTCACAACACCCATTCCCCAAGCTTCCCCTCTTTTGAAAAAATAATCCCTTATAATGCCTTCTACTAATCCCATTAATTATTACACATTCAGAATAGTGGAAACATTGAATAGACAAGTTCATCTCTAATGGGAATTTCCAATTGTGGACCCTCTTCACATCACTTCTACCTCTTATGTCATAGTTATCTCAACACTTCCAAGCATTATTGGTAGAACCATTTCAAAGCCCAAGGACACTATTGAGAAGGGAAAGAAAATTGTATCCCAAGGAGGTGGTGTTACCCAACCTTCCACACCATTATCATTAGACATCTCCACTACACCTATATTTACCATACCATACTCTTTTCTCACTTCTCCTGGGCCTTCTCCTACCCCTCAAGCTAATTCATCATCCAAAACCACTACCTTCATCTTGGTTGATCCCTCCACTCCTTACATAATTTATGACATCACCTACAACTCCACCACCTCCTACCACTATTTTGCTTGCCCTACTTGATGGATATGAAAATTGGATTCAACTTATATAAATTGAAAAGCTATAAAGATAAGACCTAGTGATTATGGATATCCTACAAGTCATAATGAAATTTGAGTAGGCTACAAGGCCCATGAAAATAAATACAAGAAGAAAAGTGAAATAGGCCTCGAAAAAAGGTATCTCTGATACTGAGGAATAACTCTTCACCATGACTAAAAATTATAAAACAAAATAGGGTGAGAAAGATGAGTATGTAGAGGACCTTGAATAATTCATTATAGCTAGTGGGGACATGAAAATGAGGGTAGTATAAGGACTTAAGCAAAAAATGTAGAGATTAGAAACACAAATAAAAGTCTTTGATGTTGAGAAAGCATTGCAATCATTATACAACCTATTGGTTGAGGTTGTTGAGGCCAAAGACAAGACCATGTATTTAAGTAATAAGGTCAATAAATATCAAAATAAGCTTGTACAATTGGAAGTTAGACTGGCCACTCTTACAAAAGTTATTAAACATGGTTATTATCCTTTCATAGAGGTAATACCTATAGTGGACATGACTTTGGTTTAGATCTAGGCTGTGGGCATGAAGACATGTCTCAAATAATGGGAAAATGAGATGCATGGAGTGTTATAGACTGTTGACAAGTTTGTTGGCATAATCTTGGAATTATTTAATGAAGTTAGTGTTCATGTATTTTTAATGTCAAATGGATATTTGGTCCCACTTGATCACTTTGTTACTCAACTTATTCCATTTATGATAAGTTTTGAAGAAAGAATAATGTAGGCAAACCAAGGAAGTAGAAATGAAGTGATTGAGATATTCATGTGTGAAAAAGAGAAAGTTGAAAGAGGAACTATATTAAAAGAGGTATTGCATGACCCTCTATAAAATCATGGCATATTGTTAATAAAATCTAAAGTGCTCTTCCAATTTCTAATTGTGGACTTAAATAGACAAATAATTTACAGAGGTGGCAATAGTTCTTTAGAGTCAACATACATGACCAATTATAATTGTAGGTACAAGCACTTTGACATATTCCTCTTCTAATCAAACACAAATCTATATATAATGTTCTAAATTTATACTTTATTTGTAATAGTATAATTTTAAGTTAAAGTGGTACTCTAATTTCAGCCACAATACTCTCTTATTATTGCATGTACTCTATTCTTGTCATGGCGGTGCCATCAAAACTTATTTATTCTTTGTAATTCACCTCCCAATAGGAAGAATATGTTAGAATATTAGTGAAATCTTTGTAATTCTCAAGAAATTATAATGAGCTTATGTTTTTATTCTTTTTCTCAAGATCTGTGTATGCATGAATGAATTATAATTGATTTAATTGTATTTATGAGATTGGCGTATGTGTTCAATTTTTAAAAAGTTAAATTGAGCTTGTATCTATTCTAAACATTATGTGTGTATGGATATTGATTTATCATTGACATTGTGATAGTTGTGCATGATAGCAATTTACGACAAGCCATTATTTGTTTAGGTTTATGTTGTAGAGTTAGTTTGCAATAAATATCCTCTGACTCTCCACCGTGTTTATTTTGCTCTAATTACTTAATAGAATAAGGTAGACATTAGTATAATTTCAAGTTTGATCTTATTAATTTTATTGAAAGGATATCATTCTTATCTACATAAAACAATCTTCATTTTTGCCCTACTTTAGGTTCTCATTTTTTTTAATCAAATCCAAATCACTTTAGGATAGTTTCCATTGTGAATAAATCCACCCTCGATCTAGAAATAATTAGTTAGATGTAGATTAAATATGTATCTTATAAATACTTGGGTGATAAGGTGACTACCTTACTCAAACCATCATTCCATCATGACTACATAAGAGAGTCATAACCTACAGCTCATGTCTTGGAGTGGGTAACCATATGTCCTAAAATGAGAGGGATTTATCTCCTCAGCCTATTGGTGTGGATCCAAAACCTTGATCAATAGGTAATGTTGGCACTAGAAGGAGGGCTCCCCTTAATATTTAAATAAAATCATCTGAGTCATAATTGCACTTGATTTGCCATAGAGACTTACTAGGTCCAACTTTGAGTCTAGGTTGTTATTACTACCTCTTCTATAGGTTTACCATATACATATATTAGATAGGGTTACCCTAATTCATTCAAGAATGTAACCTATTTCTCCTACCAATTTTAACCCCTACCAATATAGAGCAATGGCCTAGCTTGTAGGATCAACTATTAATGTGCTAGGATTTGTCCATGATTTACCAAGTAATATTAATAAGTATCTTCCCCTATTCATTCCTACTGGAGGGAAAATAACTGAATAACACATAAAATATTTTAAATCTTCTCTACAACTTAATAATTTCATCCTTGAGGATGTGGCATGTAGAATTTTTTTTTTTTTACCTTACACAATGCCACATATGATTGGTTTTTGAACATTCCTAAAGATTTAATTCCTAGTTGGGCACAAATTAATGACAACTTTATAGCCAACTTGGATAGGTTTATGACCCAAGTGTGTTGTATTATTTATTTACCAGACTTAAAATAGAACCCAACAAACCAATGAGAACTTTCAACACAAGATTCCAAAAGGTGTACAACCTTGTCACCCGACCATATAGACCAAATGTTGTGCTATATGTATAAAAATGCTTTGGATTCTTTGACCTCTATATTTTTTCTTAAGGCCTTGAATATTTAGACTATTACAAGGTCAATGAGAAGTTCATCAAGGTATACAAACAATTTAATCCCCAAGGGTATAATTCTTTAGCTATTCCCAACATTAATCTCAATCTCCTTACTCTGAATCCAGTTCCAAATGCCAATCATAAGACTCTTGTAGCTAACCCTACTCAAGTGTTTAATTAACAAACTTTGAGGTATGCAACACCAAATTAGAATACAAGGTTCCTTAATAATTTATTAATTGCTACTAACAAACAAAATTTAAATCAATCCCTAGTCCCAGTCAACAATAACACAAACTTAGATTCCTCAAAGGGGGAACTTGATGCCATCCAACGCATGATTCGGAAACTAAGTGGTGATTTCTCAAATATTGAAAATTAAATTGGTAATATTAGAGGGGAAGGACCAAACCAAAATTATACCTTTCAAAGGTACAGTAGGTCCTCAATAGATCTAATAATGACCCTGAGCATTCACCAAATAAGCTGCTTGTTATTAATATTTGTGACTTGGCTTTTTCTAATGCATGTAGGGTGTATTGCAAAAATTAACATAGGGATTTTGTTTGTGTTTAATTCTAAAATGCTTATGAAATAATCAAAAAGGAGATGGAAGGGTAAGAGTTAATCCCTAATCAATCTAATGTGTTTAGTAAATCTAATGCACCAAGCACAACTATGATGTTTGAGACTTATCATTTCCAAAAATAAGAGGAGAATGAACTTGATGAAAACACTAATGAGATTCATGTTTTTCAAAAATATCAAAATAATAACTATGCCTTGAGGTGAAGGACACCAAAACAACCTCTTGCTACCTCAAATCCTCTAAACAATAGTGCTACAGCCCTAAATCCAAGTGCTAATAATAACCCAACTCCTCCAAAAGGAAATGATCGATGTCCTCAAGTAGATACATAATTTACTCTTAACAAAAGTGGTTACAATATAGTGGAATACATTGATAATATTAAATCAAACATCAATTTACATAAGCTAGCCCAAATCACAAAACATCATAGCTTATTACTAAAATCATTAACTGAGAAATCAGCTTTAAGTAAATATAAATTAGCTCACACAAACATAATTATCCATAAGATAAAAATTGAATTTCCTCTTTTATCGCTTATTGAGAGGATCTTTGGGAGGAATTTGAGTAATTTTATTGTAGATTCAGGGGCCTCATCCAACATTATGCCTGTAGAAATAAGTAAAAAAATGGGTTTGAATCCATTGAAATATGAAAGGGTTGTGCTCCTATTAGGTAAAATAAAATTCCCAATCATAAGATAATTGCTCGATGTTCACATACAGTTGGCCATAGAACCCATAGTATAATAGTTTACAAACATTTAGGTGGTGGACATCTCTGAAGCTTATGGCATGCTTTTGAGTCACAATTTTTCTAAAATTCTCAATGGATATATGGCTATTAACTGTTCTCACATGTGGCTACCTTGGAGAGGGGTAACTAATCAAACTAGAGTAGATAGGGAACCTAGAATGAAACATATGATTACAAAGGATAATGTTAGGAATGAAAAATTTATTTTTGTCTCATCTGACATTGGTATTTACACTCTCGCCATAAAGGATGTTCCAAATAAAGAAATATTTGTCGATGTGTTAGGACTTTGGACTATGTATTTTGATGAAGCACATTCAAAACAAGGTTTAGGTGTATGTATTATTTTGATAGACCCTCATAAAAAACAATATATTGTTACTTATAGATTGCAATCTCCATGCACTAACAATCTTGATGAATATGAAGCTTTGGTTCTAGGTTTACAATTTTCCCTCAAGCATAATATTAAATAATTTTTGGTTTTTAGTGATTTTGAATTGGTAGTAAATAAAGTAAGAAGTAAATTTTGATGCAAACTATCTTGTCAAAATAAATATAAACACAAGACCTGGGAGCTAATATAATAATTTGATGCTTTAAACATCATACCCATTCTTAGAGAATAGAACTAGACTATGAATTATTTAGCATCTTCTACCACAAATCTAGACCCTCTTTAGGAATCAAAGTTTTAAAAGGTTTCCATTGAATTTATTCCATGTCTTATTCCTGATAACATTGAAAATTTATAGGTGTTTGATGATGATTAAAATATCATATAATTTATGAGTAATACAGAGGGGTCTTTGAATCATAAATCTTTAATGAAGAAGAGGTAGAACTGACTATTAAGGAAGGAATATGAGATGATGGTACTTTCCAACTCAAAGGGAATCGAATCCCAAGAGGCATGGTATCCTTGAAAAGGATTTTTGACCCTGATACACAAGCAAAAAAAGAAAGGAACCCAAAAATAAATAAACATGGGTTTTCCCCAGTCAAATTGGGAACAAAAGAGTCCTCTCAGCATGTGATTTCAAATTGATTGAAAACCTTACTACAATAATATATGGATGTTATTTCTTGGTCATGTGATAATCTATTGTTTTTATCCTAGATTGATCACATATAACATATCACTCAGAGAGGATCAGAAACCTTCCAGGAAAAGGTAAACACTAGTCAACCCAATCTTAGAACCACTTATTTACAAAGAGATCTAAAAGTTGCTTGTAGCCAAAATTATTTTCCCAATCAGACATTCAACCTAGGTTTCAAATCTAGTCCTAGTACATAAGAAAAAAGGTGAAATCAAACTCTGTGTTGGTTTTAAGAATATGAACAAAGCATTATAAAAGGATAATTATCCTTTACCTTTGATTGATGAGGTTTATCAAATCATTAGTTGGTCTAAGATAATGTCTTTTTGTGATGGATTCTTAGGTTATAATCAAGTCTTGGTTGATAAATATGATAGAATTAAAATTAATTTAACTAAGAGATGATAACTTTTCCATATAAAAGTTTCAGATCTTGAAATGTTATTTTCAAGGATTGATGGATATCATTTATATTATGATCTGATTGTCTTTTAAATAGTTCAAAAATGTGGGTCATTTTTAAAGAGTTTTTTATCGATGTAGAAGGTATATGATTTATCTAAATCCAAAGAAAACTATTTGTGGAGTTACAAAAGGTAACTTGTTTAGTAATTTAATCACTAAAGGAATGTATACATATCCAGACAGAGTCGATGCTATATTTCTAAAGTTCCATTTCCTAACAACAATAAAGAATTGAAATATTATTTGGTAAAATTCATTTTATGCATAAATTTATCTCTGAAATCATTAAAATTGTTAGACTTTTGAATTCCATGTTGAAATAGGATGTAATATTTTAATGGACACCAAAATCCAAGAAGGAATTTCAAGACATTGAGGATGTCATTTCTCAAGCTCTAGTTCTATTCAACCCTAATTTTATAAGGAATTTTTCCTTTAATCATTTGAATTTGATCAAACCATTTTGGTAGTCCTCAATTATAAATTAGACAAGTATGAACATCCTATAACATTCATGAGTAAAAATATCAAAGATGTCAAGTTGAAGTATTCGATGATGATAAAAAAACATATACTTTGGTAAACGTGGTAAATAAATTTTCCACTATGTATTGTGCAACAAAATCCATAAAATAATTCTAAATCTAGCAGTGAAGTTCATATTGAAAAAAAAAGAACTAAGGGAATGTAGAGGCAAGTTTGGAAAAATTACAAGCATTTGACCCTGAAATCAAGATAGTAAAGATGGTACAAGGCCAAGGTCTCACTTAGTTGATAACAGAAGTAGATCCCATAATTATTATTGTACAAATCAATCCAAAATATAATGTAATGATTGGTATGGCTACATCATACATTATTTGTTGCATGGGAATTTTCCTTCAAAATTAAATAAAGAAAAAAGAAGAGCTATCAGATTGAAAGCATCTCACTATATGCTAAAGAGAGGATTATTATACAAAAATAATTATGACGGAATCTATCTAAGGTGTGTATCTAGAAGGATTTTAAAAAAATCTAAGCCATTTACATGAAATATGGGAAGTAGAATCCCTTCGAAAATACAAATACATGCAATATTATGAGAACTGGTTACTATTGGTCCAAGATTTTTAAGGATACAGACAATCATGTGAGATCATGTCATCAATGTTAAACATGTTTTAAAATATAAATACATGAAGCTATGCCACTCCAACTAATAATTGAAGGTCACTATTTTTCACAGTGGGGACTATATATTATTGGTGTCTTTAATCCCAATTCATCTGAAGAGCATAAAATTGTATCAACAACATCTTATCATTATACAAGATGCACTGAAGTGGTTGCTACTATAAATTATAGAGTGCAATATGTTGTCAAAACTCTTGAAGAAAACATTATTATGAGGTTTGGTACACCATTTTCATTGGTATGTGATAACGGGTCTACTTTCTAATCAACATATGATAATAAGATTATAGTCAAGTTTTATTCTTCAATAAAGAAATTATTGATGTAATAAATGTATTTGCATACAAGAAATTGAGAGAGTGGCACTCTTTGTTGAAGTATGAATTATGGGTAGATAGAGTTCGATATAAACAAGTTCTCAAAGCCTCACCATTTTTGTTGGTATATGGGAAGCAACCAATTTTTTGAATTACTCTAAAATTCACCACTTATCAATTCATGTGAGAATACAAGGAATATGACAACAAATTTCAATCTAGATTGTTGGATATTATCCAAATGAAAGACACACATGAAGAAGCCTTTCATAAATTTAACAAGCATCAATATGTGAATAAGAGATGATTTGAGAAGAGGTCAAAATTAAAATCCTTCAGAATTTTATATTTGGTTTTACTTTGGGTTAAAGCACATGAAAAGAAGGGGCAACAGGATAAATTTTTAGCCTTGTGGATTGGTCCATACCAATTCATAGAATATTGAAATATTCATAAGGCCATTATTTGGATTTTCTTATGAATGTGCAGTACTTGAAGCATTAATTCTTGGCTATAAATTAGACAAGTATGAACATCCTATAACATTCATGAGTAAAAATATCAAAGATGTAGAATAGTTTGATTTTCTTAGTTGTAGTTGTTGAATAATCGATGATTGATGCCAAAAAAAAACATATACTAATAATTGGATGATATATGCCTTGGTAAACGTGGTAAATAAATTTTCCACTATGTATTGTGCAACGAAATCCATAAAACAAGAAAATAATTCTAAATCTAGCAGTGAAGTTCATGTTGAAAATCAAAAAAAAAAAAGAGCTAAGGGAATGTGGAAATTGAACAAGGCATAGAGTGGAGGCAAGTGGATGGAAAAATTACAAGCATTTGACCCTGAAATCAAGATAGTAAAGATGGTACAAGGCCAAGGTCTCACTCAGTTGATAACAGAAGTAGATCCCATAATTATTATTGTACAAGTTGATCAATCCAAAATATATCAAATGTTTATTATGTAATGATTGGTATGGCTACATCATACATTATTTGTTGCATGGGAATTTTCCTTTAGAACTAAATAAAGAAAAAAGAAGAGCTATCAGATTGAAAGCATCTCACTATATGCTAAAGAGAGGATTATTATACAAAGAAAAATAATTATATTTTTTATGAAGGAATCTATCTAAGGTGTGTATCTAAAGAAGGATTTTACAAAAATCTAAGCCATTTACATGAAATATAACTTGGAAACACGACGGAATTTTTATTAGTATCTTTGTGAATTGTTATCTAATCAAAACATGCCACTTGTCATCATCTCACTTGTTCATAAGAATAAATGGATTTGCATTCAAATATTCACAAGGAGGATGTGTCTATGCAGAATGATGCCACATAGCACGGATATAAATAAATAGATATGATGGCAGCACATATCACGGATATAAATAAAGGGATATGATAGCATCTAGATGTCAAAGTTACAAATATTCAAATAAATGACTCATCTCAAGGCATAAATATGTGCAAAAAGGTTGTATCCATCATAATGGGCTAACTACACAGTTCAATTCTCCTTATAATGTGAATTAAAAACATGTGTGGGTTGAATTTACCCATGACTAAAAGGAATTTAAAATTAATATCTAAATGATACAAGCTGACAAAATGGACATTTAATGTAATTAAGGCACATGAATGGAATTCATTATAAAAATAATCAAATCTACTGAAACATATTCACATAACTAAAACTTTCACAAAAACTAAAAGAACATGCAGAGCAATTGTGTTCAAATCTTCAACCCCTACAACCTTAAAATAGCTTGGACTACAAATTCAAACAAATAAGATCAGAATTATTCAACTACCAAGCACTTCAAATTCATTATGCAAGCCACCATGGAGTACTTATGCTCATTTCTAATTGTTTAGATCTTCATAGATACAACATTCGAATTTGAGGTATTGGGCACATGTATAAAACACTATAGTGCCATGTTTGAGGAAATTGAACACCACCAGGATGTAAGAGATGATAAGCTTCCTATTTAAATAAATAAATACTCCTTATACATTTAAACCATCAGAGCGGTTGGACTACATCGTGTGGAAGCTAAACTAGAGGTATACCCCAACGTATACCTTGTTTGTAATGTTTTCTATGTTACTGCTTGCAATGATGATAGAGTAGTGACATTAAGAAGGAAGAATCAAATGGATACACAACTAGTGTTTTCTATGAAGGCTACTATGAATTTCCTAAACTAGACACCATTTACAATCACTAAGTTTCCCTAAATTAGATGAAAAACAATGATATAAGATAAGTTCTCAAAGATTTGGTTGAGGATTCCAAAAAAATCATGTGTAAGAAAAACCTCAATTTTGTTCTATTAGGCAATTCAATTAAGGGGTTAGACTAGGAATTGCTTTTATGAAAATGTGTTTTGAGTCGTGGATGTAACCAAAGTGGATAAAAAGGATACCTTTACTTGATATGATCATAGATGATAGGAAAATTCTAGCCCTAGTTTAAGCAATTTGCTATAATCTAACTCAATAGGTTTGCAGGTTTAAGTAAGGTGGATACTTTTATATGCTATCCTATATAATAGATGCAATTTGTGCAATAGTGAACTATCTAAGTATTACTGCATGGACCCCTGATTCTAGAGTTTTAGTCCATTCATCCTTTTTAAAGATTTACATTCATAGATATAGATAAAACATTAAGATGATAGTAAACTTATTATACCCACCAATTTATGTTATCATCAACGAGAGGCATATGCAATGGCTATCTAAAGAAATAAGGATATTGGAAAAAATTGGTGCTTACTATTATTACCCATAGTGCACTATAATTAGAGTGGAGGGTATAATGCAAGTCCCATTGACATTACCCTAGTTTGTTCTAGATTAGTTAGTAGAGCAAGAAATTACTCATCAAATTATGAATGGGGTAGATGGTGCTTACAAGAGAGCCAAAAAATTTATGGTGCATCTAATACCTCTCCAAGTTGAGAGAGACAATCTCAAGGTATGGTCATCATTGACTAATTTTGTAACTCACATGACTTCATTTACATTACCTACTATTGAGCTTAAACACTAGGACCCTAATGGCAGGGTGACATCCCATTTGAGGCCACTAAGAGGAAAGGTCCAAGTTATCTACCATCATAAGCCTCACACTTTGGATAGAATAATAATCAATGATCAAGATGAATAAGAGGACATAAGGAAGATGCAAGCTAATGGGGTAACACTAGGGATAGCTAGGAAAGTTCAATATAGAGGAGTAGAAGAGAGGAAAAAATATCCAAAGACTGAGGAATTTCCTTCTACCAAGGATCACTTAATGAGAAGAATATTACAATGAATTACACCTACACTAGATTCACAAAGGACATCCAATCTACCTAAGGTGACTCTACCACCTCCTCTTATTCCTCTAATTTAAGTTACTATTGTTATATCTCAAGGACAAGCTTTAGATGGTACTTCACAAGAGCAAGGTCAGGTTGTCAAACAAGCTCCCTATAGTCCTACTAGTCATGATGTTGGTCATCCTTTTTCCTCCATGATAGAACTGGAAGATGCACCCATGATTATCCTCCTCATAGTCTTTTTCAACAACCGAGTGTTGAGGCTATGACCCCTAAGAAGGACACTCCAATTATAAAAGTATATGGATAAATATGTTTAAAGGTGGCTCTTAGTCCTAAATTTTCCACTAATTCTATTACACCAATTCACAGTGTCGTTTCCACCTATTTTATTTCACCTATTAGAATAGGTATGTATTAAGCACTAATACAACCAACATTATCATAAACCATGACATTGATTCCCTAGGCTTCCACTATCTTTTAACAATAGTCCCTTCCAATGCCTTATGTTGCTCCCACTATTTCTTCCACAATCTCAATAGCATAAACATTTAATATACAGGTCCCTCTGCTAAGGAAATTTCCAACTATGGACCCTCTCCACATCACTTCTACCACCCAGGTCATAGTTATGTTAGGGCTTCTAAAAATTATTTGTAGAACCATTTCAAATCCTAAGGACACTATTGGGAAGGGAAAGAAAATAATAGCTCAAGGAGGTGGTGTCACCCAACCTTTCACACCATCATCCATATGCACTCCACCTATCTTTATTATACCATTCTCTTTCCTCACTCTGCCAAGACCTTATCCTACCCCTCAAACTACTTCATCATCCATAAGCATTACCTTCGACTTGGTTGATTCCTCCATTCCTAGACAAGTTTTGACATCACCTCTAAATCCTCCACCTCTTACCACTATTTCCCTTTCCCTTTAGGATGGATGCAAAGATCGTATACGACATATGAAAAATTTAAAGTTGTAGATATAGGACCTAGTGATTATGTACATCCCAAAAGTCATAATGAAATTGGAGCAAGCTACATGGTCCATGAAAAGAGTTACAAGAAGAAAAGTGAAATAGACCTCTCAAGGAATTATCTCTAGACATAGGAAAAACTCTTTACCATAACTAAAAATAGAAAAATAAGACCGGGTGAGAAATATGAGTATGCAGAGGACCCTAAATTAGTCATTATAGCCATTGGGGACATGAACCTGGGGGCAGTCCAAGGAATTATGTAGAAAGTGTATAAATTCAAAACAAAAACAAAGGCTATATCCCCTGACAATGCCATTGTTAATGTTGAGAAAGCATTGGAATCATTATACAACCTATTGATTGAGGTTTCTCAGGACAAAGGTAAGAACATTCTTTTAAGGAATAAGGTCAAGCAATATCAAGATAAGCTTGTAAAATTTGAAGCTAGACTGGCCACTCTTACCAAAGTTGTTAAATAGGGCTAACATCCTCACATAGAGGAAATGCCTCTAGTGGACATCAATTGAGTTTAGACTTGGACTATGGGCATGAGAAATCTTCCCAAGAAAGGGACAATGACATGCATAAAGTGCTATGGAATATTGACAAAGTTGTCGACAAAATTTTAGAATGATTTAAGATCCAGTATTCATGCAATTTTAATCCTAAATGGACAATTGATCCCTCATGATCACTTTGTTGCTCAAATTGTTCCCTTTATGACAAGGTTTGAAGAAAGAATAACACAAGAAAACCAAGGAAATAGTAGTGAAGTTATTGAGCTAGTCATATATGCAAAAGAGAAGGTCAAAAAAGCAACTGTAGTAAAAGATGTCTTGGATGACCCTTTATTAAATCATGAAATATAGTTAAAAAGTTGAAGTGCTCTTCTGACCTCCACTTGTGGATTTAGCTCCGGTAGACAAATACGTTGCAGATGTGGCAATAGTTCTATGAAGTCAGCATATAGGCCAAGTTGTAACTATAGGTCCAAGCTCTTTGACAACTCCCTCTTCCAATTAAACACATGGCTAACTATTATTTTATAATGTTCTATTTTTATTTGTAGCAGTCCAATTTTAAGTTAAAGCGATAGTTTAATTTTAGCCAAAAGACTCTTTGATTATTGCATGTTCTCTATTCTTGTCATGGTGGTCCCATCAAAACTTATTTATAATTTGTAATTCACCTCCCAATAGGAGGAATATGTTGGAATATCAATACAAGATTCTGAATTCTCATAAAGTCTATTGAGATTGTGTTTTTGTTTTCTTTATCAAGTTTTGTGTATGCATGAATGAATTAAAATTAAGTGATTTTGATTTATGAGATTGATGTATGTGTTCAATTTTCAAAAAGTTAGATTGAGATTATAGCTATTCTAATTGTTTTGTGTACAAGGATCTTGGTTTATCGTTGACATTGTGATAGATGTGCCTGATAAAAATGTACTACAAGTCATTTTTTTTTAGGTCTATGTTGCAAAATTAGTTTGCAAGTAGTATCCTCTAACTCTCTGCTATGTCTATTTTGATCTGGGTAATTTCTAGAACATGGTAGATATTAGTATAATTGCATGTTTGATCTCATTAAGTTAAGTTGCTTGAAAGGCTATCATTATTGTCTACATAAAAAAATATTATTTTCTGTCCTACCTTACCTTATCCCTTATTTTTTTATCAGATCTAAATCACTTTAGTATAGTTTTGTTTGTGAATAAATCCATCCTAGGTCTAGAAATAATTAGTTGGCCATATATTATAGTGACCTCTAAAAAATCTTTATGTGACAAGAAACTACCTTGCTCAAATTGTTATTCCTCCATGACTATATAAGAGCATAAGTGTTGGTTTAGACCCATTCCTTATAGATATTGCCAAAGGCTTTAAAATGTAAGGCATGATATTTAGTCCTATTATATGTGATAGTTGGAGAAATGTTTCCAATGGATATGGACATAATGAAGGAATCTAAAGGTTCATTCTAAAGGTTTTGAATCATCTTGGAATAAATTGGTGGTTGATGAATGATAATTACATTGCCATATCTAAGAAGGGGATAATATAATTCTAGTTTTGTTAGTTCATGATAATTTGAAGAGGTTGATCAGAAATTTTCAGTATTTAGTTTTGCATTTGGAGCATTTGATTACTACTAATAGCTTGCATAAGGCTCATTTGTTGGACCATTTGTGCAATAAATTGTGATGGATCTAAAGGTCGTTTAGAATTGATATTTTGATTATAAATGGTTGGAGGAGGATTGGAATATGATGGAGGATTAGATGGGGGGTTTCCAACATTAGTTTTGGGAAGAAGATTCCCAATATTGGTGTTGGTTTCCCAAACTTTTGTAGTAGATGGGGGAAGTTTATTAAGCCAACCATCATTGTTTGGAGTATAGATGATATTGTCATCAAGATTATTAATTAGTTGGGCATGGTTCTATAGATTATAAGGGTTGTTGATTTCAACCATTTTGCATTCAATAGATTTAGAGTGATGTTGTGATAAACTACACCATGAAAAGTTTTCTTCAATGATAGACAATGTGGGAAAAAAAGAGAAGCCTATGTAGAATCTATGTAGAATCTAAATGGTTTAAGGCTTACAAAGAGGTGACATCATGGTGATAAGTGGGTTATAAATTGAATGCTGGAGAAAAATGTTGGTCATAGAAAAATGATGATATTAGGGAAATCGATATAGTTAGTTTCTAGATCTAGAAAAGAGATTGTATAGGGTAGGTTGGTTCAATTTAGTGCTAGAAATGAACTATTTTTAGGCTGACCGATACAGTTTGGTAAAAAGGTGGCACTATTGGTGGCTAAATAAAATCATTATTTCGGATTGGCCAATCTAGTAGGGATTGAACTAGGTAAATTTGGTTAGTGTAGTTGGATAGAAGTTTAAGATTGTATCAGGCTGTTGATGTAGTTGGATAAACACATAAAATTGTTTCAAGATGACTAATAAAGTTAACACACAACATAGAATGGTATCGAACAGGTCGATACAGTCTGGAAGACAAACAAGTTAAAATTTAAATAATTATTTGTGAAAATAAAGATAAGAAAGTAAACTAAGAAAGGTTGTGTTTGACATGTAGGTGCTCATATATATTGATCCTTGTTGAAAAATAGTGAACACACTATAGAGGATTTCATTTATTCCTATAGTCACACTATCCCTATTTAAGGTACGTTGAGAGTAACATTCCAATTTTAACTGCTTATTGGTGTACTACAAAATCAAATGGCTAAAAAGATTCCTAAAGGTTAAAAATAAGAATTCTAAGAATTTTTGATATACCATGAGGTATGTGGAAACTAAAATTTATAAATAGTGTTGTTTAATGGCTTGAGTATTGGAGAAGTACGCCTCATACCACGGTCTAAGTGAAACTCAAAACCACTTGGCCTAGAATGATAAATCTTATGAGTTTTTAAAATGCCAAAACATAGTTTCTTGGAAAACAAAATAAAAATAAATGTTTAAAATGATAGCTGTCAAAATCTAAATTTTCATCATGCAATAAATTAAATAGGTAAATAGAATGGTATCAAGCTAGATAATACATTCAAAACTTAAATTGACCAAACATAACTAAATCAGGTTGGTTAGTATAGTTGGAACCATACAAAAAAATGTATCAAGTTGGCTAATATCATCTAAAAACATAGCAAATAGTACCATGCTAGCCAATAGCATTCGCAGATAGATAGGTAAAGGTATTAAGTTGGCTGATACAATTGGAGTAGAAAATGTATGATGGTCTGAAAGATTTTTCTAAGCAGCTATAAGGCAAAACATGAAACTAATCTAACCAAAGCAAGGGAGATATTGATGTTGGGTTCACTAGAATGTATACATGGACTAAGATGACCTACAACTATCATCTTTCTCTCAGTAAAGGACTCAAATAAGTTTAATCAAATAGATCTTGCATATACTTAGATGATTTGGGTAAGGACCAATCAATTTTGTAGATCTAACAAAGGGTATCCTCAACTCAAATTTTATGAGGAAAGGGTTCCAAAGACTAAGTCTATGACACAAGGATATAGCTCTCACTATACCTCAATAAATGTAAATGGTTTTAACTATGGTTGTAAATATGCAAATAAATTTTTGATGATATGTGGGTGAGATGGTAACATGACGTGGTTGTTTCAAGGCCCACTTAGGTCCAAATCTCACTAAGGCATGTGAGGCCAATTATAGCCATTGGTGGTATTCTTGAGGCTGGTTGTGGTCATTGGTGATTAATCACTTGGGGATTTGGGCCCCCATTGTATCCCATACTAGGTCGTAGCTCTGGTCAATGTGATTACCAATCAAAAAAAATGCAAATAAATTAAATGGTTGTAAAGGGGTTAAAACTAAAGTACAACATGGATTAGAATTGTTGTAAAGGGGTAATATGTAATGGTCAAATAAATGGGGGTCTATAAACCTAAAATGATTAATTAAAATCATAAGCAATCATATATCTACACCAACTTATTCAGTATAGGGAAGAGCCTAAACAAGGATACACACACATACATCCACAATGCAATAAATAAAACAATATATAATCTATTAAGTAAATAAAGGAAAAAGTATAGGGATAAAAATACTTACCTTGGGATGGACCCATCAACACTTCAATCTCCCCCTTGTATTAAGTGGAACATTGCAAGAGAAAGTTGTAGGTTGAATACCTCAAATAGTTAAATGAAGACATATATATCCTTAGCTAGAAACCCCCAATGATTCCTCCTATTGAGCTTCAATGACACCACAAGACAAGACCTCCAATAAATTTTATTAGGGAAGAAATGAGAGCATATGCAGAGTGTATGAATGTGATATGATATAATATGAATAAAATTTGACACCTATATACTGATCTAATATCCCAAACCAACCCTAAACACTAAGTTGATGATATTGGCCAGACCAATACCATTAGAAGATGTTATGGTATTGTCTAGGTCAATACATGAACTAATGTCTGAAGATAGAATCATAAATGTATCAGGAAGTTCAATACAACACAAAAGGACAAAGGCAAAAAATAAAACGGTATCAACGAGGTTGATATCATAGGATATAAGGAAGCTAACAAATATAGAAAGGAAGTAAATAGAAGGGATAGATGGATAGAAATTTGGATGAAGTTAGATGCATAGTAGTGATGGTGTAATAGGATATAATGCCAATATCTCTTGTAAAGTAACACGAGCTATTCCCACCCTATTACTAGTGCACGCTTTAAGGCATGCACTTAGAGAGATTGATGATTTGCCAAGTCATTGCAAGAAAAAACATCAATAAATGATCAAGTGAAAAAAAATTAGGTGTTTATATTATATGTATTTATAGGAGGATATGCATGGTATGTATTATGTACATCTAAAGCATCCTTAGTTTCTATTTTCTCATGAATTGTAAATGGGTGTAAATACATAAACTAAGATTTATTGCTAAAATAATACACTTGTGACCACTCCTTATACACATTTATCTCATGCCTGATTCCACAATCTTTGACTATCTCTCCCTCAATTTTATGTGGATGACCTATTCCTCTAAGAAACTAATGACTACTAAATATTCCTATTCATATTCTTATTCCAAATAACCTAAGCTCATCCCCAGACTGATCCACACTTCTAGCTTAGTTGTCTTTTATCCTCATACAAGGTTACTCTTTTAGGACTATCTCACTCATCGATAATGATTGATTCTTCCAACCACATCACCCCATCAAATAATGTCTAGTTTCTCAAACTCAAATCATCAAATGGATCATCTCATATGTTTCATAAGTGACATCTGAAGGAATTCCAAAATGATCATTAAAAATCTAACTTAGAAGTTCATATCAAGGAAAAATGTTAGAACATATAAAGGTACGTTAAGAGGAAAACATTTATTCTTCATAATTCTAAGTTTACACAGTCCTGGTAGTGCTAAGCTAAATCTAAGTACACCTCCAAGGTCACAAGTCATTGTCGAATCACTTAATCCCACTAAGATTGTGCCAACATATATCATTACACCAGTCTTTCACACACACCACCGTAACATGAGATAACTACACAGAATTTGACCCCTCTTTGGAGTATTGATATATAGTTAATGCTCAACATGGGTTGTTGAGGTCAAGCACAATTTAAGCCACTAATCCATTCTTCCCATTTTATTCTGCATATCATGGATGGTCTATTGATCTAGGGTTCTAAGTGAAGAAGGCACACAATGGCTTTTGCAATGAATTACACATATCCAATCACACACATATAGCCAAAAGTTGAAGGCACATAGGTCCAAATTTTCATAGAGAGCTAAAACCTTGTTGAAATCTAACATGCCCTATAGGCACTAGTGCAAGCTACCCCTATCTAAATAGTGTGGCCTTGTCCCAGATGAATGTGAAGTCATGTTCTTGATTCACAATGACCTCACATAGTCATACAATCAATTTCATAATTGCATTCATAGTCATGCATGACTGATTTCTAGCTAAGATGTTATTCTTTTGTACTTTCCCCTTTTAATATATTTTTATAGTTATCAAGTTCCAAATTAGTTTGTGTGATTTATTGTATATCTTGTACACTCTAATTTTGCTCAACAATTTGTCTGATTAAATTAAAACTCTTTTAATATTTAAATTTGATAAAACATATTGGGGAACCCATCTATTGATTGAATATTGCAAAGCCCTAACCATTCATTTGTTAGGGTTTCTTTCCTTCTCATTATTGTTTTCAATTTTTGTTTTAGGGGTTTTAGATTTGGTAAATTATTTATTAGAAACAATCTTTCAGGGTTTTAAAAAAAAAATTACTCACAGCAAAGCAGCGTTGGTCTTTTGCTGGATCCATCTTTAGGACTTGCCAAGGAATCATAAAGCTTAAGTATATAAGCTCCTCCTTCATAAATGAAGGCTTTTTTAAATTTATCAGCAACATTTTTTGTTTCAGATTCTCCAAAACTTGTTTTAAATGCATCAAATGTTTTTCCTTGGTCTTAATGAAAATCAATATGCCATCAAGTTGCACTACAACAAATCTGTCCAAAAATGGCTTCAGCACCTCATTCATCAATCTCATAAATGCACTTGATTATCCCAAATGGCATGATAAAAAATTCATACAATCCTTTTTTTGTTCTAAATGCAGTTTTCCACTCAACTTCTGCTGTTCAAATCTGATGATAGCCACTCTTCGAGTCAATCTTGGACAGATACTTAGTACCACTCAAGCAAATCCAACAAGTCATCCATCCTTTGTAATGAAAACCTATACTTAATAGGGATCTTATTGATAGCTCTAAAATCTATGCACATTATCTATTCTCCAGTCTTCTTGGGTGTACTACTTTTGGTGCTACACACAAAATCAAGCTTTATGAGATTAAACCTTTCCTACAAATGTTTAACTTGCCTATCCAATTCTTGACTTATGGGATGACTCATTCTACATGGGGCCTTGTTTGGAAATCTAGTTCCACGCATCAAATGGATATGATGAGAAATCCTTCTCATTGGAGGCAATCCGCTTTGGTAAACCACTTGATAGCATCTACTCATTCTTTCAACAATCTGCAACTTTTTTGGCTTTGGAAAAATAGCAAAACATGCCTCTGTCTTCTTTACTTCCTTCAAGAATTCTTTCATTGTTATTCTTCCTTATTGAATTCCTTTGTGGGTCTCATAGTGGACTTGAAATGTTGGATCTAAAAACTAATACAGTCATAACCAAAAAAACTCTTCACAATGATACCTCACTGGGAAAAGAACCTCAAATCTCTAACACTGCCTTATTGTTATTTTCTTCTTCCTTCATTGACAACAACTTGAAAACGTTTTTCCATTCACTGTAATCTGGAAAGTATTCTTCTCCCATCATGCATTAGAATTTTTGCCATACTGCAATGCTCTACCTAATGAGATATGACGAGCATCCATAGGTGTCACATCACACTATACTTTGCATGCCATGAAAATTTACTTTTGCACCATTCACAATAACTCGAAGACCTTTTTGCAATCAAGAAACCTTATTGGGGCTGGGAGTTGGACCACACTTCAACCCGACTTTTGTACCATTTCGGTAGAAACTAGATTATTTGAGCTACCACTATATATAATCAATCTACAACATTTACCTCCAAATTTGCACTTAGTTCTGAAAACGATGCTTCTTTGCCAAGGTTCATCCTCTTTCCTTTCAGGCTTCAGCAACACTCTTCATCCATTAGGGTCTCTCAATGCTCAGGTTCTACTGAAGCAATCTCTTCTATTTCTGCCTCCTCAACTTGCACAAAATGTACTCTCTTCTCACTTCTATTTTCCTTATCCACTTCAAGGCATTACAATGCTCTATGGCCATGTTGTACACATTTGAAACAAGTACTATTAAAATTTCTGCCACGTCCTTTGCTTCTATATCATCGTCCTCTGTGGGAACTATAACCACCTCTTTAGTTCTGTTGCGAGGAACCGGCTTCTCCTCTCTCCTCCACAGAAGTTTGGCCTCTTCCAAAGGATTGCCTTCCTCTTCCATAAGTTTAGGATTGCCTTCCTCTTCCATAAGTTTAGCCTAAATCGCAAAAGCTCTACTCCTTTAAGGATCGGCTATAACCACCTCCTTGGTTCTGCTGCGAGGAACTGACTTCTCCTTCATCCTTTGCATAAGTTTAGCCTCTTCCAAAAGATTGCCTTCCTCTTTCATATGTTTGTCAAGATTCACAAATCTATACTGAGGATCAGATCCCTCAAGGAAGTATGTAGGTGACAAAGACAAAAGCAAGAAATCATGACAGCTGACCATATGCGGGAAATCTCTACAATTACGAGTTAAGCCTACCTTTCATATTTTGTGGGTCAATAGAATATGTCATCTCTGCCCCCTGCAAGAGGTAGAGATTGATAAGCATTTTATTTTTAGCTGACCTATCCACTACAAAATTCAAGGAAGAGACAATTACTTGTAATTAGAGTACGGTGGTTGTCTATCCATTTTCTTCTACTACCCAGATCAAAGATGCTTGGCACTTTTTCTTTTGGAGATTTTCATTCTTAGACGTAGATCCCTACAGGGAACTCCTAGAGCTGTCACATTGATTACTACATTTTTCAGACCCCTTTAAGTGTTAGATATGGTAAGTGCCCGTTGGATATGTCTGATTCATATTCAGACAGGAACAAATCCATGAGACAACATTCCTCTTTGCATACACTAAAGCATCCCAATCTCAATCTAGGAAGAGCGGATCTACTTCATATCAATGTCAAGGATTTCCCCCCGTTTGCAAGCCAGGTCACGAAGGCAAGCATGCATTACTAGTTTTTTCTCTACCACCAGATATTCATCAACCATGAATGTAACGAGAGGTTTTAGAGGCAGTTCTCGATTTTCTCCTAGGAGCATTATCAGATCCCTAGAAGGTACGATCCAAGAACATAGAACCATCATTAATACTACACTATTTAAATGAGCTTCAAAAATATAAACAGGAGCCCATTTCTGAATAAATGCTAGAGTAATAGATTGCATCCTTCATAAACAAATGAGCCATACAATGATAACTTTTCAGATCCATTTTGGGTGATCATGATTGTTTCTTTCTACTTCATGTTTGCCAATTAGCATGTAAAATGGCGCACAACTTTATTTGTATGTTGCATAATTCCATATAAATGTATAGCTTGCACCATGCAAAACATACGTCTCCGATAGTTTTTAATACTATCCACTCTCCCTGTTTAAAGATGTATGCCAACGAATGTCTGCATTGTGGTGGACATGGCTTGATCTTTTTCTTTTCAATGTTTTCCAAGTAATGGGATCTTCTTGATACATGGGGGCACCACGTTCAGTTTGGCATTCTGCGTACTCTTCCTCTTTATCTCCATAAGGAGCACGTTTCTTGTTGTGTAAACTAGATATTTTTGATTTGACAGTCTTCAGTTTCTTAGGTACTCTTTTCAAGAAATCCATATTATTGTCCTCGTATCCGAGTGACCCATGATGATTGATGCTCTTCCTGGAAGGCTCAGCTTCCAATCTGTCTCCATCAGCTACATCAATTCTCTCACTTTCATTGTCAGCACCGGTATTAAGTTGATCTGTACCCAGCAGCTGTTGTTTTTTCTTTATTCTCTTTGCCAGCTGTGATTTAGCCATTTGAGTCACATCTGCCCCACCCTCAACAGCCTTCATCCACTGAGTTTCACTCAAAATATCTGTGTATACAATCTCCTTTCTGCGCCGTTTACCTGAAACCTGATCAATACCATCTAAATTTTGACCACCTTTGTCACTGTTAGTCACACAAAAGGCCCACTCTGGAACTTCATGCTCTTCCATTAACCTTGACCTGTAACCCTCCTGCTGTCGCCTCTCCTCGTCCATCTTCTCAAATAGCCAGAATTCCTCGTCATTACGAGCAGCAAGGCGATTTATTTCTCTTTCACTGGGCACATCTACTCCTAAAGAATTAGTTCCCCTTCGCATGATCTCTCTCAGCATCGCTCTTCTCTCTTCTTCTGCAGTGTTGGAAAAGACAAGGTCCATTAAAAGAGTGTGAATTACAGAAATTCATTAAGTAACAATGTCATCACAGGGTTTTAACTTACGTGTGGAGGTGTTATTGAAAAGGCCAGCTTGGATAACCTTAGCATCAATTCCCATTTTTTGTTTTGCACGTTCAAGAATTTCCTCCTCAACAGAACCAACACTCACCAAAACAAAAACACGAACCTCCTTCTTTTGGCCAATTCGATGGGCTCGATCCTCTGCCTGCTGATCCATTTGAGGATTCCAATCACTATCAAATAATATCACAGTATCAGCAGTTTGTAGATTGAGACCAAGCCCACCAGCTCGGGTGCTTAAGAGAAACATAAAATGTGGTGAATCAGGAGCATTGAACTTCCGAAGCAAGGAACCTCGATCATCTGTTTTGGTTGTTCCATCTAGCCTCAGATACATGAAACCATGCAAAGACAAGTAAATTTCTAGGATATCCATAAGGCGTGTCATTTGAGAGAAAAGTAGCACCCTATGCCCTGCCATTCGCAGCTTAGGTAGCAAGCGATCAAGCAATTCAAATTTGCCCGATGCTCTAACTATCTCTTCTTTTCTATACATATTGTATTCCCCAACAAACAAGTACGGATGATTGCAGCACTTCCTTAGTTGCATAGATAAGTTCAATAGACTCTTTGATTTACCAGTACCTGTATTAAAGATTTTGAAAGATTAAGCAATCTGTTTAGAGAGAAACTTCTGATAAAACTCAATCATAAATCAATTTGACACAGCAATAACTGGTGAATTTCATCACGGAAATACAAATTAGCATATTAATTTGATAGCAAAAACTAAATGTTCCAAGAGACTAGTGAATATCAACAGGAAAATGCATAGATATTTCAATATATATATATATATATATATATATATATATATATATATAAATATATATATATATATATCAATTTTCATGGATGCAACATACACCTGGACATAAGTGAATCCATAACTGAATCAAGCGATTTTACTCAATAGATACAATCTGATACAAATTGTTAACCGAACCCAATGACTTTACTCAATAGATATAATCTGATACACAATTTTAAACAAATAAACATCCTTTTATTGTGATAAATCCTGTAGTCAAAATAAATATGTGGACTGTTTCCATTTTAACGTCAAAATAGAAGCATCCGAATTCCTTAACCCAACCCTTCCTCTTCAGGAAGCGACACAAGATATAGGCATCCAACTAAAAAAATTAACATTTTGTTTCTACACTACAAATTTGAGCTGTGTTATACCCCTAACCTATGGCTTGTTTTTGGATTTGGGATATGTGTGGCTGCCCTGTGGCACACATAACCTTTGACTTAAATCATTTGTTAATCTCTAGGTTGCATATTGGTAGAAGTGGTCAGCCTATTTGGGTTTATGGATTTCCCACAGCCTAATTAGGGTATATATAGGAAGTAGTGTTAGGATATCAGTCATATATTCGGAATTCTCTTCTTCATGTAAGGACTTGGGAGGTTGCCCCATCGAAATTGCTCAGCTCTATATTCAAATATTACAGTCTCATTTCCACTTATATTGTGTGGATCTGCTCTTATTTGCGAGTGAACGTTATTATTCTGCTTATGTGATCTATTATACAGCGATCTATTGTTGTGATTCTGCGTTTGCAGTATAGTTTGTTACAAGTGGTATCGGAGTTTTGATTTGCATAAATTTCTGCAGCACATTAGGGCAGAGCAGAGAGCGAAACGCAAGTGGTTCGGGTAAATCTGTTCTCTTTTCATATAATTTTTTTTTTTTAATATTCTAGATCTAGTTATGTTCGTTGTGGACTTGATCACTCTATGTGAGAGGGTCAAGATTGAAAAAAATATATATCTTAAGAAATTCAGAATTTTCATCTACACAAGGCATTCTGGCCTTAAAAAAAGTCTGGAATCAGTTTTTTTGCACCCTTGGCCAATATTGCAGTCATGCATTTGTCGTGGGAAGATGATTGCAATGTTATAGGTCTCCAGTAACCCTATGTTTTGGCATATTTTTTTGTTTTGCATATTTCGGGTTTTTGTCACATTTGGGTAATATAGCCATCCTTGGATTCGCCTTAAAAAGCCAATTGCAACATACTAGGTCTTTGGTAACTCTATTTTTGACTTTCAGTCAAGCCCATGCATGGCTGGGCCGCAAACTAGAGGTAAGGGCAAGAATTCATACACACCATGGAAGGCTCCTAACAAAGAGGAGACAGATTCAGAAATACGTTCAGGAAAGACTTCCGATTGGGAGTCACTTAATTTGGGAGAGAAAGTGGGCCAACACAACGAGGCTTTGAAATAGTTAGTGGGTAAGGTGTTCTCAAAAGCGGAAGATGAGTGAATCTACAGAAAATTGGAGGAGCTTGCAGATACTGTCAACAAGTGGTTCGAGTCACAACCATTGGCTCCACAAGTTAGTCCTAATGAATGGGTGGAAAATACTAGTCCTGACTCAATATAGGGACACATCAGCCCATGGCTAACATGCATAAGTTTGATGAGAAGAGCTCACTCACTCGGATCACCCAAATGGAGACTTTTTAAATTTACATTAGAATCCGTGTCAGGGTTTTGAGGCTGACAGGACTACGACCTTGAAATCTGACTGTGATTTGGAAAGGGGTCAAAATTGGCAAACCAACAATTGTGACTTGGGACAGAATTGGCCACCAATTGTGACCCACTGCCATTAATTGTGATCTGTATGCACCTATATTTTTATTTGGAACCGGAGCCAATTCATTTGGTGGTGTTGGTTTTGTGCTCAAAATAAAAAGAAGACTCTCAACCCCTGGTCGGTCTTCACAGAGGAGCTGCAGGCATGTTATAATAACAGTCTGACAAAGAAATACTTCAGCCAATTGGCCAAGTTGCAACAAACAGATCCAATAAGAGATTATATTCAGCAATTTCAAACCCTATCTTGTATAGTGGATAAAACATTCGACATGAAATATGCATATTTAATCTATGCATTGTATCTGAGTCTATTATCTTGGTACGCAAGATGGAGGAAAAGAATTTGGCCCACAAGAGACAGGCATTTCATAGCATCAAATATTGTAGCACCCCCGCACCATCATTCCCTTAACCACCCAAATTAATGTCTCAGCAAAATGAAGAAAAAAGGGCAAATTGGTTGTGTTAGCTATTATAGAAAATAAAGAAGAGAGCATAAATGAGCAGAAAATAAACTCTTCTACATTGAAGGTGTCACAGAAGAAGAAGATGTAGGTGAGATAGCAGAGGGGCTGGAGGAAGAAACTAAAGATCCACATTCGACAATCTCTTTCCATATGCTCTTAAATATTAGTACCCAACAAACACTCAAGGTAGTGGGATCCTTGAAAAAACAAAGGGTGACAGTATTGATTGACTCGGGGATACTCACAATTTCATCAACAATAAGTTGGTCGCACGTTTAAATTGTTGTGTACCCAGCTCCAAAACTCCAAGTCAAGATTGTGGATGGGGGTATAGTTAGTTGTTCATGAAAATACCATAGTATTAGACTCACCACAAGGGCCCACATGTTGGATAGCCCTATGTTTGTCATTACCATGGAAGGAGTTGATATTGTGTTCGGAGTCCAATGGCTCCCTACTTTGGGAACATTCGAGATGAACTTCTAGGAACTATTTATGTGTTTTTGTTCTAAAGAAACAACAGTTGAATTAAGAGGGTTGCAAGCAAAATTGTTGTAGATGGTAAGCTCTCATCAAATGCAAAAGTTGTTAAAAAGGGGGTTAGTAGGGTTTGTAACACAATTGTTTTCATTAGAAGCAAAACAATCAAATCCGCAAACATGCTCAGATCTTTAGGTGATTGTGGGCAAGCATTTACTAGTTTTGGGGGATATGCCAAAAGGGTTGCCTCCCAAAAGAGATCACAATCATGACATTCAACTTGTACCAGGAAGCCAACCATCCAACATCAAACCTTACAAGTACCCACACATGCAAAAGAGTGAGATTGAGAAGATGGTACAGGAAATGTTGCACGCGTGTATTATTCGTCGTAGTCAAAGTGCATATTCTTCTCCAGCGGTGATGATGTGGGTGATGATGTGTAAGAAGGATGACACTTGGCATGTCTGGACTACAAATAACTCAATAAATTCTCTGTCAAAGATAAGTTTCCTATTCATGTGATTGATGATTTGTTAGATGAATTATATTGTGTTGTTTATTTTACAAACTAAGTATCTGATCAAGGTATCATCCAATCAGAGATGAAGAGGAAGATATTCCTAAGATGACTTTTCTAACACAAGGGCCCTTATGAGTTTGTGGTGATGCCTTTTGGCCTCACAAATGCCCCTAAAATGTAAGCCATTTTTTCAAAAGTTTGTTTTCATATTCTTTGATGACATATTGATCTATAATAAAACATGGGAGGACCATTTGCACCACGTGGATCAAGATCTACAAATTCTCAAGTAGCATCAACTTTATGCGAAGCCTTTTAGATACTCTTTTGGGGTCAAATAGAAGGAATATTTGGGCACATTGTCTCTTAGGAAGGAGTCAAGGTGGACCCTCACAAGATCAAGGTCATGATGGAGTGGCAAGTATCTAAAACCCTAAAGAACCTACGAAAATTCTTAGGGCTTACGGGATATTATAGCGGGTTTGTTAAAAATTATGGTAGCATACCAGCCCCACTCACAACCCTCTTGACGGACTCCTAGTGGAATGATGTAGTAACCAAGGCATTTGAGAAGCTTGAGGAGGCCATGTGCACTACTCTGATTCAAGTTACTCTCGCCTTTTCCAAAACTTTGATAGTAGAATGCGATGTGTCAAGGCATGGTATGAGTGCAACCCTCATGCAAGATGGCAGACACAATCCATTTGAAAGTCACCAACTCAAATGTAAGAATTTGCTAAAGCCCATTTATGAAAATGAAATGTTGGTTATTCTTCATGCAGTCAAGCAATAAAGGCTTTACTTAATGGGAAGTGACATTAAGGTGAAGACGAATCATAACAATCTAAAATACGTCTTAGGACAGAGATTATCATCAAAAAAGCAACAAAAGTGGGTCACAATGATATTGGGGTATGACTGAAATCATTTGCAAGAAAGGAAAGGAGAATGTAGTGGAGGATGCACTCTCAAGAAGGGATGAAAACACAGAGGCCCCGTTGTGTGCCATGTCCAAATCCCAAGTGGATTGGGTGGATGAGGCAAGATTCAAATGACAACAAGATGCGGATATTCAAAATCTCATTCAACAACTTCAACAAGATCCTCAAAATCTCATTCAGCAAGTTCAACAAGATCCACACACTTTAGATAAATTTGGATGGAAAGGGGACACCCTATGGTACAAAGATAAACTATAACTATGCAATAATTAAAGCCTTAAACATAAGGTTATTGAAGAGCTCCATGCTTCTCTAGTGGATGGCCATTCAAGATCCTAAAGACTTATCATAGAATCGAGCATGCTTTTTTTTGGGAGGGACTAAAGAGTGATGCAGAAATTTGTGGCAGAAAGTTTGGTGTGACAGTAAAACAAAATGCGAGACGATTAAGACTTCGGGTCTTTTGTAGTGTTTATCTAATCCTAACAAACGAAGGGAGGTCTCCATGGATTTCATTACGAGATTGCCAAAATCAAAAGGGAAAGTATCATCTTGGTCATCGTTGATAGACTTGCAAAATATGCCCATTTTTGTGCATTGTCACATCCTTTTGTCGCAAGCATTGTGGCAACAACATTTATGGAGACAATTCAAAAGCTCAATTCGCTCTACTAGTAAATTTTTGACTGATTTATTCTTCTTTTTGTATATTCAACTAGCTCATAGCTCTATATATCATCCCAATCTAATGGACAAACAGAGGTGGTCAGCAAGTGTTTGGAAAGTTATCTTCATTGCTCTGTTTCTAATAAGTAAACATAATGGGTTAATTAGTTGTCACTAGCACAATGATGGTATAACACTTCCATATTTCTTCAAAGATGTCCCCATTGATGGCATTGTATGTATATCCTCCACCATCATCACCTCATCCTTGGAAGTGATACCAAGGGTTCGAGCTATTTAAGAGCATATTCAAAACCAACATGAGGTAGTCTCTAGTCTCAAGGAGAAGTTTGCCATGGCACAAAACCAAATGAAACAAGAAGCCATAGTTCCACGAGGACGTGCCCCCCCCCAAAAAAACCTCGTGTTTCAGGGACAAGGATGTCCCAGGGACGCGGAGACGTCAGGGGGACGTCCCCCAGCCGCCCTGCCACCTCCACCAAGTTCTGCCACCGTCCCGGGGATGTCTCCCTCTGAGAGGGGACGTCCCCGAGACTTCTGGACATCCAGGGGATGCCGAGAAGTCCCCTTGATGTCCGGGGGACGCCAAGGCGTCCCTTGGACGTCTAGTGGACATCCAAAAGTCTTGGGGGCGTCCAAGCATCCCCCATGCAAGACAAAGTCATAGTGTTTTTGTTTTCAAATATTAAAAAAATGGGTTTTTATGCTTTCTACCCTAACCCTAATTGCTAGTGGGAGGCACCCCCACCCCCACCACCCAAGGCCTCCCAAAAGCCTTTCGTTTGTTGTCCCAAGTTTCTAGTTCTTCTGCTGCTGAGAGGAACTAGTCTACTTATAGCTGGATTCACTCTATGAAGAAGAACAAGCTTACCTCTAAGAGGGCAGAGAAGCTTGTGGTTGTACATAGTGCCTTGCGTCTCATTGACCACAACACACTTGCGTACAAGGAGAGTCCAATACCCAGATGGGATGTAGAGCCAATGGAGCCAACACAGATTGATGATGATGCTACACAGACGCTGGTTGGTATTAGCTTGGAGGAGCTTGAGCATGTGGAGTCCAACAGTTCTAGTGATGAGGAGTTCCACATTGGGGATGATTACCCATTGAGTCATTTGTATTTACTTGTAATTTTTTAATCTGGAGCTCTTGTGAATATGAAAAGTAGTATGAACACTAGCTTTCAGGGTAGGTGCATTTCAAGTTTTCTGTCTAGTTTTTTTTTCCAAGGTTGCCATAGAAACTACAGACTGGAAAAAGAGTAGAGGTCCATTGGTGAGTTTGACAAAAAAATTTACTATTTTTACTTTTAGTATTTCACTATTGTATTTTGTTTTTGAACATTGTTGATACTTGATTGTAACCATGAATCATCATTATGAAATTTTGAAAATTCAATGTTCAATTATCAATGTTTATTGTTTAATGTTCAATGTTAAATTGTTAATGTTCATTGTTCAATAGATCAAACTTGAAACTTAAATGATTAAATCACAATGTTAAATTGTTGATGTTCAATGCAATATACAAATACTTAATCCTTATACATCTTTTTATAACTAATTTTTCAAGTACTATATGTATTTCAACACCGCTCCCCTGCCGCCCCCCGCTGCCATCCCCAAACTTAGGCCCCCCGTCCCAGAAACGCGTCCCCACGTCCGCCCATCCCAAAAACGCCGTGGAACTATGCAAGAAGCAGATTGGCATAGGAGTGAAAGACATTTTGAAGGCGACTGGATTTTTCTCAAGTTGCAGCCTTAAAAAAAATGTTCTTGAAACAACAAAAGAAGGATGACAAACTCTCACCAAAGTATAATTGTCCTTATTAGATCTTGCAGAAATTTGAGTGTGGGGCTTAGAAATTGGAGTTACCTCAAATCAAGGAAAATACACTTCATATTCTTTGTGCCCTGTTTGGATAAAGTCATTGGTCAGAGGATTCCAGCCAAACAGATTTAACAGAACTTGATGAGGAAGGGAGATTCATCTTGAAACCTGAAGAGATTCTTGAGACGCACACTATGAGGATGCGAACAAGGGTGATGACAAAATATTTTATCAAATGGAAAAACCTACCCGTTGAAGATGCAACATGGAAAGATGAAGCCTTCATACAGAAGCATCAACAATTGGTCAGTGTTGTGGGCAACACTAGTTTGAAGAGGTGGGCATTCTATGCCCTTAACCTATGGCTTGTATTGGGATATTTGTGGTCAACTTATGGCCCGCATAACCTTCAACTTAATCATTTGTTAATCTCTAGGTCGACCTATTTGGGTTTATGGATTTACCATGACCTAATTAGGGTATATATAAGAGATAGTATTAAAATATTAGTCATCATATATTTGGATTTTTTTAATCATAAGGACTTGGAAGGTTGCCCCCTCAAAGTGACTCAATTCTATATTCAAGTAATTTGTTATCATTTCACTTCTATTGTGTGGATCTGCTCTTATTTGTTAGTGGATGTTATTCTGGTTATGTGATTCTATTATACTGCAAATCTATTACCGTGATTTTGCTTTTGCAATATAGTAAGTTCATTACAATGTGACTTTTCATCTTAAGAGGACAACGATCTCAAAAAAGGAGGTAGCTATGGTATGATGATTTCTCCCCATTGAAATTGTTTGGTCCTTAACCATGGCAACCATGAATATCAAATTGCATTTCTTTCAGCATAAGGACTAAACAAAACAACTATGATGACAAAGGCAAATTTAGCATAAACCTTCAAATAACTGAAGATTTGGAGAGAGTCCATGTTGCTACCAAAAGAATAAACAAGTCATAAAGAATCAAAAGGCCCCTTAATGAGTTATGACATTAAACCAATTCATACCAGCAATTGTTATTTTGATAACCAGGCAGTAAATATTCCATGCAACTTGGTAGTGGAAGAGGAGATGTTCATTATTGATGTCTGATATGACTTTAAAGTTATGATGAAAAGGATTGAAAGGCATAATCCCATTCTTATTAGGTAATCAAAGCCAAGTACAAGTCAATAGATTGTAGACTTTGAAACAACTTGTTTGATGCTTTTAGCTAATCATACAAGTCAAGTGTGTAAAGGACACTAGGCACTATACTCTTATCTACCACTTGTGCTCATCTACTCAAGGAAAGTCACTACATAAGCTTTTTCAGAAAATTGTCGTCAACATTTTGCTTCAAGGGTCCCTCAATACATTCTATTGCTAGCTGCTCAATCAATGTTTCTGTCAACACCTAATTTTGGTGCAAGCATAGTTGCCAAGAGACGGGTACGGGTACAAGTACGGGGAGACGGGTACGGGTATGCCTTTTTTGAAAAATAGGAGACGGGGGTACAGGAAGATGGCAACATATATTTATTATTTATAAATTATATATATAATATCTACTATAAAAAATTTAAAGAAATTTATACTATTGCAATGCCAATACTAGCAATAAACGAAGGAATATGTCATGATCATTATATTAAGCTTAAGGGTCATTATATATAATGAAATGTCAACAAAAGGCATGCAATAAAAAATTAAATTAAAAAATTCTCACATCTAATATATATTAAAAAAATTAAACTAGAAATTATAAAATTAAATTAAATAAAAATAAATATGAAAAAATATTAAAATTATAAATAAATAAATACTTATATAAGTTTATAAGTTCTAAACTTATATAACTAAAGTTAATAAAATTTAAAATTAAAATTAAAATATAAAATTAAATTAAATATAAAAAGATATTAAAATAAATAAATACTCATATAAGTCTATAAGTTCTAAAACTTATATAACTAAACTTAAGTTTATATTTATAAAAAATAATCTAATGCCTCACTAGTTTTTTTAGTTTTAGTTTTACGGTTTTGAAAAAAAAAAAATTGAACTAAACTTACGGTTTTATTTTTTTCATTTAACATTGGTCATTGAAAACATACAAAGGTGCCGCTGCTGCACGAAAAAATTTGCAATGAAAAAATTAAAAACCTGCAGGGCATCAGTGGAATGGACAAACTAGCATGTCGTCGGATTTTTAGACAGGGATTTAGAAAAAGAAAAAATAAAAAACAAAGCAAAACCCCTCCCTGTTCTTCCTTGACGACAACTATTTGTTGTATCCGATGACTCAACTGGAGAATGTGATTGCTGAATCTGATGTGAACACTGCAAAAACGACTAGTAAAATAAAAGAGGACGAGAATGTATTTTTTATACGTTATTTTCCATGTTTTCATTCCTGTTAGACGCGTAGGTATTTTTCTGACGCATTTAGGGTTTTTTAAACGTTTAGGGATTTTAAAGGCAGCTAGGTTTTTTTTCACTGGGTTTTTTTTGAAACGTCTTGGTACCCGTCTCCCGTATGGGAGACATGTACCCGACGTCCCTGAGACACGTCCCAGGTATTAGGGGAACACGTCTCCCTACAACTATGGGTACAAGTCATGTTTTTGTCACATATTTATCATGCCTTGCAACACTTGCCTTATTTGTGTACATTTGGTTCTTTTCAAGACACTTTCCCTTCACTACTAGACCCTTCATAGCCTTGTGTCTTCCGCATTCTCCCATGAACATCTCAAATAAGTCAATTGTCTGCATCAAGGTCCATTCAGTCATATCCTCAATCAAACTTGATCTTTGTTTCTGGATCTTTTCCTAACATGATAAAAATTGGCAGTTGCTAATTATGGTCTAACCGTAATCACTGGTGGTCAATTCTAGGCCCCTGCCTTTTGTGGGTCCATTGTGCCATGTGCTGATTTCCCATGCCCTGATGGTCGGTTCTTACTATTTTCCATTGTCGGCCTATATGTAAATGTGTATTTACAAAGCCTATGCATACAAATGTACCCTAGGCCATTTATCATCAAGTGTTGTCAAGTAATTTATCTGGGATATCCTTCATTGGGTATGTACATTGCACATTTGTCTAGGAACCTGCACATTGATCATATTTTGCCCTCATTATCTATTGAAGTCTTGAACCTACACACTTGTACCAAACGAAGGTTGCATCACGGAGCATATAGTTGCATTTGATTATCTTAGAGAGAGGAGGTGACCCTCAAAGAGACCTGGGCCACTAACCTTGCACATGTTATATATTCTTGTGATATTGTGGCGAATTAGAGATACATCAAAGAAGAAAGGATGTGAAGGATTGCGCACAACAATTCCACCAAGCGAATGCCACTGCCGAAGCATCTCATAAAGTTTCAATCCTCCAGGATGCACAGAGCCATAACCATAGCAGCTTTCCATAATCGACAGAAATGGATCATAATCGGTCATACGATTTTGGTATGTCCATAGTTGGCCATATGATTCTGGATCATCATCAGGAAGCATAATCTACTCTCAGGGTTTCAGTCTGCACAGTCTCAAAGCCTATTTTTGAGCATCATAAGTCATTTTGAGAACCCAAGAGTGTTCATTTCATTTATTTATCTTTCAACTCTTTCCTTTCATTGTTTTTTATCATTTACACTTAATGGTACTTTCAGCTCCCCCATTTGGCCCTAGGCAGATCTAATTTTCTGTAGTTTAATGTATTTTAACTGATTTGCCTTGTGACATATTTTTACTTAACTGGTGTGGTGTATTCATCACTTATCCATTATTTTTGTAAGACAGTTTCCTGTATAAACATGCTTCGTGAAAAACGTCACTTCAAAGGAAACTATTGATGTAAGAAAATTATAGTTTACTTGATGTTCCAATTCACACCTATTAAAAGCATCAGTCTTCAGTACCTTACATTATATAGAAATGCCATGAAAAAATCAAATTGTCGTCATTCGTTTACAGAATACTTCTAGCAGAAGAGATGAGCATAAATCCATACCTCCAACATGGAGTTTTAATATAACCATTTTGCTCACAAATGTACAAATTGGAGTTCTTTAAAATGGAGGCCTTCTATCCAAAAACCTTAAATTTTGAAGACCTTTGTAAAAATCAGTTCCCGAGTAAGAAGGTTTTTATAGGTCACTTTGAAGTTTGGCATACTATGAGTTGGAAAAAAAAAGACGATTAAGAAGGGTAAGTAATTATGTTGCCAAATCTATAATATTTTCCATAAAAAATGATATACTATTATTATAGTTACCAAACCGACCAGATCTAAACAAAATCCAGATGGATCCAGATTTTTTGGCCGCCCCAGATAAGTTCATCTGGGTCGGCTCTGTTTTTCTTTTCCAAAATTTTAATTTTTATTTATTTTTTATTTTTTAAGTTTTCTGCCGAAAAAATGCCCAGAAACCACAGATATTATATAATATTAGCATTTTATAATACTTTATTAATGTTTTTCACTGTATTTGTCAAGAATTCCAGATTTTCAGATTTTTATCCATCCCGAATGGATTTGGATTTCTGAACTTGGTGACTATGACTATTATACCTGTGGTCATTGTAAAATCTTCTCCTGCTCATGTTTACCCTCAATTGTTATGGGAGTTTCACTTCGTTGTCACCAACATTAGGATCTCAAGGACATCAACTGTACTGTACTACCGTTGCAGTTATTGTTGTTCAACTCTTCAATAACCACTCTAAAACTTACTGGCCACAGAAAAACATCATTTCAGTACATGATTGTGCATATTAGGATGCACCAAGTAAAATCAGCATGAGCATCCAAGTAAAATGAAACGCATAAGCATCAATCAGGAATCCACCAAGCAGGAGATGATTACAGACAATGAACAAGGACCCCAGATGCAGAATCTCAAGCAATCTGAGATTCTGAAGGGGCTACAACATCTAAGTATTCACAACTACAATAAATACGGTAATACCATTGTGCTAAGATGCATACTACAGCCTTACCATTTATCAGCATCTAAAATTTGAATAAATAAAGATAAAATCTCAGAATTATTTCCAGGGTCATAAAGAAATATGAATGAAGAAGCCTTTCTCTGTCATCAGGGAGCCATGTGTCATAACAAAGCCAAATGTTGCTATCAGATTGATACTAGAACATAACTCATAGGAAAGGCATACAAAACACTTTGATTGTTAGTCTAACCTCAATGAGAAAGTCACACTTAATACTTCAGTAACAATCAAAAAATAGCAAGAACCATGTTTCCATAACAAAATTAAAAAATTAGGATAGTCTCCCTGTCATATCACTTACCAGAATCCAATCCGACCCTTCCAATCTCTGTGACCTGCTGATAGTAAACCTTCTGCCAGGCTGACAAGTCACATTTCAAAATGACTTGAGTTTTCCCAGGTAAGAACTTTTCCACCTCATTTTTTTTCCTTCTCAGTAGAAAAGGCCGGATAACCTGGGCGCAAAAAGTCAACATACATTACTCAATATGGCTACTTTCCCCATGCATCAGGAAACATAATTCATCAAACTGTCGAAGAGACATGCCACTGAAATTCATGGAAGCTAGTAATTGCATAGAGGTCTTATTTGTCAATTGGTAAAATAAAAAACTTTATGTTTTGATAACACCCTTTTACCTCCATTTATCCTAGAAATTTTACTTACGTGATGCAGGCGATTTATAACAAGAAGTTGTTCTTCTTCTGTCAGAGAAATATCACAACGGTCTGCAAACGGTGCATTGAACCAGTCCTCAAAATTTTGGACAGAGTTAAATATACTGGGCAATAAGAAGTTGAGCAGGGCCCACAGTTCCTGAAGGCTATTCTGTATAGGAGTACCAGTCAACAGAAGCCTTCGTCGAATACGGTACCTGTGCAATAAGGTAGAATAATCATTAGTTGGGTACCATCTAACTTTTAATCTCTTCCAATTAGGGCAAGTACTTTGTACAAACCTAATTAGTTTTAACCAATATTGGTGGCATATTATAAGATTACCCTACAAATTGGACCAAGTCACTGCAGGTACCCTAAAAAGTTGTCAAGTTACTGATTTCCTTCAGGATCTCAGCCTTTTAAGCAAAGGTAGATAAACCGTAGATGGTGCAGTTTGCTACAGAATTACATTAAACTCTACTGTTACATGTTATAGATGGTGCGGTTATGAGCTATTGTAGAGTTGTCTACATACTAACTGGGCCTTGAACATTGATTCACAGTGTTTTTGAAATAGAAAAGATTAAAACGTGTCTTGGGAGATTTGCTGAGTTGTCTTTATTTTTGTCCATAAATTGTAACATTTGCACTATCTACCTATTATAAAACTAATCTAAGTTTGACCGTCGAATATTATGATATTTGACATTGAATTATGACTATGTTTTGTGGTTATTTAACTTATTTTGTTTCCTTTATCCAAAATGTATCCAAACCCAGAAAAAATCCCAGTATCCACATATCCAATTCTCGTACGTGTATCCGTATCGGCAACGTAGCTCACATGTGAGATGGGGTTGGTGTAACTTGGAGAATGATACCACATCTTTCTCCAATAATAATCTCTCACTCACATCTTAATTTTCCTATATAAGAACCCTTTGTGTTCTTGTGGAATGTAATGGAACTTAGAGTCGTCCTAATGGAGATGTAGTCTTTTAGAGATTCTTGTTCTAGTGCAACCATTGTTAGTTGCACACATACATTGTATATTACATATAATTAATACGGTGTTTTTATTGGTGAATCTCTCTCTTGTTTGAATACTTTATGTTAATGGTGTCTATGTTGGAGATCCATGGGCTATGTTGTCATTTTTAATACGGTATCAAAACGGGTTTTCCAAAGAAAATCAGTGTTTGAGAGAAGATCCATATCACTCTCAAATCTCGGTTGTTAGGAAGATCAAAAGAGGAGAAAAGGTAGAGGCGGAGCCTCATGCACTCCAAAGCTTCAATCCTTAGCAAGAATCAAGTGGCAAGGATAAATTTTTCTCTCTTCATCAACGTCTATGAAAATTTCTTCACAGGTCTAATCTATTTTTTCAGATTCAGTCCATCCTTTTGGTTGGATTCATGTACCAGTAGCAGATCTAAATATGGAGTTCCATGGAACATATTGCAATCAATTTTTGTTTGAGTGTTTTTGGTGTGTATCAAACATTTCCATTATGTTCAGTGTGTCAGGGAAAGTTAGTTTTGACTTTCATTTCACTTGAATCTGACACCATGAACTCATTTTTCAAGCCATGTAGATAGCGTTCCACAAAGATGGAATTCTCAATGGTAAGAATGAACCAACAAAAAGGAAAAGGGACTTTTCAACTCATCTGGGATATTTTCAAGACCAGATTTTGAATTTTTTGGTACATCGTGACGAGTTGTTAGCTCTTATGTTTGACTACAAATTGGATCTGGGTCCGTCCAAAGAGTATTTTTTGTTCAACTTGCATTTTTTCTTCATGTGGCATATTGGGCACTCTCACTTGAAAATTTTGTAGTGTTTTTTTTGCACACCTACCGCATTGACACTTTTGGTGATATTGAGTTGCTTTGTCCTCACTCACTAATTAGCATTAAGGGTCAGGGTGTTGTGTACTATTAATGTTTCCTTCAAAATTTCTTGGTTGTTCAAGTATGCCATGTACCTAGTGATTGTTCTTAGCAAATGCAGAGGTTGGTTGTTTCTTGGAGGAGCTCCATAGCACTCCATTTGCAATCATTTAACCATGCATTCCATTCAGATGGAACATGTACCAAAGTCACTCTTGTTCACACAACCAAATTCATGGAAGCTATTTTTGATTCATTCCATTGGAGGATTCATCAGATTTAGCAAACATTTACTTTAGCAACGTCATTTGTTTTTTTGTTCTTAAATTATATATGGGTACCTCATCAGGGCTTATTGTTGGGACCCATACTTATAAGTATAAGACTTTTTTTTTATACCGCATCACCTAAGCTGATTTTCAAAGGAGGTGTTGGGAGTGTATCATGTTCATAATTGGTGTGAAGACCACCTTAGGTAGATGTGTTACCAAAGTGTATTATGTACACACAATTATTAAATGCATAATTAATGTGGTTGTTATCCTCACAAGTGAGAACGGTTATGTGTAACCCAAAGAATGATCCCACCTCTTACTCCACCAATAATAATCTCACTCACATCTTACTTTTTCTATATCAAAACCCTTTGTGATCCTGTGGAATGTAATGGAGCTTAGAATCATCCCCTGAACTAGTGGAGATGTAGTCTTTTAGAGACTCTTGTTCTAGTGCAACCATCGTTGGTTCCACACACTGTATATTACACAGTTAATATTGTGTCTTTATTGGTGAATCTCTTATTTGAATACTTGATGTTGATGTGTCTACACTAAAGATCCATAGGCTTTGTTATTTTTAATAGGTTCGAGTACGGCAAATCAGGTTCGCCAGTAAGACAAATCTTTTTTACCCTGGGTACAACTTGGGTATGATCGTACAACAAAATATATAAAAAACTAAATCACAAGGTTTGTCGATTTTTTTTACCAAAAAATCAGAATTCGGTGAATTTAATGCTACGTCTAAAAAGTTTGGTCAAATACGTCTTGTTCGGCAACTTTCATGTTGAGTAGTGAGACCTAAAAATAGCCAATGGGAAAAAGACAACAGAAAACACATCTGAGCACGGGAAGAAAATGTAGGGTTCGAGGTATTAAAAAAAATGATTTGCATTCAAATCCATGTAAAAATCGACTGGGGGCTCTCTGTTTGAAAGGGTTTTGAGTAGGGTATTAATAATTAAAATAGTAACATTTGCAGGTTCAAAGGCTCCTTTTTTCACAGTTAGATAAAGATCAAAACATATTGAGAATATGTGAGGTTGAGTAGTGGGCAATGAGGGAACTAAAGGATGGCAAAGGGCAAGATTTTATTCCTCCTAGCAATAAAAAGAAAAGTTTTAGTCCATCAAGGACTCAAGAGTCAAAACTAAAAACGGTTACCTACTCGACACTAGAATGTCTAGCCATCTGTTAGAGATGAAATACATTATTCAACGAGATGATAAAAATTTAAAAAATATGAGATGCACCTTGTGCAATAGTCATATCACAGAAAGTGTAACTAGAGTTCAATACCATTATTAGAGTTTAAATGAACCAAAATATGTAGATTTCATAAATCAAGTGCAAGCTAAATTTGATGTGTCATTTTAGATCATTAGCTTCACAAGCAATGAAGACTAATATCTAACACTATCTCACAAATGGGCTCCTTCAATAGTTCAAGTTGCTCTCCATCATCATTTTCCCAATAAAGTGGAAGTGGAAATGAAAACTCACAAGCTACATTGAAGTCCATGTGAAGGCCACAACAAAAACATGATGTAGGTAGGTTGGTTGCGAAATTGTTTTATGCAGAGACCATCCATTCGATGTTATCCATTCTCCACATTTCAAATCCTTCCTAGATGTAGCTATTTAATTTGGGAAGGGTTACAAAATTCCATGTTATGAAAGAGTAAGAACTAGTCTTCTTGAAGAGGAGGTGATAGCCATATCCTATTAGCTAGATGAAATGAATAAACATTCGAAAAGAACAATTTACACAATGGTAAGTGATGCACGAACATCCAAGGGTACAAGCAAAATCTTACATCAACCAAAAACAATAGTTGTGTTTGTGTGGTTTTGTTGGTTCATTTGTTGTTTTGGCATGGTGAAGTTGATCTAAAGGGATGCATCAGTACTTCAACACTTCAGTGGTATCATGTTCATCAGAAAAGGATCAATTTCAAAAAGCTACATGGTTCCAAACAAGTTGGTTGAGTTTCTCAACCATCGTTGTAATTCGGGAAGTGGCTACATCTGTTGAAAAATAAATAGGTTGAGGGACAAAGGCAAAAAGGACGTCAAGGACATTCTGAAACCTGACTGTGATTGCAGATTTGGATTCCTCTCGAATGTTATGCACTTTCCAAAAAACGGCATCTCATTATGAGTCCGTATGCAAAAGACATAGCCTCCAGAAGTTGGCAGACTTTGCACAGTGGCAAAATTGCCACGGCAGTTTTGCAAGCTTGAGTGGTGGTTTCAAAACCACCACAATGGTTCTGTAACCACCAATCTACATTGAGTAGTGGTTTCACAACCATCACACCGGTTCAAAACCGTTAGACTGCATAAAGCAAAGCTTTCCCCCTCATGAAATGCAAAATAAAAGTAATAGCCCAGAATGATGAATCAACAGTTCTTAAGCATTTCTAAGATGTGAGTGAAAGTGAAGAGGCACTTCAATAGGTTGGGGAAGTGAGAAGAAGAATTGAAATGAGCAGAGGAGTAAGATTAAAGACAAGACCAAGGGAGTTGGCACCAGTTTGATTGAGAAGAAAGAGTTTAGGAGCTAAGTTCTCCAAGTAGAGAGCAGAGAGAGAATGTATCAAGTCCGAATTGTGTGAGGGGGATAAAGTTTTCTTGTAATGTAATAAGCCTAAATGGTAAGTGGGTGTGAGAGGATATATGAGTGTATAATCAAATCTCTGTAGCAGTGTGTTGAATATTGATATAAAGAGTGTGTGTTTCAAATTTGTGTAGTGGGCTTGTTTGGCCCCCTCATTCCCGTCTACACCAATCGGTATCAAATCAAGATTTGCTTTGTTCGGTTGGGTACAAGAGATGCTTGTTGGGGCAGTTGCAAGTTGTAAAAAAAATAGCCCTGTTTAGTTGAGAAGATATGGCACACAAAGGAATACGATGTAGAGGAGTTGTTGCAGCTATGAATGGCGATGAAGTGATGGAGATGTTGATATCCTTATAAACAAAGTTGGATTCTTTGGAGAAAAAACAAGCAAGTAAAAAAAAGAGACCAGCAAAGGTCATGGTGAAATAAAAAGATAAGTGCACTAGCAATATATTTTTGTTTTGTGATGGAGGGGGCCCAAACGAGGTCATGAAATGAATAGTAAAGTTTTAAAAAAAAATTGAAGAGAAGTGTATTGAAGACCCCAAGTGGGTAGAAGTTGCAAGCACAAGACTGCATGGTAGCACAGTTGTGTATTGAAGAGTTCTCCAAGTGAGGAAACAAGAGAAAGGAAAGAAGAAGGTGAAGAGTTGGGAATATGTGGTTTCCAAGTTGATGGGTCATGTTGTTCACCCAAGAATGCAAGTAGAATGGTTGAAAAAGCTTCGAGTCTTGAGGTTTGAGAGAGGAGAAGAAAATTGCCTTCAAAGGCAATAGGCAAATGAAGTTGTCATGTGTGCAACTCAATTCTATTTAAAAAATAAGGAGAAGGATACGAGTGAAGAGAAGAGATTGTCTTGAAAGGCAATAAGAGGTTTTCATGTGAGAAACACAAGTCTGTTTTCAAAAACAGCAAGGAGAAAGAAAGATGTGAGCAGTTCACAAAGAAAGACATCCTCATGAAGAAGGATGTGTATGTGATAGTTTTTGAACCTGGAGGAGGAGACCCATTATTGAATGATGGGAAAGAGTTTGTTGTTGTATTCACTAAGCAATCTCATTGGAGAAGGGGAGAATGCATTTTTTTTCATTTCTTTTGCAAGGAAGGTTGAGAACAACCAAGGAAAGCTACATGTTTCCTTGAAGTTAACAATAGAAGTGAATGAAGAGGACAACAAAGAAGAGCTTCAGGTTTCCATGAAGTAAACAATTGAGGTGGATGGAATGCAAGTGAATGCACATGAGAAGAGTTTAGTTGAAGACCATCTATATGAAGAAGAAGTTGAAAATCAAGTGAAAAATGCAGTGAGGACAGCAATGGAGGTTGTTGAGAATGGAACTAGGTAAGTCCATGTGACAGTAATCTGAGGAGAATACAAGCAATAGTGAAGAGATGGACAGCATGTCGGTGAGACATGATGAAGAAGTTGAGTAAGTGTTTGTGGGAACTCTTGACTCCCATAATATGATTGATCTATGTGCATATCCAGCAATAGAGAAGATGGTAAAGAAAAAACAAAAGTGTGGTTCAATCAAGCATGCTCAAATTTAAGAGAAACAACGAGAAGAGGTGGAACAAAAATTTACTATTGCTGCAGCAGCAGTTGAAGAGCTGGTTGGCAAGGACATGACAACAGCAAGGGATTGTCTTCAAGTTGACATTAAGGCAAAAGAGAGTAGGAAGTTGATGGTCCAAGGACTTCATCCAAAGAACATGCAAGTAGGAATTCATTTGCAGCAGTTAGAGGTGGGAGAGAAGACTCTCACAAGAGCAAGTGAAAGAGATTGGCCAAAAGAAGACGACCTTCTCAATAGGACAACATTGAATACAAAAGGGTATATGAATTAAATCTCCATCTCGAGAGATGGATAGAGAGTGAAATGATGGAAGACAAAATTTATATATTAGACGTTGATCCAAAGAGCATTTGAACAAGGGAAGATGATGTGACATAGAGGCAAAGAAGATAGAGAGGCAATGTGGTCTTGTTGGTTTGTTTGTTGTTTTGGCATGGTGAAGTCGATCTAAGGAGAAGCATCCATACTCCAAAACTTCAGTGGCATCATGTACATCAAAGAAGGATCAATTTCAAGAAACGACATGGTTCTAAGCAAGTTGGTTGTGTTTTTCAACCATTGGTACAATTTGGGAAGCAGGTGCATCCCTTTAAGGGCCAAAGTGAATAGGTTGTGGGACAGAGGCAAAAAGAGCATCCATAAACCTAAATGTTATTGCATATTTGGAATCCCCTGGAAAATTTATGCACTTTCAAAAAAATAGCATCTCGTTTCGAGTCTGTAGACAAAAATATGGCCTCCAAAAGTTCCCAGACTTTGCACAGTGGCAAAATCGCCGCAACAGTTTTGCAAGCTTAAGTGGTAGTTTTGAAACCGCCCCACTAGTCTTGAACCACCAGTCTACATTAAGTGGCAGTTTTACGGCCGCCAAACTACATAAAGCAATAGTTTGGTCACATGAAATGCAAAAAAAATTAACGACTCAAAATGATGAACCATCGGTTCTTGAGCATTTCTAAGATGTGAACGAAGGTGAAGAAGCACTCCAAGAGGTTGGGGAAGTTAGAGGAGGATTTGAAATGGGCAAAGGAGCAAGCCTCAAGACACGAGCAAGGGATTTGGCTCCAGTTTGATTGAGAAGAAAGAGTTAAGGAGCTGAGTTTTCCAAGCAACGAGCAAAGAGAGAGAGAATGTATCAAGTCCAAGAGGGACTATGTGAGGGATAAAGTCTTCTTCATGTAATGTAATAACCCTGAAGGCAAGTGTGTAATCAAATCTTTGTAAGTTAGTTGAACATCATTAATGAGTGTGTTTGTGTTTCAATTCTGAGTAGTGTGCTTGTGTGTGTATGTGACCATTAGAGAGTGTAAATCCCAACTAAGGAATAAGGCATCCATTCACTTGGCCCCCTCATTCTCATCTGCACCAATAAGTGATGGATGATCCGATTCAAGGTGAAAACACCTCCTAAATGTTTGGGAAATACCTCATGAATATGCTATGTTTATAAAATCAATTGATTCATGTAATGAGCAGAAATTTTCTCCTTTCATTTCCAAATGAAATCAGCGATTTTGGAGATAGAAGAGAATGTTGTTCAAGTTATTACATATAATACAGTGAATTGTAAAGGAGCAGATCATATACTTATGGATAGATTTCATCGTCTCTTTTGGACGCCATGGGTAGCATGTGTTAGATTTTTTGCTCAAAGATCTATCAAAATTTGAGAAAGTAATGTTGTGATTGAAGGAAAATAGGTTTCTAAGTTTATATTCAATCATTGCTTGACATTGAACTTGACTCATTCCTTTGCAAAGTGTGAGCTTCTATACTGCCTTGCTGAAACAAGATTTGCCACCAACTTCATCACTTTGCAAAAGGAGGTAGATGAGAGGATGGCATTGAGAAAAGAGGGGTTACTAATGAATGGACAGTGTCAAACCTTTCCAAGGAAAGCCATTCAAAAGATATTGAAATAATTATCTTAGAAGATACATTTTGGGAGGAGGCCAAGAAGATCATAATGGTGTTTGAACCACTTGTTCAAATTTTGAGAATGGTCAAATTTTGAGAATAGTTGATGGCAATCAATCTTAAAGGGGTTTTGTGTATGAGACTATGGACAAAACAAAAGAAGAAATCCAAAAGTTACTACCAAATGATGTTGATGAAGTCAAGTGTATTTGGGAAATTGTGGACAAAGTACAAACAATGCTCTGTGCTACATAGTCCTCTACATGTAGCAACTTGCTATTTAGATCTTCAATTAGTAGAGGTAAATCATGATGCAAATGAGGAAATAAAGAGAGGTATATATGCAACAATAGACAGATTAGTTTTTAATGAAGTAATGAGAAAGTTTTCAAGAACCGACAACAAATGTTTGGCCTCAAGGAAGCAAAGGCAAGCAGGACAAAAGTGGGAACCATCTAAATGGTGGCAAAGTTATGGGGCTTCTACTTCAAATTTGCACAAGCTTGCAATGCAAAACTTCAGCCAATATTTCTATATGTGAAAGGAACTGGAGTACACATGATACAATCCATACTAACAAGAGGAATTGGCACGCATCAAAAACTCTTTGATCTTGTGTTTGTTCATAGAAACAATTTACAATTGCTTACTTACTCTCTATCATATGAAGATGACAACTCTCGCCTTGGAGAACCATGCTTTGGAAATAAAGAAAATGTTAATGTTGTTGATGAGCCTATTAGTGTAGGATTAGATGAAGATGTTTTTGAGATAGAAGCTGGTTTTGATGTTGCAGATGTTTAAATGTTCATTCCCATTTTTAATGTATGCTCTAAACTTAGTTTAAGCAATGGATAATTCTCATTGCTATATCTTATGTGTATGAAGTTTAATGCTCTACTGCAATTCACTATGCATTTATCCTTTTTGCTATACTTATGTCACATGTGCATATTTATTATTTTTGTGTAATTGGTTTTTCTTTACAATTATTATTATTATTATTATTATATCAAATTTGTAAACACTCCAAACCAAACCAAACCTTTTGCAAAATTCCAAACTTCTGAACTTTTGTCCCCTTACAAATGACCCAAACTTTTCGAAAATGGTAACTATGCATAAAACACTCTCTAACTTTCAACCTAGCCTTGGAAGAGTTCCCAAAGGTCTCTTTAGAAGCAAATTTTAGCCCCATGGAATCAATTATAGACTGAGTAGAAAATGGTCCGGGTGCTTCAAATTAAGTTACTCCCTTGTCCTTGTATTTGTCTAGGTCATTAATCCTTCCTTTAGCTCCACAGCCAACAGCTCCATGTCCCCACAAACAGAATTGATGTTTATTATAGCATGAGTGGCTAGTCCTACCAGCAGAATTCTCCAAGGATTCTAAAATTTCAATTAAAATCACCTCCTAGGATCCAACACGTACTTGTATTTGTTGAGGTTGTTAATCCTTCCTTTATAGCTCCACAACCAGCAGTCCTATGTCCCCACAAAAAGAATTGATGTTTGTTATAGCTTGAATAACTCATGTCCTACAAACAGACTGCTCTAAGTATTTTAAGATTGTTAAAATCACCTCCTAGAATCCAATGTGTTGCTCATGGCTATACTGAATTGTCTTAGTTACTCCCAACCTATACACTTATCTTCAATATCAATGGGGCCATACATATTTGAGGAAAAGGAAAAATAAATCTAGGTTGACCAAGTTGTTCCACTTCTATTGCATCTACACGTTTCTACTTTAATAAAAGTGGAACACATTGTGGGTTGAGAAGATTCACCAGTACACCCAAGACCAAAATTCTTAGGCCATGTTTCAACCTTACGAGGGTTTCGAATTCCTTGCCCATCTTTGTGAAGACCTTGACCAATGTACCCCATTTTCTTTAACAATTTGAAACCAATTTATTTGTCGTGATTTTCAAAACTGCCAGATAAATGTGGAGAATGATCTGCAACAACTGGTTTCTTCTATTTCATCTCTTCGAATTCATCTTCTAGCGTGACCAAGTCCATTTGAATTGCGTCAAAAACTGCTGCTTTTTCTGCCAATTCTTGTTGAAGCTTGTGCATAGCTTCATTAAACCTTTCCTCTTCTTAGAGTAATCCTTCAATGATAGGGTTTCCAAATTGCAAAATATTCTTCTGCATGTCTATAGGCTGCACCATGATGAGGCTGAGATTGTTTTGCAACTGTCAGTTCTCATCATTAACCATTGATTTTCTCCAAGGAGTGACTTGTGCTCATTTTGCAGTGCTAAAAACCAAATTAATATCTTGAATTGGGTTATTTATCATTTTGTTCCTGCTTTCCTTTCCCATGACTTGCAAATTTATATTAAAAAAATGCACTTTTAGCTCTAATATCACAGGTCTAGATTGAAACAGGAATCCGATGGGCATCACAGTAAATTGCAAGAATTTAATGTGCTTTAGGCGGAAGTGATGTAATAACAACAATTGTAGCAATGAACCATAAATCAATGGAAAAAAATATATACATAGAACAATTCTTGAAAAACAAAATTACTGCTTCATTGACATGGGAGGTGTGTACGGCTATCTCTGAGAAGAGATGTAAATTGTTTCTCCGGTACTATTACAGAAAGACAGCAGCGATTTTTTAGAACAGATGTGGAGCTACTATTCTATGTTTTGCATATTACAGAAGGATAGCAGTTTCTTAGAAAAGATGAGAAGCTACAATACTCTCTACTTTCTTCCTATCTTTTCTATCTCTGTTTTATCTCTCTCTAGGTTTTACCATTTGAATGGCAATTCCTTTATAACTAATTTTAGCAAGGAATGAAGAGTCCAAAAATATAATATGGAGTGATTCAACTTGGAATGTGAAAATTCCTGTGGCAAGTGTTTTCTCAAGAAGTTGAGGGGATTTTTCATGACTTGAAACTCATCAAAACAATTTTTTTTAAATTTCCAAAAAATTAGGTGATTTTTTATCTTTTTTATATTTTGCAATTTTCGCAATGTTCCATGGGGACATGTCCCCTAAATTTTGGTGACATCCCAGATGTTTTGGGAAATTTGAGGGGATGTCCCAAAATATTTTCATTTTATTTTTATATTCTTTGACATTTATTCTTTAAAACTGAACCCCACCCCAAAAAAAGCAGTTATAACTTATTTTTACAAAAACATTGAACCCTACTCCTAAAAATACCATGAAAAACATTAAAAAAAGTTTAAACCCCTAAATTACATTCAATAGATTTAAAAAAATTTAATATTAGTTTTTATATATGATTTTAACAGCCTTCCTACCATCAACCCTAAAATCTGTGAAATTTTTTGCCATCTTGGAAACCCCGTTGTCCCTAAAATCTGTGAAATTTAGGTAACTATGAATTTTGGGACCCGTTGGAGCAGAATATGCCCTCAAAAGTTTAGCCAAATGTTCGTACAAGGTAGCAGAGCTTCCTTTAAGACATCCAAAAACTGTTCATATCCTAAGCTTTTCAATGCACATCCCAGTTTCGAATTCCGAGCTAAGGTCAAGGAGTTATGACCCCAGCAAGGTGACGCACTAGTTTGTCAGGTGATTTGCCGAAAGACTGCTGTGAACTGCAATCTGGATCGAGACCCCAAATGTCTCCATGTCTTTCTACGGCATAAATTTTTCTACCCTTACACTGATTTGTCCCTATGTTTGGTAAGGTGTTTGTTGCGTAGGACGTCTCTATTTATAATTAGTTTTCTTTCCATGCCAATTATCTTGAAAATCAGATGAAGACTGCATATCACTCTCATTTTCTTTTGACATAATTAAACCTATCAAGTATTTTTTCATTGAGTAGATTTACCATCATCAGCTTCCAAAGCCTTATTTTCCTCTCCATGAATTTCTGATTAATGCATGAAGCAAGATGATTTTCATCTGGTACAAATTCCTCGTCCTCCCAATGGATCTGCAGATCTTCCATTATGTTTTTAAGCGTCGAATTTTCTGCCCCTGCTTGAAAATGTGGGCGATACTTATCCTTAGGTGAATGGTCAATAAGAATGAAGGGATGGTCAATAAGCATGACACCAGCAATATCTGTATTTGAGGTAAGGTGAAAGCACGTACTCACATTCTTGATGTGTAACAAACTTAGCATTGATTTCATTATAAAAGTTGATTTAAAACTTGATTCATACAAATATCAAAGTTATTTGGAAATAATCGAAGTCCAAATTTCCAGTTGAACAAAGTGGCACATGAAAAATATAGAAACAAGTTTGAAAAAAAGGTACATGAAAAAATAAAAACAATGTTGAAGAAACAACTTTGACATACCCTGTTACTAGAGTTCGTGCAAGAGCACACTCGTGATTCTTAAGTCGGTGTCCTTCATCCACAATCATGTAGTTCCAATGTATTCTTTTCAAAAATGATTTATCTCGCATGATGAGATCATAATGAGTAATCAGCACATTGAATTTCCCATCCCCTCCATACTCTTCCCTCATAACCTTACGTTCATCCAATCGACCATCATAAAGAACTGTAGTAATGCTGTGCAGCAACAAATAAATTAGAAATGGAACAAAGAGTAAACTATCAAACAAATAAACGAGTAAAAATGTAGAGAAAAGAATGAGGGGACGCAACATGCTTTGATAACAATTCAAAAGGTATTTTCATGTATAAAAATCTGGGCTGACATATCATAAAGCCATTATGTGCATATGACTATTCTGGATGCCATCTTAAAGCTGAGATTATTTCTACCTTAGTAACAATTTCAAATAAATTGATACAGAGCAAAAAAATCTTCAAATATTAGCATAAAAAGGGTAAACTTTAAACCACAAATCTTACAGAGAAAAAGTCATATTGTCGGTGCTATAATTATGTTCTACAGCTGTTGTTTATAAAGAATTTCACAGCCAGGTAATCTCAATCTTGGAATGTCTCCTGAACAATAGTAGTTACGCATCTCAACTCACTGATAACTGATTATTCTGCCCCTTCCAAACTTCAGCCCTTGAAAATATTTTGTTGAACTCACATCTCTCCTCATTGCAGGGCATTAACGAAGCATTATAATCCATAAATAGATTGGGTGCCAGTTCAACAAAGGTTTGTCACATTTGAGGCATTTTTTCATTTTAGGAAAGCATATTTCAAATGTTTGTTTTACAAAAATTACACTTGTTAAAAGCAGAGATACATGGGTACACATGTAGCAACCTATGGTACCCCTAAATAGGAATGTCTATTGAATACCAAAACAGAGATGGGGCATTCACAAGCTGCCTCAGTACAGTTGGCATGACCCTCCCAAATCAGCTCATTTTACATTAATATACAAGAATCAAGGGTCATAGTTTGCAAAACCATGATAAGGTAGTTGAGGGAAAAAATTGAAAAGATTCACAAGAAAACTGATATGTTGAGTACCCTGTAGGATGTTCCAAATAATTTTCAAACCATTGATCAATCAAAATACTTCCAGTGCAATTAATTTAAATAATTGTGTTTAAGAATATGATGCCATAAAATGTGAACACACTACAAAGGAGGTCTAACTTTTCCCAGTGGTCAATGTTTTCTACATTCTGGTATTTTTTTAAAATTTATAAGACATGAGGAAAAAATTCATTTGGGTATTGATTACTCATGGAGCTCATTGTGAGATGACTTAAACACACGAGTAAAATACACAAAAATTAATAATCTAATTTCTAATAACTCTACCTAATTAGTTTGGATAGCTTTTTACATGATAGTCTATGCTGCACCATAGATGGCAAAAATGAGAGAAGATTATAAAGGCATAGTGTTCTAAACACACCTAGCAACTTACAGTTGAAGTTTTGACAATAGGCCCATTTACCTTAAGCAGCAGGCATTGGGGGTGAAAATCCACGGTGTTGATGTGTGAGCATCTTGTTTGTCTCTAATACTAAATTTGCTTGGAGGTGCTTGCGTGCTCTGTAGATCACCTTGCCTTGTGATTATTACCAGTGTAAATGAAAGAAAGGTCATAAAAGAAATGACTACTCAAAGGAAATAGATCATTCAAATATAAATATCCCACAAAAATAAAAATATCTAAATAGCCCCATTTCCTAAATTACCTAATGCTACAGAACAATGTGTGTCATAATAAAAAACTAAATAAATTAAATTGTAAAAGTGTCAATATTTGCAAACACGTTACATGATAACAATGAGTGTTGTACTATTGAAGGCAGCATATTAATACATATGCTGCACAGTTTGAAATCTGGAGGGAGAGAGTGTATGTAATCCTCATTGAACAATATACAAGGAAAATGGAAAAAACAATCCCCTTGTGGTCTTTCTCATACACCAAATTGGTGTCTTGCTTTGCAGTGACCTAAAAAGCTACCTTTACCTTCTAACAATTCCCATGAACAAAAGTATGCTATAGAAATATAATAAAATGTTGTGCATGTATTCTACTTCTGACTTCAGGCTCACACCTAATCAATGATAACTCAATAAACAGCTTCATCAATAGCAATTAAAGTTCAATATTATCATATATATAACAACATTCTTGTTAATTAAATTAACCTTGTTTGTTGGCTACCATTTCTCAATAAGTTATTGGACATTCAAGTTACTTATCATTGAAAATGCTCATTCTCACCAATGCAGTTGCTGTCCAATTGTTATAATCCACCTTCATTATGATCCTTTGACTTTGCCTCATTCCTCCAAAATAATTGTTACCACCAATTTTGGCCGACGACTATCTTAATGATACCCTTCATTTGTCCTTCCGATCTCATCTCACCTCATCACTAACATTAAAACATAATACACATAGATATAGAACCATTTGATATCATACTCCCATCAAATTTCTTTCAACTACAACTTTCTGAATCAGCCTTATTTCATCACATGTAATTTTGTCCCTTAGAATTATGTTCTTTTTGGCATTCTGGTAACATGGAGAAAAGAAAACACAAGCCAACACAAGGATTAGGAAACTTGGCCTCTAAGTTAACATAATCAACTTAATTGACTTTGTAACATCCCTTAGTATTCTTTCAAACAGAAATAAAGGCAAATTCTCTCATCTCTATCTTTTTTCCAATATTTATGTCTCTTCCCCCTATCTCTTTCTTTTCTCAACAACATTTAAATAAAGGAATCTTTAATCAAATCTTAGAATTCAGCCTCTAAATGTCTTTTTCTTAAAAGCACTTTCTTCTTATGACTAATCAAAACAAAAAGCCCAAAAAGAAATAAAATCGTCTGTATCATAAAACCTTAAAAAAACAAAAAAGACAAAAAAAATATTTCTTTCACCACATAGTTTACAATTTCATATGCCCATCCCATTTGACATCAAGGAATGCCGCACAAAATCAAGGATGCAGACAAGTTAAAACCACAACCACTTCCATATTTGGATATTTTCCAGGGATTAAACAAAACATGAATAGATGGATATTTCCCAGGGATTAAACAAAACATGAACAGATGACAAGCATAGATAATGAATTTGTCAGCTTCCTCTTTGTCCTTCTCCATTGCCTTCTTCAGCCTCATCTTCGTCACTGTTTAACAAAGCAAACAAAGTCCACAATCGATATTCTATCTGCAGATTAGAATTGATGGACACTGACCTCTATTGTATTTGGAAAATGATGACACTTGGGTGACAATTTGCTTGTGAATTTTAATCTCATCATGGAGACCATGCGATGGTAGCCAACGATAATTTCAAAATATAAAATGATAGATGTTGAAGAGGTGATCCACAATAATCAAAGAATCAGATAATATAGGAAAGCTGATCCACAATACTTCAGTGTGAAACAGAACCGATCACATATACCATAATACATTCAAGGGGAATCCTAGAAACATGGTGGCTGGGAGTTGGTAAGACTGTAAGCACCTTATTTTTCACACTTAGCCAAGAATGGCACTATATCCAATATAGTGATTTTCCTTAACAAAATTACTTTGAGATGCTTAGTCGGCAAGACAGTTCAGCTGCTTGAGGCACATTTTTCAAGTAAGTGCATTAATGTGAAGTTCTGATTAGAAACCACCAGCTATATGAAACCCAACGTTTTTTTATGACATTCATATAAAACATATTGGTCACACTTGAAAAGTGCTTAAATGCAATAAACTACCTTGGAGCCCAGGTTGAAAATTCATGAGCCCAATTCGGCAACACAGCTTTTGGTGCAATAATCATGTGTGGCCCTGTCACTCCCTTATTCTCCATCAAGTAAGCAATCAATGCTATTGTCTGAATTGTCTTTCCCAGCCCCATTTCATCAGCCAGAATTCCATTTAAATTATTGTTGAATAAAGAAAGCATCCATTGAAGACCCTCTAGTTGATAAGGTCGAAGTTCTCCGCCTACAAGCATTGTCGGTTGCTCTGTGACCTGCAAAAAAATTTACATAAATGCTTAAGAAAAATGTAAGATAAAGACTAGCTATGTCAGCTATCATCCAACGACTAAAAGAAATGAAGTGCAGGCCTTTTTTCTTGTAACGATCACGGTTTTCCTGCTTGTTTAAGGTTGTGTTCATGAACACAAGCACTGCTAATAAATGCAAGAATTATCTCAGAAAACAACTGTCTCAAATGGCTCCAGAAAGAAAGAACAAAAGAAATTATATTAATGTCCACGAATGACCAAAAGTAGGTCAATGGGACTCGAGAAGACACCCAATTACAAAAAAATTTAAAATGTGGCCAGACTGGGTGGGAAGGCCAAAATCTTCTGGCTTTTCCAACAACAGCTTCTTTTTCTCTGGTTACTACCATGTCCGGCCTGTTATTGATAAGTGCAGCTTCCTTGCCCTTAGCTGTGACAGAATTCCCTACTGTAGTTGTTGATGTCTAGCAAATGCTACTGGATTTCTATATAATCTTTCCCAGTGGTATGGTAGAAGATCAAAAGCCTGCAATATGTTTTGCTTTCTGTATTTAGTTATACACCACCAGCTGCACTGTGGAGAACTGCTTCCATATATGTTCCCCAGAGCTACAAATTAATATTCTACATTTTCTTACTTTTTCTTATATGTTCTAAAATTTCTTCCATTTGTCGGCCACAACCCAGCAATGAGAGAAGCTGCAAACTAGAAAATGGCCATAGTCAGCAGAAATAAAATGGCCCACATGCCAGAGAAAAATATGATAGGCCACAGACAATGCAAAGTAACTGGCCACAGACCACGGGCCGAGGAGAAACGTTGTCAGCTCTGAGACCATTTGATACACACCCAACGAGACGGACTAGGTCACATCCATTGAGGATAAATTAGAAAATAATATACTGAATAAATGAGATGATGGTATAACAATATTAATGTATGAATATGTATCGAGGCAGAAAGGGTGTGTAGAAGGGATACAACCCCTCACAACACTAATTAATAGTTATTATGTAATATTGGAGCACATAACTAAGACAGTAGGGTGGAACCCTAGCAAAATCGGGCACTGACAAGTATGGTAGAGTTTAACCAGTCTCAAATCTATTCCTTCTATTACATAGTTAATAAGATAGAACTGAACTATACAAACTAAAATAACAGAAACTGACAGATGGGAAATAAGAAAAGAAGTGCTTTGTACGTCGGGTGCCACATTTCAGGACCAAATGCATATTCACATTATTTAAGTTTCTGCTTCATGCTAAGATACCGATTCGTCCCAGTCCCCTGCAGAATCCTGCCCCAGTCCATCCCCCATACAGGTAAGTGTCCGGTTCGGCACCAAATGCGGACTGGGTTCATCCTGGATGACCCGGGTTCCTCTGGGTTCTTCTGCAGAACAACCTGGGCAAACCCGGGTCACCCACGATGAATCCGGGCAGAACACGAGAGGAATTTGCAGTCTAAAACAGTTGTTTTTGCTTTTTTTGTTTTGTTAGCTTGTAGCTTGCCACTCACAGATCACATATCACAATGCCCATGGTCTCTTGTGCTTCTTGATAAGAGAAGATGAGGTTCAAATTTGATTTACATAGGCAAAGACTCAAGCTAGGGCACGCAATTTGAAGAGGTGCAGATGCAGAGTCAAGTGCTAGGGCACACGCAGACAAGGCACATGAAATGCAGTCGTGATTTCTTGACATGATTAGCAAAGCACAACGAGTAGCTGACTAAACTCAAGTTGAAGATGCCATGGCAGGAGGTGGACATAGACCAGAATGGTGGAACTAGGGCATGGCAGGAGGAGGACGACGAAAAAGAGAAGAAATCAACACAGGTAGAGAAGAAATTGTAATTTCCAATCATGATTTTTCAGTCTTATGGTTTTTTGCAAACAGTCGCGATTTTCCACAAGTAATTTGTTGTTTATCACAATTTTCTTGAGCGATTTGCTGAGATCACAGTTTCTATGGCCTCTGTCCACTACCTTCATCACTGCCATTACCCTTGTGTGCCTATTCTCTCCTCCATATACAATTGAAAGATATATTTTCTTTTAAGTTTAGAAAATTGTTCATTTTGGCAAATGGGTCGATCATGTGTCATAAGGCTCTTCGACGAGCTGGTAAGACAAATTGCTACCTTCGCCTCCTGGGTTTTTCAAAATGAATTTTGATGGTGCAGCCAAGGGAAACCCAGAGGCATCAAGGGCAAGATGTGTGATTCGAGATTGTGTTGGTTCGTTGATCAGAGCAGCATTGTAGAAGCTCATGGATGGAACCAATAATGAGGCGGAAGCACCGGCTCTGGTCCTCAGGCTGGATCTATTAGTTCAGTATGGTGTTGAGCGGGTTGTTCTTGGAGGAGATTCTATGGTCATCATTCAGGCTCTATGTAACAGGAAAACAGGGTCGTGGAATGTGAACATCTTAAGCCGGGCCTATGAGGTGTTGAACTCTTTCAGTGTTTGGGACACTGAACATTGCTTCTGTCAAGCGTATTCGGTTGTTGATTTCTTATAGCCAATAGTGGCATATCATAGGTCAAAAAAGTCATTATTGGAAAACTTGGCCTGAAGTGAGGTGAGTTTTATGATGTGAGTGTGGGAAGGAAGCCATCACTATGGGATGGCTTTAATCCCCACGTATGGGATGTCCTGCTCCCACACTTAAATTTATTGACCACAAGGCAGTGGGTTGTTTTTATGCAAAGTGAGCCGAGTGAGTGGGCACTTGTGTTGGGGAGTCCCTACCTCCAACGTGTGTAGTTGGGTGTTTAGACATGGACAGAATGTTGCGAGTCACTTTGAGCAAACCAATTCTGTGAGTAAAGCTGCCAAACGGGAGATGGCCTTCGACGGTAGAGTGACATGTTGGAGGCTCAAGGAGATGTTTATTCTGCAATCTGGGAGTGTTTTGTAGGCGGTCAAGGAGATAATTGGGTTGGTTTTCATCAAAACACCTAATCGCGTTAAAGTGAATTCGTTGATTTCTTCCATGTTTGTGGGCAACCAGTTGTTGGTCTTGAAAGACAATGGCACCACAGTGGCAATTGCGGAGAGGATTATATGCTCCATCTTCAGGGTGGGTTGGAGATATTGGTGTGGGAGGTTGTGTTGATGGAACATCTCTCTATGTTCTCTCTTGTGGAAGGTATGGGCTTAGTCCCTCTCAGGGCCTTCAAAGACCTAGAGGATCAGTCTTGAATGGTGGTGGAACATGTAGAATTTATGCAGCCGAGTCTTTGAAATCCAAGCCCCTCGGCAATAATGCTTGCAGTCTTAGACCTAACCGCACTGAAGGCTCCTTTGGCTTCAGTGGTGGCAGCACTGAGCTCTTGAAAGTCTTCTTGCCTGGCATCAACGGTGAATATGATGTTTCACCTATACGGGAGTAACATTCCTCGGTCTTCTCCTTAGGAAACGGCGAATCCAGGGGGGCCTACACACAAAGGCGGGCAACATCTTGCCATATGTGTGGTCGTTTGGCAAGTGTTGCTAATGCTCCAAGTTTGGGCGAGGTGCTTGTGAAATGAGCAGGTACGCCTTGGCTGAGGAGGTAGAAGATAGTGGGCGGGAAGGACGCAGCGGTTGTGGCCAAGGGGGTTGGTGGCGGTAGCAACATGGGTGAGGTGTTGGGGCAGCAAGAAGGTGTGTTGCCCACAGGTGAGCTGGGTTCTAGTGGCTCTCCCAAGGATTGGGGTTGGTGGTGTGATGGGTGACTGCAGGCTTTCGGGTGGTGGCGGTGGTGGACAAAGTGGCGATAGCGTCGCTGGTGGACCGGCTCATTTACCTAGGGTTTAGCTTGTCTTGGATTAGGTGATCTTGCCTTTTTGGCATTGTATGTGGGATTTGTCTCCCAATTCATGTGGTCTTCTCCCCGTGGGGGGGCCTGTCCCTTTTTGGGGCTGCGGGCCTTTAGTGGCTGGTTTGTTTTAGTCATTGGTCTTGGCTTGTCATGGTATATCACGTTTGGGTTCCAATATGGCCATGTTTCTTTGTATTTCGGTTTTTTATTTAATTAAGAGCGAGGAACCCATCAACCCTCACTTACCAATCAAAAAAATAGATAGAATATATTTGTAATTTTTTAATGATATTTTAGAGTGGAGTCGGTGAACTTGAACTTCATGCATAAGAAGAATGTAATTAGAATTACCAAGGTCATAACACGTAGCGATGCATGCACAAGGGCAAAGAAAATCTGGGAAATAGCGGATTAATAATTTACACATTAATGATACTTTTAGAGCTTTAAATATGATATTTTAATCGCTTAATATATATTTTTTAAAGTTTAGAAAACTGTTCACAATACATTTTTAATGTTCATGTCAATGTTTTCAATGAAGAGCAAGATGATTGTGAATATTAAATTTGATGTAATAAATTGTAATTTATAATTGATATTTATGATTAATATTATCATGGCATTTGGCATTCGGTGAGCATTTCACTATTTTGTGGTTATTTTTGTTTTTATATGCATACTACATGGTTAATGTCACTTGATTCCCATTTATTAGGCTACAATTTATATATTTTTATTTTTATATAAATTTTTGTATGGTCGTACCCTAGCTGTACCCAAAGCAAAAAAATCGCTGTACCAACAAACCCAGCTCTTCGAACCCGAACCCAGATTAGTAATTTAGTTTTCATGTATGAAAGACTACTAACATTGAAACAGTAAACTTAGATACCCAGTAGCACTCTCAAATAGGGTATTAGTACCTCATGCAGCTAAATATAGTAAAGCAAATACTACCAGTAAAGCAAAGTATTAAAAGTGCTGCACAAGTTATTAGACTAATACCCTGTAATCCAAGTACTAAATTTAGTCAAATACTTGAGAAGCACTAACAAACAAAATTATTCCATTCATGCCAGTTAAAAATATGATACTACTCGAGCAACGGCAAAGATTTTTGCAATGCAAAAAAAAATCTTTCTTACAATTTAACTACTGCTTCAGAGAAGAATTAAAATATGAGAATATGATCATAGCATACCTTTTCCTGAATGGAATGAATAACAGAATTATACTGTCGCTGCCCTTCTAGCAGATCAGTCTTCTTTGACACATTATCCCCATTAATATCAGCAAGCACTTCCTCATCTTCTTCTTCAATAGGTTCAATAATGCCTTGTTCTATCATCTTACTGTTATCAGCATGCTCTGCATTCTTTTGTCTTTGGACAGCAGCACCAAGCCCCACAAGCAGCTCATTGGTTTTTTCAAGCAAAGTTGTCAGGCGTTCATTCTTGCTCTCCTCCACCATTCGCATGTAAGCTTCTTGGTCATCAGCTTTCAGGGCTTGAATTCTCAGCTTTTCTGCACGTGTAGCCCGCTGCCTTTGTCTGGCATGCCATGCCTGTGATGCGTTAACATGTTAGATGAGAATGGTGTTTTCAACACAAATTTCGGTCACAGCCATCCAATACACAATGGTGTTTACATGAAGAATCAACCATAATCCCTTTCTTATAGTGAAGCAAAATTTTCCGGTATAAATGCATGTAGCAACTACATCAAACTCGTGGACATTAATATAATTTCTCTTTATTACTTTCTTTCAAACTTGTACTTATGTCACTGCCATTATGTACTTGCAACATAAGTTTAGAACTGTGAAACTTAAAAATGTGCTTACCATGAACTACATTATCATTGCAATTAGAATGAAAGTAATTGAATAGTGATGAAAACCTGGATCCCATCATTGCGCTGTTTCCTCCGTTTTAAAGTGGCTTGCCCTTGCAACTGAAATTCACGAGCTGCATTTAGCAGTTCATTGAAGAATTTCCTCTTTTTTGTCTCCACACGATTTCTTTCCTCCTCTTCTAGCCTTGTTTGCCTCTGATGAAACACAAAACAAAACATTTTTATAAGCAACATTTTTTGTCTGTACATTTTAGTTGTGCAAATTTGTAATGGAACCAAAAGACTGCCCAAGATTCAGTTGACTAGGAAATGTAAAAGGAAACCTCTGCATCCCTCCTCCTGCGTAGCCGCTCATCAGCTTCAGTTGCTGGTGCATCTCCCATACCAAAAAGAGGAAGTGTACGGCGTAAGCGCATGTGTCCCCAGTCAAAAAGCTGTTTTTCAGGATTAGCACATTCTTCACGTAAATGGTACTCAGCGCTAACTTCTGAGCGTACCTTTTTCTGTAAATCAGCCAACTGTTTTGAAAAGACCCTTGCCCAAAGGACAAATATAACCAACATTAGATACCTCTATTGTAATCTTCAAACATAGCAAGGGCAATGTCAAAATAATATAAAGCAAAAACTTGATAACAAATATTTTAAAGCTATTTGGCATCATTAGCAACACAAATTACTTCTTACTCACATATGGTTTGCTACAATGATTCAATAAATACAGTCAAAAACTTAATGCAATAAATAGTAAGGCAAACCTAGCTTTGTACCTACAGATCAACTTCTTTGTGCTTTGCTACTTTCTTTATTCTTCAGCCCGCATTGACTAATTCATTTTTGGACAATCTTAAAATATTACTCTATTTCATAGCAAATGATTACATCCATAATTAGTCTTACAAAGGTAAACAATAGAACATAAGCCAAACAAGGACTAAGCATTTGCTGGGATATCAGGTGTCTCATCATCCTAAAACTCCAATTCAAAGAGGCTGTATTCAGAAAGACTTCTTGCAGCAGCAGAACAAACATCTCTAAATTAACATTCTTCACATTATCTTAGACAATTTAGAACACAGCCAATTTAGAACACAGCCAGCCAATAAGGCCCAAAAAGCGTTGGAATACAGAACCTTTCCAGTCATTCATGATCAAGAAAATTTGCCTCTTTGGGCATATTTCATAATCGTGAATTTTTTCTTCAATTATTTCATGGTCATGAAGACTTGTTTGTTTGGATTACTTGGAGTACCTAGCTGCTTGTTCACATAAGTGAATATGCACTTCTAGTTATCGTTAAAATGACAAAGAAATGTTGTCCAGCTACTTGTAAGAAATTTATTAATGCATGCAAGAGTGCATACACTTTCTAACTTAATTTCACGTGTAAATTGGTTTGAAAAATATATTATATATGGGCTCAATTAAAAATGTCTTCAATTATTTTGCACCTATTTGTGCAAGATGCTTGGCAACAATTCAAATAATAAAAATTTAATCATCAACAAAATGATGAACAAAATACGATGCTATGCATCCCCATTATTTATATTAAGCATGCTGACTGGAATTGAAATTACCATCTCAGCTTTGAGGGCGTCTTTGGTAGGTTCAACATCTGATTCAGCATCGTAATCTGCTCATCATTTTATTGATGACTAAATTTTTATTATTCAAATTAGTGCCAAGCATCTTGCACAAATAGCTGCAAAATATGCATCCCCATTATTTATATTAAGCATAATGAGTGGATTTGAAATTACCACCTCAGCTTCAACACCTGATTCAGCATTGTAGCACGTTAATATATATATGTATATATATATATATATATATAGCATTAAATTAATCTATCTTTGCAAGAATTGTAGAGACTTATAATCAGCCTGCACTACAATCTCCTTTTCCAGCAGGTGGAGTCACCGATGTTTCACTGTACGAACCATGGCATACAATTGCTTATCATGTCTGTAGTTGACCACTATTATAGAAAAGGTCACTAAATGATACACTCCACTCCTCATAGTGCACAACATGAGCATCCAATTCTATCGAAAATGATATTTCGAAATTAGGCAATTCCATTGCTGGAACTTTACAAATCTTCTGCTTTTGTGTATTAAACACAGTCTCCAGTGACTTTGCCATCTGAAAGTTAATCTGTCTTTGCAAGAATTGTGGGGACTTATAATCAGTCTACACTACAAACTCCTTTTCTAGCAGGTAAAGGCAACAATATTTCAATGGACGAACCATGGCATAATATTCTCCATCATATGTCAGTAGTTAACCAAAACTTTAGAAAAGGTCCCTAAATGATACACTAAAGAAAAGCCATGCTGTATGAGTACCACACCTTGTAGCACATAACATGAGCATTCACTTCTATCAAAAACATCATCTCAAAATTAGGCATATCCATTGCTGGCAATTTACAAATATTCTACTTTTGCGTATGGAAAGCACTCTCCAGTGCCTTTGCCAGCTGAAACTTCCCCATCCCTTCAACAAGGCATTCAAAGATGCTACAATGTCTGAAACTTCGCAAAACTTTAAGAGGCAGACCTGCCTCAAAAAATCTAAGAATTTTGGTACAGTCAATGGGTATAGGCTAGTTCTCTATGGCGCAATTTTTTGTAGGGAAGTTCTCTACCTCCAAACAACAAAACCCATGTATAAAGTGACTGTTGCGTGAATTCATACTTGTTCAAGTTCACTTGCGCCTGCTTCTAAGGCAGGATCTTTCAACTTCAATGCTTTGCCTAGATTGCATTGAATGTTATTTCCACATCTCATTATATACAAGTATATCGTTGAGATCTATATAAGACCTTGGAACCTCATTCATAAGCCCCATTTTACCTCATTGATGCATTATATAATCCAAGCATCATCACTAACTAATCGTACAAATCGTGCTTGGATTTAAATGCTATTTCTCAGGTATTTGTAACACACTGTAGGTATTTATACAGTACATGTATGGTGTTCGGGTACGCCAGTGTGGCAGTTTTTTGGCCCAGGTACGGCTTGGGTACAGCCATACAAAAAAATATGTAGTCAAATAAGCAAAATTAACCACATAATATGCATACAGTAAACAAAGAAAGTTAAATAAACACAAAATAGTTAAAAACACTAATGATAATTCCATGACAATTGTCATGATATTCAACAGTCGAACTTAGAACAAGTACATAGTGCAAATGTATACACAAAAATTCAAGATAAACAGCATATTCATTATATAATATAAGCTATTCTAAAAACATAATAAACCACATAACCCAAATAAAGTTCATCAGCTCTTTAACTTGTCTTTTAACAACAATGCAGTTCATTCACATTGCAAACTCGTTAACCCCTTGGCAGACAGGCATTTCCCAGATTGAAGCCACAGCCAAACATAAGCATACATGTACGGAGAAGTGTATACACTATTAACAAGATTGTTTTCCAAAGATCTCTAAAATCTCTAATGAGCAGAATATGCCCTTGTGAAGGCCCTTACAAATAGAGTATGAACAGGGAGTCAAGACAACATTTTGACAATAAAAATAGCATTTATCGTAATCTCCAGGTGCATGTGCTTAGAAATCAAAAATATCTATTGCCAACTACCATCATTATTGACCTTTTTACAGCTAAAACAAAAAATATTATAAAATAAAATGGTTTTGACTGTGGGTACCTGTCAGGTCCCAACCAGCAGTGTTGGGTATACCGGGATTCGCCCTGGAACAAACCCAAATGCACCTGACCCTCCTGGATGGTACCCAGGCCATACCCACATGTATACCAGACCGAGACCATTACCCAGTATGCATTGTTCCAGGACCAGTACCTCGTACATATTGTACCAGGACCGATCCCCCTTGGATGAAGGATCCAGTAACATAGGGAACACACCACCACATATTTGTAACCAGTTGTATATATAGTAAATTATTGCATAGTCTGGATGCACCTAGAAGGATGACATATCACATATCAGATGCATCTGATTTGCTGTGACATATCTGGATACAGCCCTGATACAGCAGTGTCATATCAAGACTGTCTCTGGATATTTCACAGTGTATCCATATCTCAATCATATCCAATGTCATATCCAGACACATCGTGACATATTAAGGTTGTGTCTGGGCACATCTGGGTATGGACAGCATATCCAGGTCATGTCCAGATATTTATTTTATTTTTTCGTAAGGACATACCAGTGTAATATTGTGACCAGTTTGTCCCTGAAAATTGCAGTTTCCCATACCCGAATCCATATCCATATCCCAGTAACTTAGTAAATTAGCAATGACAACCTTTTATAATGCTGAAACAAACAAGATCACATGGTAATAAATGGTGAGATGGGTAGCAAACCACTTACCCGCACACATTTGAGAGAGAACTTTATTAGTTGGGAATATTTATTTTCTCTCATAAAGAGATGAAAATTTCAAATTAAAAACTTGTGTGGACTTTTGAAGATGGAAATCTATTGTTATATCATTTTATTGTTGCTAGATTTACAACTAGCGTCTTCCTTAGCTAACCCTTTGCATTTGATGAAGAAAGTTTTAAGTTGTTTAATACTTAGTTGCTTTACTTGGAACCACTATATTCTTGTAGTCTCTAAGGTTGCTTTACTTGTTGATAAATGTCTGTGAGCCATAAACTGTTTGTGAAGCTATATATTTTCCAAGGTAATTCATGTATTTTTCCTTTGTTTTAAAGGTCTAACCACATGCTACTTCTTCCCAATTCAGCTTTAATATGTTAAGAATCACGGAATGTTTGTTAGAACTTTACCTTTTGTATTGTTTTAATGTGGCTTTCTTATATGCTTGGAATCATATGAATACCATATTGCCAACTTTGAAGCTTCTTTTCATGCATCCAAAACTGGCTTGCTGCTTTGTTTGGTTTATGTTCATAGTTTTATAGCTAGCCTTTCTGTGTATCTCCAGTGCTGTAGTTTCAACCTTTAAAACAACTGTTTATCACAATTCAGATGCTCTGGGAATTCATCTCAGGCCATCTCTACAAAGGTTAGGGTATAGACATGATAATAAAAACATGGAAAATTTTCAGTTGCTCATATTCGTGTATATGTTTGTTGCCTCCAAAATAATCATCAGGCCATGTTTAAGCATCCCTGCCATATGCTTTACATCATGAAGGTGCCAAACAAAGGAAGGCATAGAAACAAGCGGCGGCAAAATTCAAGGCATCATTAGAGGCTCAATCCATACTTGTCTTAGTGCAATACAATTCCAAGAACAGGAACTTTCTGGACAAAGCTGCATACAAATGTTCAATTACATTTAGACATTGTTCGGTATGGATAGTGTAGAGTTAAGCTTCATTTTGAACGTACCTTGCACATATTTGCGTTGGAAGTGTATTTCCTTGTTTTCTGTTTTCCAAGATATCATGTTTTTGGAAAACAATTTATGTTCAACTATTATGATAATTCTTGTTATACATCCATTTTCTTAGGCACCTCTAAGACTTAGTCTGTTCAAGTACTCATCACTTTGCTTCCTGTTTTATCCATTGAATATATTATATTTTATTTTGTGTTTAAGATAAGAGAATGCATTCTGGTTGATTAGCCATAATCACCTTGTAGTTTAAAGTCCTGTGAGTTACACGAATCAAGTTCGCAATGAAATCTAAGATAGCATTCACAGATTTTATAACTGTTAATCAAAATATTGTATATACCTTCAAAGAGACATGTATACTTGTAATCAATTATAATACCTGAAATAACGAAGTCTAAAGTAAAAGCATGAACAAATCTCCTTGTAAATTTCCTGTGAGATTGTCAAGGATATATTGTGCATGCTTTGGCACATTTTATCCTCTATTTCACATTTCAGACTTGTATTAATTAGAATGTCTGTCACACCATACCTTGTACCCTTTAATAACCTGACCCCGATACTAAATTAAGCCAATTAAAATCATAAATTGGGTAGAAATCAGACCAACGCATGAACATAAAGGTAGGTAACTCTCTATATATTTAACTCTGGTCTTCTTGTAGTTGAGATACTACAGAAGCATTTTTCTTCTAAATAACAGCTGGAAACATTGTGCCAGATAATAGTAAAATTTATGTATTAATAAACTAGTGTCATGTCAATAGATACATAAATAAAATCATAAGAAAATATCCTCAACTGCACAATAAAGATCAATTTACCAGACCCTTATGTTGATATGAACGTACCTTAAGACCATATAGTTCGAGCAAACACTTCGTTTGCAAGTCATCTCCCCTCTTTAATGGTAATTCTGCATTTGAAAAAAGGAAAAGAATTTCAGAACCGAAAAAAAAACTAAAATCGCAGATAGGATTAGTAGCATGGGTACCTATGTCAATTAAAACTCCAATATCAATTTTATTCACTAGAACAAGAAGCACTAGACGATTCAGTCACTTTGCTAGATGGATTTACGAATTAATACTCATTTCCTTCCATGAACTGTCCAATGAGCTAAAAGTTTGGCTACAGTTATGTAAAGCTGGGCATCCTGGCAGCCATGATAAATTGTATGGACATGAACAGAAACTCAGACTTATAGTACTTTGTCCACAAATATATATGATAGTTTATAAACAGAACAGGCACTTCAATATGTGCGTATGATAAATTATATAAGTTCTTTGATTTTCAGGACAGTTTGGTGGTTTCAAAGCTATATTTAGGTCCACAAATTGCCACGATAGGTCAATGGGACTCAAAATTTCAACCAGCCATAATAACAAACATTAGTACCTGCAGCCTATAGTATCATACATAAAAAAAAGTACTAAAGCAACCAAAAGCAAAAAGTGTGTTCCAAGAATAGGTTACAAGGAGCAAATGGAGCTACCCTCAGAGCTAACAGCATATAATGCATTCCCTTACCATCCAACATTGGTGATCTCTTTGAAGAGGTCACGGACGACACTGGTGTTTCGGGATTCGTCATCAGACCTAAACCGAAAGAAGGGAGGATAAGCCATCACCGATTCTAATTATGGGGTATAACAATGCAATCCAGTATCAGAATAGTGTATGATATTCCTCAATAAAGGGGTGCCTAAAAATCCAATCGGCAAGGTGAGTGATCGCCTCCCCAAGTCACCTAGAATAAACTTAACACGGATTGGTCCTCTAAGGGAAATCTTACCTTGGTTGGAGCCAGTGGATATATGTCAACACCAAATGTCAAGGTAATGTAAGGATGGCTATGACATGTGTTGATTATGTTGTTGTCAAAACAGAGTCTCAAATCCTTACCTCTCATTTAAAAGATGGAAGGATTAAAAATCCTAGCAATTAGCGGCTAGCCATTCTTGGTAATGAAATAACATAAATAATGTGACTCTTCAAAGAAATACAGGCATTACATATAATTAGAATAAAATGAAGTGGTGTGCCTCCTTACCTAAATGACCTCCTGATCTTGGTAATGAAATAACATAAATAATGTGACTCTTCAAAGAAATACAGGCATTACATATTATTAGAATAAAATGGAGTGGTGTGCCTCCTTACCTAAATGACCTCCTAAACTGGGGCCCGGGATGTGATGTCCCTTTTTGGACAAATATGACCAATTTTGGATGGACTTAAAACCCTAATTGGAATGTGACGAATAAAAGAATAGGAATATATTATTAGCAATGATATAACTAATTTTCAATCCACAAGAATTTCCTTAGCAACAGTTTATATTATTCAAAAGGGTTATTACAAAATATTGCAATATTAAATTCCAACCTTATATCCAACTGAGCAGGCTGCCCACGCTGCTGTAATTTTTGTTGATAAAGATCTCTTAAATTTTGTACTTCACTGCTGAAGACTATGGATCAAAACCCTCAAATAATGTTGATTCCGATGCCAAAGAGGTGTGGATTATTGTAGCAGTCGTACGGGGTACTGTATCAGTCATACGGGGTAATGTATCAATCATACAAGGTAACATTGATCTTCGATGTCTTCACTAAGAACTCCAAACCAACATAAACTGGAAATATTTTGCAACTATTCAGCATAGATGTGACCTCTGAATGAAATCACCAAAAAGATAGAGGGTTTTCTTCCCCAAAATATTTTACAGCGATAGGGTTTTTGTCCTTACATTGAAATTGAGAAAATTTGAAAACACTTGTCATCAGACGTGAACTTAAAGGAGTATAAGCTGTCACCAATTCTAATTATGGGGTATAACAATGCAGACCAGTATCATAATAGAGTATGAGATTCCTCAATAAAGGGGTGCCTAAAAATCCAATCGGCAAGGTGAGTTATCGCCTCCCCAAGTCACCTAGAATAAACTTAACACGGATTGGTCCTCTAAGGGAAATCTCAACTGAGAAAATTTGAAAACACTCGTCATCAGACGTGAACTTAAAGGAGTATAAGCTGTCACCAATTCTAATTATGGGGTATAACAATGCAGACCAGTATCATAATAGAGTATGAGATTCCTCAATAAAGGGGTGCCTAAAAATCCAATCGGCAAGGTGAGTGATCGCCTCCCCAAGTCACCTAGAATAAACTTAACACGGATTGGTCCTCTAAGGGAAATCTCAACTTGGTTGGAGCCGGTGGGATATATGTCAACACCAAATGTCAAGGTAATGTAAGGATGGCTATGACATATGGTGTTGATTATGTTGTTGTCAAAACTGAATCACAAATCCTTACCTCTCATTTAAAAGATGGAAGGATTAAAAATCCTAGCAATTGGCGCCTAGCCATTCTTGGAAATGAAATAACATAAATAATGCGACTCTTCAAAGAAATACAGGCATTACATATTATTAGAATAAAATGGAGTGGTGTGCCTCCTTACCTAAATGGCCTCCTAATCTGGGGCCTAGGAGGTAATGTTTCTTTTTGGAAAAATACGGACAATTTTGGATTGACTGTAAAACCCTAATTAAAATTTGAAGAATAAAAGAATAGGAATGTATTATTAGCAATGATATAATTAATTTTCAATCCACAAGAATTTCCTTAGCAACAGTTTACATTATTCAAAAGGGTTATTACAAAAGATTGCAATATTAAATTCCAACCTTATATCCAACTGAGCAGGCTGCCCGTGCTGCTGTAATTTTTGTTGATAAAGATCTCTTAAATTTTGTACTTCACTGCTAAAGAATATGGATCAAAACAGCCCAAAACGCCGCAATTAAAGGCTGTTGTATCACTCAGAAACCCTAGCGCCAACTGCTGCAGCCTGCCGTACCAGAAAAGAGGCAGTTCGTGGATCCAAACCAGGTTAGGGTTTGGAAAAAATCAGGAAAAAAATCTGTATACTGCCCTTTGCTGTCTTTTATGTATGTTTTACCTTGCTGTTTGTACCTTCCAAAAATAAATAAAGTCTTATTGTGTTCGTATGACAAGTTTACACTTGTATTAGTTGTTTATGTCATTCCAAATTTGATTTAGAAATCAAAAAAATCAAAATTTAGTATTATTCTTGAAAGGGATATTATAGTGGTATCAGAGCAGTGATCTTGCCACCCTATGAATCATGAGGATAGTGCAAGAATCCATGTTAGAGATGTTGCAAGCTATGCAAGAATATCAAAAGGATATAAAGGCATGGATAGAAATAAAAACGGAAAGGTCATAATCTGAGCCTCAAAAATCTATAAAGCAAAAGGAATTCAGCATGAAAGTCAAAGATAAGAAGTGCTTATCTAAAGAGGAATCAAAGAATGTGGTTGAAAAGAAACTAAACACATTGCAAACAAGCACAGAAAATGTAATGAGGACCCAAAAAAGGTGTCATGAATGGTAAAGAAGAGCTAAGGAGGCTAAATTGATAGCCACTCGAGAAAAGCAACACCTGCAGAAAATTAAGGGAAAGAATTCTCCAATTGTAATGGTGGAAAATGAAGAAAAATCAGATTTGCAAAAATTTGGAGAGGATTTTTTGGTTAATGCCAAATTTTTGAGTCTTCAATATAGTAGAGTTGATGCAAATTTATTTAAGTCATTAAAAGAAGAAGATAAGCTTTTGAATCATTCTTATGACAGCTCAAAATATGAAAGAAATGTTTAAAATCCAAAAGTTTAATATGAGGTTGAGTTCCAAGAGGACCTTGTTGAAAGGCATGCACATGAGAAAAGGGACTCACCGGATACTAATGTTGGTTTTCAAATTGCCAGAATTTTCAGATCAGCGACTAATAGTAAGCAATTTGATAATCTTCATGACTATAGCAAGAAGCATGAAAGTGTTGATTTAAGTGGAAGTTTGTGGCAAGATTCTTGTCATCATGGGAAGTACCAAGAAATTGGTGAAAAGATGAAGGGTACAAAATGGAAAGAAGATCTTTTCTCTCAAGTCCAAAATTGTTCATGCATGATCGTGTAGGATCCTGATGTTACAAACAAAGAGCTACAAATAGAAGATATTGAGAAACACATGAAGGCTGAAACGTTTGATGCCATTAATATCATACTTGCAGATAGATTCACCATTCCATGCACCTAGATAAGTAGACACTTAATATAACCATGGGTGAGAATGAGGTATGGAATGAATTTTATGTTATGAGAACTAACATGGTTATGGAGATAGAAGGGTTGTATTCCATTGGCAAACCTAAGGAGCTAAAGAGTACATTTAAAGGAAAAGATACAGTGCTTGGAAGTATCTCTGATGAATCATTAAGAGTAGTCATAACTAAAGGGACTTCCCAGAAAGGACAAGTTGCTTGTGCAGCAAGTTGCTTTGCGGTGGAGAGCATGCAAACTATTTCTTCTTTTGGTAAGAAACATAATATTTATGTCGATATTCAAATGCTTCCAAAACAACATAGTATGGTGTTCAATAATATGTCCTCAAGATCTCTATCAAATAGAGGTTTCCAATATGCCATAGAGTCAAAAATTCGTTGTACGCATGCTATTATTACTCCTCGTTTCTCAAAGACTGATTTGAGATCAAGCCACCATCAGATCTTGGTGTTTAAGGGAGGTGTGCACAAGACAACTTTCAGATGCCTTACTAGACACATTGAGTTCTTGGTCATGCCATTCAATTTAACTAATGCTCCTGCTACGTTCCAATTCATGGTGAATCTGGTATTCAGTGATCAACTGAGACAATTTGTTCAGATAATTTTTATGATATTTTGATGTGTAGCAAAGCATGGAAGGATCATATGAGACACCTAAAATTGATCCTTGTGACTCTAGAGAAACAAGCTCTATTTGTAAAAGAATTTAAGTGTGATGCTATAAAAATTAGCTAAATGGGTTGTTATCACCCAAAGGTTGTTAGCTATTAGTAAGGAATAACTTTTTATAGCTGAATATGAATAAAACCAAATGATGGGGGACACAGAAAGTTTGAAGGAGCGATGGTAGCAATGGCGGTGGTCATAGTCACAAGGTTTGCCGAATTTTTACCTAAAAATTCGGAATTCGGCAAACTTAATGCCCTTCACTAAAAATTCGCTCAAGTTCGCCTTGTTCGGCGAATTTCATGTTCGGACCCAACAATATATAAATAAAATAAACATTTTTTATAAACATTTAAGTATAAGTTTACATTTATATATGGACATCTAGTTTCTTATACTTTTAAGTTATATTTTATTTATATACTTTCAGGGTGTTTGAGAGGGGTTTCGGACCGCTAGGAGCTATAATGCAAATTCTAGGTTTTGGAGGATCCTATCATATTTCAGAGTTACTCAGATTAAAGGGTTTCAGGGTTTCAAACTTAGCCATATTTCAGGGTTTCAAGATTTCACGGAGACATCATAGGAGGTATGAACGTTGCATGAAGGGATGTATGCGTGATAGAATAGTATGAGAATATCTCTCGCAAAGTGCCACAAGCCGATCCCACCCCATTCCCAGTGCACCCCTTCAGGCATGCACTCTGTGAGATTCAATGCACCGATGAGCCCTTGTGACAGAAAGTGTCAGTAAATGAGATTGTGCCCGCGAGTGGTCTCAACACTGGGGGAGAGTAGCCGAGTGGTTTAAAGCGGCACAAGAAGACATTGTTAGCATGGATCCCCATTTATGGCGGCAGACGTATGGTTCTTCTACTCCAGAGTTACAAAAGCTTGCCGTGCGTGTCCACAATCAATGTGCCAGTGCTTCTGCATGCGAAAGAAATTGGAGCACGCATGATTTGATCCATACTAATAAGAGAAACCGACTAGGGGCCAAAAAGTTGTCAGATCTTGTGTTTGTTCATAGCAATTTAAGATTGCTTGAGCACAATCTTGCAAAAGAAGACGACAATCTTCATCTTGGAGAACCATCCTTTGAAGGAGTTGAGAAAAATATAGATAGTGTTGATGAGCTGGATGGAGGATTCGTTGATGGTGCTAGTGCTAGTGCTAGTTTTGATTTTGAAGTTGGGTTTGATGTTGCAAATGTTTGAAACTTAAGTTCTATATCAATTTTGAGCTGAGGCTCTAAACTATGAATATTTTGATATCTTTTAATGTAATTCAAGTTTGAAATTCTTATGTTTATTTTTATTTTATTTATTAAATTAATTTTATTTTTTATTTTATTTATTTATTTACAATTATTTTTAATTTTTATTGGATTTCTTTTTGACTTTTTTTTAAAATATTTTTTATGTTTTTATATAAGTCGAACTTAATGGCGAATTTTTTTTCGAACTTTATCTATTGGCGAACTTGAATCGAATTTTATCCTTGTCAAACTCTAACTCGAATCCGAACCTTGTGACTATGGCGGTGATGGTAGTAGCGATGGAGGCACTAAAGGGGTTCATTCATCTTGAACTTAAGCCCAAGACTCCCTCACCCATCTTCAGCGAGCAACACAGGCAAGCTCCCACAAAGCCCAAGTGGGGGAATTCTACGTGGTAATGTGGGAGTCCCCCAAAGTGCAAATCTTTGACATGGTGACTGACGGTGCTGCCATAATGCAAGAGGGGCCAAACCTTCTGAAGCTAGCAAGGAAGGAGCAATCCCTGGCGTTGGGCATGCGGTTGCGCTCCAAATACAAGATCAACTACAAGTTCTATCGTGTCTTCCCCAATGGAGAAGTGCAGTATCTTCACCCCAAGGATGGGATTTACCCAAAGAAGGCTAATGTCGGTACGGAGAGAGTGGGATGGAACATGCGCTCCATTGGAAAGAACATCCAAGATGTCACACACCCAATCACATCTAGCACTGAAAAAATCCCAAGTGTTGAGGTTTGATGGATGCACGAGAATTGTTTCACAAAATACCGCAAGAAATGCCTCCTTTGGACTGCATTTACTTATTTTGAATCTTCGAAGCTTGCTTACAAACTGTTTGACAATATGTCTAACAAAAAAAATTCTTGGACAGCTCATAAGGAATTAATCAAAGGTTAGTTCATCAAGTCAGGGCAACAACTATTGATCTGTTCCCTTCTTGGGAAAACAATTTGCATTTTGGTCCCATCCAGAAGAGCTTGTGATTGATCTAAAGCGCAAGATAAATCACTTTGAAGGGATTCTCGCAGATCAACGACTTCTTTTTGAAGGCAAACATCTGGAAGATCTTTTTCGGTTGTCTAGTTACAATTTAGGCAAAGCCTCCACCCTCTTCTTGTTGGGGAGAGTGTGTGGGGGCGAGGGCGGGGGGGCCGTTGCAGGATCTGGGATGCCCTCATCCTCCAAGCCTCTTTCATTTGAAGAAGCGGTCAAAAATTCAGCTCCCAAATATAATGATTTAAAGCCGCTTCTTCCTCCACAAGCCTATATTGTGAAGCAAGGGGACGAGGTTACGATTGTAAAGATTGTTAGGACAGAAGTTTTTGAGGTCCAAACAATATACGAAAGAGAGGATTTAATATGCAAATTTAATGGGCTTTGGCCTACCACTTCAGTTCTGTATCAATGGATACACTCAAATTGGACAAACCAATGTGAGATCTCCCTCTATTCCAAAGGCTTCTTCATTGTTCACCTCTTCGAGCAGTAAGACTATTAGAGTGTTCTTGTAGTACGTCCTTGGTTTTGGGGAACTGCGGGGTTGTTCATCACTCCATGGTTTTCAGATTTTGACCCAAATACTCTTTCTGTCACCAAGATGCCATTATAGATTCGTCTCCCAAACTTACCATTACATTTCTACCATGCATTCAAAGAGATTGGAAATACCTTGGGCACCTTCATCAAATGTGATGGAGAGAGACTTACAGCGGGTTTGTGCACATATGTTCGCATTTGCGTGGAGATAGACCTTAGTAAGGGGCTTCCAGATAAAATGATCCTTAGTGTGGTCAATCTCAACTCAAGTACTAGATTATGAGAATATAGCTTTTCGGTGCCGTATATCTAAACTTCAAGGATATCTACATGCTACTTGTACCCAGGCTTGAGCTCCTCCTCACAAAAAAAAGGGGATGAAAACAAACTCCAAACATAGGATCTCTCCAAAGCAAGTGGTAGCGAACGAAGGTGATGATCAAGTTGAGGCAAATCCGCATACAACAAAATTAGGAAAGAATAAATCTGGGGAACCAGATGCCTAGGTAGAAGTCCTTGTGCCAACTGTTGCGGTTGGAGAAGAACATTCCTCCATATTGAAGACTTCTTCGATAGGTACTCTATCAAAGGGTGTGAAGAGAGTTCACGAGTCGGAAAATTCAAATCCAGATAAGGAGATGGTGAACCATCCGAATCCAAAACTCCCGTTATTGGACACTTCCTTAGATTTTCAAATTATATGGGATACATCTCCCACTAGCTCCTATTTTTCTTATTTCTTTGTTTGTTGTTTTTGTTCGGCTTTGTGTTGTCTCTTCCCTGCTTTGTTGGGGGACCGTTTTGTTTTTGCTCAGGAGACTTTACTCCCTTTTTTGGATGTTTTCCTTTGGAATGTTGTTGCAGTTACAGAATGTAATTTCAAATTTTAATTAATATGAAGTTACGATTTTTTCCCCAGGGGGGGCGGGGGGGTAATGAATTTAAGTGTGAGTTTGGGGTCACAAATATTTTATACTTGGACCATGTCATTATTGCTCAAGGCAAGCAAGGGGATCAAAAGAGGATTATAATTTTTCTAGTTTGGGCACTCCCTACCACACTAACTCTATTGAGGAGATTCTCTAGTTTACGCACCCATGATAGAAGGTTTGTTACGGGATATTCACACATAGCAGCACCCTTAACCAACATGACAAAGGAGCTTTTGCATGGGATGGGATGGATGGAATACCAGAAGTTTTTGATAAGCTTAAGAAGGTAAACATCACATTTCATGTATTTTCCATTTCAAATTTCTCACAACCATTTGAAATAGAATGTGGTGTTTCAAGAAAAGGTATCGAGGCCATATTAATCCAAAAGGGGGACTCCATTAAGATGGAGAGCTTGAAATTAACAAATTCATAAAATAGTTTCTCTATTTATGACAAGGAGATTCTTGCCATCAAGCATGGTTTGGTAATATTCAGATATCACTTGGTTTATGGTAGATGTGTGGTTGAGACAAATTGCAATGGCTTGAAGTTCTTGGATCAATATGATTTGACTGATGAACCACAAAGGTGGGAAAGAAAATCCAAGGTTATGATGTTGATATAAAAGGGGGAAAACATGTAGTTGTTGACGTCTTTTCTAGAATGGTTGTTCTTTGTTCTATTTATGTCATTTATGGTGATTGGAAGATGTAAATCATGATAGATTATGCTAAGAATACATTTGTTGCTAACAGTTTAGATGGAAATGTGAAGGATGAAAAATATGTGCTAGCAGATGGTCTCATTTTGAACAAGGATAAAATCTTTATAGTACTTGAATCTGAGACAAAACTAAAGATTTCGAAAGCTTTGCATGATACACCAATTGTGGGACACTCTAAATCATACAATATTTGTAGATATATAAGAAAGAGATTCTCATGGTGGAGCTTTGAGAAGGATCTCAAACACATCGGGGAGTACATCATCTACCAGCAAAATGAAGTAGAGCATGTCTTCTCAATAAGTTGGTCGCAGCCATTGCTTATTCCCCATTCAAGATTGGAAAAGTATGTTCCTGAACTTCATCACAAATCTTCCCAAAGTACATGGTAGAGATTGCATTTATGTTGTTTTGGATAGGCTAAATGAGTATTCATACATCTTTACCATTTATCTAGAATTCAAAACACATCATATGGAAGAAGTATATCCTTTCACTCAAGGTTGTCTACACATAAGAGTATGGGATCTGGGTGATATCTCGAGATCTATCAAGAGTAGTAATAGCCGATTACAGTTATATGGCAAAGGAAACAAACCAAGGGCTGCCATTATCAGATTTCTCAACCTTAGGACTGTTGTCATCACAGAGTCCAGCTGCTGCACTATACCAATTACAGCCCTACAAATGTTTTCAGTCACAGGGTTGCTGATTTTTCAGGGTCTCAACAAAGATATGCTAATTATTACTGTTGTGAGAAGATTTCCAGTAAATAATTGTCTATTTCCAGCCTCTAAATTGTTGATAGTGATGATTTATGCAAATGATCTTCAGCATTGCTGCTGTTATATCATTTTCACACTGGTGATTTGCGAAATTTCAGACTTTGGACTGTTGTTAGTAGCCAAATACAGCTTCAGGTTAGCAGGATTTGAGGAACTTTCCTTACACTATGTTGTTTGTGAAGGATTTTGGCCATGGGATCTGTTGGAAACAATTTTCCCCATTGCCATTATGTTTCATAATCCAAAGGAGGATCCAAACTTTTCAATTCAGAAGTATATCAGAGTGGCGTAGCAGAAGCCAACTACATCACAAAAAGATAATAGTAACTTGTTATGTTTGCATCTTCATGATCCACTGTTTATGGTTAAAGGTCAAGAAGATATTTCACTAAATAGATCAACATATAATGTTGCACATGCTTGTGGCCATCATGGGGAACAATTTCATGATAATTCAAAATCAAACAACTTGGTGAGGTGGGGTTAATTCAAAACATGGAATTGCGAGTGCCCAAGGATGAATTGGGATCCAAGCATTACAGAGATGGGCATTTGAGGATGGTCTGAGCAATTGGGCTTGCGATTGCTTGGGATAAGCAATTTTTGGGAAGGGCACACTGTCATGACCCCTTTTTCAAATAAAGTTAATATTTTTATGTTGTCAAGTGACTTACTTTTTATTTAAAAGTGACAACTTAATATTACTTTATTATTATAAACAAAAAAATAAATGTGACATTCCAAATAAAGCAAGTTAACATCAAGTTAAAAGATGGAAAGTTACCTTGGGCTTTTCCTTGGCGAAAGTGTCAAGTGAACTTATAAAAAGGTGTTTGGGGGTCATTTGAAAATCATCTCTTGCCATTATCTATTTTTACATTGAAAGTTTGAGTTACTGCTTCAACTTCTGCTTTTGAGGACGAAAACCTTCCATTGCACCCAGACTTGGGGATGAAAACCCTCCAATCTTTAGTGGTCACTCCATCCAAGAGTTGCATTTGTGCATCTAGTCAGAAATTTGTAGTTTTCAATTCCGTTTTATTAGATAGGACCACATTTTTGGACGTCATTGTCAAGATTTCCACATTGGCCATCATTTACAATAGCTAGGGCATCATCTCAATGGCTAATGTCACATTAGGGGCAATATTTCAAGGCTGATATCACCCATAGTTGGCTGCCATCACTTCTTTTAGTCTACAGGGCCATCATTTGGTCTATTCCATCTATCCGGGACACAATTGGTCAGAAAATTAATGTATACATCCAACTAGTATTTTTATCATTTTCAGTGTTGAAAAATAAATAAATAAAAAATAATTTTAGTGTTTATTACAGGTGTCATTATTTGCAAAAATCTGGATTTTTCCTAGGGTTTAGAAATTATTTCAATTATTTCTCGGCATTTGTAATTTTTGTCGTAAGGGTTTTGCAATAAAAATCAATTTTTATTAATATTAATTTTGACCTAGGGTTTCTAGGGAATTCAAAATTATTTTAAAATGTTTGTTTAGGGTTACATAAGAGGAACATAGGGGTCAACACCTTAAATGAGAATTTAGATGTGTTGTATGCATGCAGAAGCTATACGAGATGATATACGGAGAATCGAGAGAGATAATAGATATGGAACAAAAAAAATTATTCAATTGTGTGTTTTGTACATGGCATACACTTGAGAGACATATCGCTGACTATCTTCTACCATGAGGGTAACTAAAGCTATATATGTGTATACATATATTACAAAGTCATCAAGGCATAAAGAATAATTACAGAAGTCAAAATGGTTGTACCTACATAAATGACTTTTCACCTTCCAACAATTGGGCTTATCAGCATCAATTGTGCACCGGCTATGCTTTGAAAATTATGCTCTATGCCCCTGTCTGATGGTGATCGCAAGTTGTACCATGCAATGTAAGTTGGCCTCAGCGGTGTGGCATGGATGTGTATAGGGCTCTATCGAAGCCACTGGTGGATACAACATAAGGTTTAATGCATGTGTTGGTGGCACAATGTCCAATCTGCACAGATAGTACCACACCACTATCGAAGTGTGTGACATTTGTTGGAGTTGATCTTGGAGGTACAATGGACCTCTAACGATTTTTTGGGGGTACCACATACCATTGAATAAGGACTCCAATAACTACAAGCTGTGAGAATGGGCTTGGCGGTATTGCTAGAAGCACTAATGGGAGATCATCTTAGTTCAATCGCCCCGCCATGAAAAGCAATAGTTAAACGCATAAATCCAACAAACATGGAAACTTGGCTTTTAGTTGAATCCAATGGAACCATTTCGCTTGTTGCAGGGATTGAGTTGCTCTAACGACTCTGTATACTGGCATAGAACAATTTTGTGCATACGTGGTTTCCAGAATCTGATGTCTTTATCGATTGAGGTCACACGTCAATATAAGGTGAAGTTTTGAACGCTGAATATGCATAGTTGTATGGCACAGTCTTCTTAGGAGTTACTACGACATGATTAGAGTGCAGAATCACTTCAAGGATCTAACATCTCTAACTGCCCACTAATACAACTGCACTACAAGGATTGGCTTTGTGCATACACTAGCAACTATGCATGTATAGATGCCAAAGGAGTACATCACAAACATCAATTGCCACTAATCACAAACTAGCTCTTCTTTGAAACAATAGATAACATATGAGAAGTGTCTTTAGAGAGTGACACACATACCTTTATTGTTGCAAGAACTGAACCATCCCAATTTGTAAGGTTATAGATGAGGCATGGTTGGTAAATTCAGTCACTTGACAATTGTTTCAAAGATGAGGTTCGTCATGCTAGTGTTATCAATCATAAAATCCAATGCGTCCCTTGCACCCACATCTACAAATAGAATAGGCATTCTCCTTCAACATCTTGCACGATTGGTGTCACTTGTGCACTGGGTATTACAACATTTGGATCAGAGTTGATGATTCCATCAAAGAGCTTGACTCCATAATCCTTTGTTTTTGCATGCATAAGCAAACTCATAAGAGCACGACACTCTATGTTTGCGTGGTTGTTGCTTTTTTGTTTATCACAGCAGTTACGTGTCTTATCTTTCTATCTAAAGAAGGTAGTTTTTTTGGTGCAAACAATGAGTCTTGCTTGCCCTTCAACTTAGACCCTTCCTCAGTGGTTGCCGCATAGCGATAGGATTCTCCCATCATCTTGACCTTAGCCAACTTCAAGTTGGACTCAATGAATGGTCGTAGGCCACTATGTACTTGACAACTCTATGTTGCTCTAACTCAAACAAGCCCAGTCTTGCATACAAGTCATGGAAGGCATTGGTGGAGGCTTGGACTGACTGGTCACACACATCTTTTACGCAATTGTTGCCCCTGAATGTAGTGATCATCATAGACATCTTCAGAATAATATTCATCCTTGAAGGCTTCCAGGGATTTATCCCAAGTTGGCTTAGATTCGTCACTCCTTGATGGGTGAAGAAACTTTCAAAAGTGTGGTCTTGATTTTCTCTTCGTCAAAAATGTCATCCATAGAGAAATATGATGCTTAATTGATCTAATCAATTATCTACCGCATTTGCAATTATTTTTTCCGTAAACAAAGGAATGTCTATATTTAATTCAAACCTAGGGGGGACTCGACCACCAAAAGCTTTCCTTGATTGTCAATCCATGGGACCACCCGTTTGACGACTTCAACGAATTGGTTGAATAGAAATGCCTTGGATTGCATCTTTTGGGTTATTTTCGCTTGCCATCTATACTTGCTTGAAATAATATGGCAAGCAGTCTGATGAGTCTCATAGTTTGATGCCAAGCTTCGCATACTATGACTTTGTTCGATGGGACATGCACAAACAAGATGGACTGCTCTCATACCACTGAGTCGATGCCTAGGATGAACCCAGGGACCAACACCCTAAACGAGAATCTAGATGTGTTGTATGCATGAAAGGTAAATTTTATTTAATCTGTGCATTCTACACATAGCATACTCTTGAGAAAGATGTATAGTTGTCTATCTTCTACTTTGATTGCTAACTAAAGCTATAGATGTGCATAAATATATTACAAATCCACTAAGACATAAAGAATTGTTACGGAAGTCAAAACTATTGAACTTCCATGTGTAATTCTTCGCCTTCCAACAATTATGTTGATCAACTTCAGAGATGTAATGATCAATTTGGTGTGGGGTGTTGTCCCACGAAAGGGGGCATTGCTCCTCAACCCCGCACCAACTACACCTTTGAAAATTACATGCTTCACTCCTAAAGGAATCGCAGCAGCAACTTGTCGGCCCCTGGTGATACAGCAAGGTGTGAGTTGGCCTTAGTGGGGTGGCATAGAGGGTGTAGGACCCTACCAAAGCCACTAGTCGATACCGCATAAGGTTTGGCACTTGCATAAGTGGCATCGTGTCCGATCTACACAAATTGCAATCCACCACTATAGAAGTGTGTGCGATTGTGTGGCATCGTTAGAGATGGATTGATGATTTTGGAGGTAGCACGACATCTGGAGGTTGTTTTGGGTACTGCAGACCGTTGAACAGGGACCGCAAGAACCACAAGCTGTGATAATGGGCTTGGCGGCATCAGTGGAACTGCTTTAGAGAGATCCTACTAGATCACCTCTGCGGTTGAATCCAATAAATGCCTAACTGATAAGGAAGCTTAGAAAGGAAATGTCTGGAATATCCATCAATTTGAAGCTCTAAATCGTCAAGAATAAGACATGTGGAAGGACAAGTATATGGGTAGAGTAGCCCTTCAGGTCACTCTCCTTTATGCTGGCCTGTTCTCAAAAGAAATTTTACAGATTTGGGGAATGGGAATATGCCCTAACCCGTACCAATGTTAACAAGTTTAGGCACCATGCGAATAAATTCCCTAAGCCTTTCACAATTCAAAGTGATAAGTCGAGGGTAGGATCTCTTGCTAAGTTTTAAATATTATCTCGATTTACTGAAATTCATGGGCCTTCATGTGACCATCCTTTGTTCCCCGATGCAATAATTGTACAGACATCCTTTCTCATGTGCATAGCCTTCTCTTTGATTTGGGCAAATACAAACATAGGTGGTTGGTTATTTGAAGTTTATGCCTTTCTGTCTCTTCCATAGGGTAAAAAGAAATTGTCTTTTATTCTTTCTATCAAATTCTCTAGACTCTACTATGAACTTTATTGTTCCTGCTGACCTAATTTTTAGGTGGTCTCTCCTTGGTGTGTCTTTTTTATTGTGCAGTGTAGCAATTGCCTGAGGAAAGAGCGAGCGAGCAAGCTTTTCTCCTCCATCAATTTTGGGCCATAAGTGCATTATTAAGAGACTTAATCTTGCTGGGAGTGACGTCTGGTTGAGTTCAGTTCTTGCTCTCCTAAGCAGTTTTTCTATTTTCTGTCTTAAGCTGTATAACTGTAAAATGGGGAAGAATAAGAGGTCTTGTCTGGAAAAATTCCTCCTCTAGTATGAAGAACCATTTTAATGCTCCTTTGGCGAAAAGGATCACTTGGAAGCTTCCAATTGAATAGCTCTAAGAGAGCTTTAAAGTTTACTACAAAAATGCCTAGAAAGAGGGGTGACCCTCCTAATCCTATGGGGAAGATGAAGATGTGGAAATAACTGCCGGATTGGAAGGTGGCGAAGGATCTGAACCATATTCGTGAGATATACCACAATGTTCTGGGTCCAGTAGAGAGACCCGAAATGTCAGACAACATGAAAAGTACACAGTTGAATCAAGAACACTTTCACTTTGACACACTACATATAGTCACTCAAAAAAAAAATGTTCTGGGAACCTATAACCTAGCAAAAGTCTCAATGACTAGATGCATACATAAACACTGACAAGGCAGCTACAGCTGCAGTCAAGACAGTGGAGAAAGAAAACGCTTCTGTGGTCAAATCCTTTCTGGTGCTACTGCTCAAGTTGAGAGGCTCTGCAACTTAATTGAGGCAGGAACTTCATCCAGAGTAACCAACACCCTCCATCCACTACCTTGTCTCCTCCTGACAAGAATTTATTTGCTATGAGAAAAGACCCTCTCACCTTTGAGTGCAGGTTGAGGTAATCAGTCATTCAACAGGGAGGATGAAAGATAAAGACTTCCAGCCTAATGTTGTGAATACTGTAAATTTGACTGTTATAAAGACGGAGGAGTTTAATCATCATGTTAGTGAACTGGAGGAGAACCATTCAGAAATTCAGAATGGCTGATGGGTCCCCTTCACCACCTGAAAGCTAAGAACAGAACTTTCAAAAATGTACCCTGGTTATCTGAAGGAAAATCACTTCCTTACTGTTCCTCAATTATTTCGCTGTATCAATAATATTAATTCCATGGGTGTTGCTTTGGATGAAATGGTGTACAATGTTTATGTATGCTTGCTAGAGATCCGGATAATGTAGGATGATATGAATAAGAACAAACCTGGTAATTCTCCTGCTGGGGAGATGGTAGGTCATCTGCATGGGGTCAAGTGAATTTGAAAGGCCAGTTCTGAAAAACAGAAGGATGGTCCCAATGACCAGAAGCTGGATCAGGAATAGCCAGCGCTTTGCTCCAACGATTGGAACTAGGCTTAGCATGGTGAAAGTTCGTGGTGATGACTTTTGGTATTCTTCTTATGATCTCTTGGATGCCATTACCAAGGAAGATTTCAGCCTTGAAAAATTCTTGTAATAGCTTTTCTTTTCCATAATTCTGACATGAAGAACTCTGCTTATGGTTTTGTCCTGGACTTAGAAAGTCTTTTTAGCAGCATAGAGTAGAGAAGATACTCGGTTTTATGTGCGGATTTCCCTCACGCGCCACCTATAGATTCAAATCTAATAGGTTGTGTTAATAGTTTTTGATGTATGGAAATACTTTTCTGGTTTTTTTGTGATTTTGAAAAAATATCAATCTTTACATAGTCTAAAGTAATTTACTTCTCAAGGGCTAAGCTTGGGCAGGTGCCTCCAGCAAAGAGGTGAGGAATTCAAAAAACTTTGTGGAATTTTCAAAAAAAATACACATGAAAGAGATGACTAGCATGTCCACTTTTAATGCATTTCCGAGGGCAAAATAGTGGTAAGAAGGAAATATCTGCTTGTATTGCAGGAGTTTCTAAATATGCTGTGTTAAGGTAAACACCCTTGAACGGTCAATTGAAAATAAATAATTAAAAATCCGTGAAAACAACTATATGCTGTTGCAGTTGCAACCTAAGATTGCAGTATAGCAATTACAGGAATTGAGAATATTGTAAAAACTTTAAAAGGTTGATTGCAAAAAAAATGAAAATATTTCTACGAAACTAACATAAATGTAGATCAAGAAAGTTCATTCCCACATGCAGCATATGTAAAAAATTGTTATAGGCACTAGAGAATTGAATTCAAAGGAATTATTTCTGGTATCACAAGGTAGCCAATATTGACCTTGAAGCTCGCTCAGACGATGTCTCAAAAAACTTTTCATGCGGCCTTCTTTTGCTTTTCTCAATGCCACACCCGACACAAAATTCATCCGTTGCTTTGCTATTGCATCCTCAAAGTTTTTCATCAAGCTTCCTGCAGTGGATGCTCCACTTCCAGTCTGTAGGGACAAAGAGTTTGAACCCAATTAAAAACCAATGATATTGAGCAAAGCAGAATTAGCATGCCCACAGAAAAACAAAATATTGGACTTAAGTATCCTTAAACATCTTCCAACCTGCACTTTTATTTAAAAGCCAAAAAATTGGAATTTTTTACAAAATCATAGCTCGTATGCATATTTTGTGCCACCTGTCTACACTTGCCTTGGACATACAAACATACTTTCAAACATAAAAAAATTAATGCCAAATAACTAGCAAATTTCAGCTCCCTCAAGACAAAAGAAATTATAACTGCAAAACCACCACTGTAGCATCATCCATTATAAAACGACATAAAGACAGCATTGCACTGCTGTTCCTACACCTATCAATTAGCAATTACAGCCGGATTACTTATATCAATATTAGTCCTTCCATAGCAGTCCTATAAATCCAGGGTCCAATTGACAGCGTTAATCAAATGTAAGTGACAATGGCAAGTGATGACTGATATTGGCAAAATGTGATACAGCTTACAGCACATGCACCATTCACATCCAAACAACCCTTAGTTCTTGGTTGTACCTTTATACTTTCTTCTTAATCATTCTATGGGTTATCAATTAGAATCAAATCGTGCCAAGCACTTCCCACGCATATGCTACTCTTTTAACTTCAGCAAACGACTCTTAATCCAACCTTGTCCTTGAACTATTATAACAAATCCCAAGAGGGCACAAATACCTGCAAAGCTTGACCAGACTTTACTTCTATGAATCTTTGTAATTATTTTGTTCTTGAAGCTTGTTCCTTCTGAAGAATCCTTAAGAATTTCTTGCTCATTCAGTAATTTGTCTTTTGAGAGCATGTCACTGATTTCTTTATAACATTATCCCCCAAGCTTGCCAAATAACCGCAAGATATTCCTAGAGGAACTCCAACAAATGGACAAATACTCAATCGATACAACTGGGAAAACTACTTATCTCTCCATGCATGCCTTATCCATGTAAGATATATCATATATATATATATATATATATATAACACTGAAAAAGTCTGGATGAGACTTCATTTACTCATACCCTTAATGTTCACAGGCCATGTACATAGGGCCCTCCTCTCTATACATGGGTGGGAGAGGGCTGCCTATATGTATCGTCTATCTATTTTATATATAGAGAGAGATCTCAACTCAATGAATCACTCCATCTATCCACCATGAGTTGGTTTGCTCTTATGAGATGGACAGATGAACCTATGCCTCCCACCATCCCATCACATCAACTAATGGCTAAATCTATATATGGGGGAGGTGCCAAAAAAATATATACCGTGGGGGTGGGCGTAGTGAATACCCCATACATTAAGGGTATGAGTAAATGAAGTCTCTTCCAGACTTTTTCAGTGTTTTATATATATATGACATATCTTACATGGATAAGGCATGCATGGAAAGATAAGTAGTTTTGCCAGTTGTTTGGATATATATATATATGATATTTCTTATATATACATGGCCCGTGAAAATTAAGGGTATGAGTAAATGAAGTCTCATCCAGACTATTTTCAGTGTTGAAAGCAATCTAAAGTTACGACTGCATGTGCATAGCATATGATTACATAAACTGTTTTATCCTTCCAATTCTTGTAATTTTCCATCACATATGATCTCAAACCTTTAATGACATTTTTATTTTCCATGGTGATATACATTTCCCACCGCTCTCTTCGGAATCCTTTCCATAAATTCCAGGAATAATGCACTCTCCTCAAGAATTCAGCAGGCAAGCAAGGCCATCCAAGCATTTGACTCTCTGGTTTCTACTTTCTCGGTTTACATTTCATTATACTTAGTTCTGTATAGGTTCTCCAAAGTTTCTACTCTGTTTAAATTTATACAAGGTTTGGACTAGGGACAGAGTTTTTGCTACTTACAGGCAATATGTAGTTTTATTGCGGTGTTTTTTGCTGTCAATATGGTTCAAAAGAGCATTCTAAAGGTCCTGATAAATCTGCATAAGCCAACAGTAGACCAACCTGAGAAACATGATGTAAACATGAAGGGCAATTTCAGGATTTTTTTAATACTTATTAGCGTGGAACACTGTTACGTTTGCGTTCTGCAATTCATGATTTAATATATAGCCTTTTTAGCAAATAACAGAAAGTCTTGCAAATAAAAGCAAACCTGAAATATATTTAAACGTTTTGTTGTAGAACTAAACTTATGCATAGATGAAATTGATCATTATGCTTACAAGTAATGAATCTGTAACAAGAATTATATTGTTCTAACACCAATACAATGCAATGGCAGAGACAATAAGGGTCCATCAAATTTGTTACTTACCTCTTGAATTCTTGTTGTGTGGCAACCTTCTCTGGGATCAGTCTTTCCATCATAAACATAACCATCTGAAAATGAGATGAATATAACAAAGAAAACAAATCAATGCCCTCTGAATATGCAACGTATTTAATTGTCACCTGACATCACAAAAGTAAAAAAGTTCATTCTTGTTCTTTGACACCTTTAGTTTTGTGTGAAGTTTGAACAACTATTCCAAAATAATTTTACATTTTGAAACAATATTATAACATTCTTAGCCTTGTGATAGGAAATCTATGGTGGTTACTAAAATGCATCACAATGAAACAATACAAAAGCCTATCCAAAAAGTATTAGAAATAATTATTGCATTATGAGCATATTAACCAAGTTCGGAAATCCGAATGCGTTCGGGAGGCCAAAAAAATGCAAAATGCGGAATTCTTGAAAAAGTTTGGAAAAAAATCCGTAAAATCCGGTTCTGAAAAAAAAAAAATATATATATATATATATATATATATATATATATATATATATAATAATACCCTGGTGTCACTTATGCTTGCCTATGCCTCCCTAGTCTCGACTCTTGACCATTGACGTCAACACTCAACTAAGCTCGCTTAATGCCAGCACTTCCTTGCTCTCATCGTCATCGGTACCGTCAATGCCCTGCGTTGAATCCAGAACAGTGTTTACAGTTCGCCGCCACACTCTAGTCTTTTTTAGGGTTTTGAACTTTTTATCTTTTTAATCATAGTCACAGGGTTTGAGTTCGACAAATATAAAATTTGGTTCAAGTTCGAAAACAATAAAATTCAAAAAAAACCGACTTTAAATTTGAACAATAAAATATAAGATAAAAATTTAAAATAATAAAATATTGATTAAAATTTAAAATAAATATAAATTAAAAATAAATAAAATAAAATACAATTAAAAAATATTTATAAATTAAAAACCCTAAGTTAAAATACTTTATGTCGTCAGAAGATAGGTACAGGTAGGAGAGACGAGCACGGATATAGGTAAAATAGGAGATGGGATACGGGAAGAAGTAATATATATATTTATTATTTATATATTGATTATAGATATATAATAAAATAAATATATAATATTTAAATTTTATATTTAAATTATAATTAAATATAAAATCTATCAGTTATATTTTAAAATTTTAAAATTAAAATCAACAATAAAATTAAAATTAATAATAAAATTAAATTTTCAAATATTAAAAATTTAAAATAATTATTATTAAAATATAATAACCGAAAACTTGAAATATTAAAAATAACAAATAAACATTATATAAATAAAGAAAACAAAAAAAAAAAAAAACCTAAATATCGACTATATTAAATAAAGAAAAACAAAAAACAAAACACATATTACACTAAAGAAAACCTAAAAACCACGGCAAAGGCAGTCATTGCCGTTGACGGCAATACAGGGCATTGCCGTTCACGGCAATGACTGCCTTTGCCGTTCAGCGCCAAGTGTTTACACACTTGAAAAAAAAAAAACGTTCTTGCATTGAAAATACAGCCCATCTGGCCAGTTGCGACAACATGGAAAAAAATGTAGATAAAAATACAGATGCGCCGACCGAACCGAATGCATTAATCCGGAAGGCTGAGAAAATGCGTAAAGTTCCAGATTTCGTAGGGATGCAGCCGAACCTAGTGGGCTGTTAGGAATCAGGTGACTGATAAATCTGACAATATGGGATTGAATGAAATGAGCTTCAAAGGAACTCCTAAACAAATTTGGGAATGGAATTTCTGGATGTCCTGCAACAATATATAGTCTTGAATGTATCTCATACTCCTCCCATAGCCTTAACATGACCCCTTGTTCATCCCCCTCCCCCTCTTGTCCATTTCATCCCTACCACCATTCCCTCCATCCCCTCCCCATTTCGTCTTACCCTGCCACACCCCTATCATGGCATCGTTAATTTCAAAGCCATTCATTGTATCTTGCTTTGATTATTTGGGAAGAGTATTTGGCCTGTAGTGCCAATTATATTTCTTAATACAGCAGCCCTGGGGGCAATTATGATTTTGATGGGTGGCATCCCACTCATTAGAATGATTATTACTCTTCCTTTTTACTGTGTTTTACCATTGCAATTTCTGCATTCGTGGTAATATGGATTATAGTTTACTCTGGAGCTAGCAGCATGGTAAGTATTTAGCATTCCAGAATGGATAGGCATTCCTCAGGTTAAATCTTTCCCTAAAGCTCCTCTGTGAATTAAGTTTGATGGAAAAAAATTTACGGTTTTCCATTAAGGAAAAGGGAAAAAAAGGTTGAATCCAGTTTTGTTCTGCATGGTTACTTTTTGGTTTCCATAAAATGCTCCCAATCACCCTCCTTAACCTTCATGCCTCGGCCACATTTCTGAGTTGTGTCTTGTCACAATTTCTCTTCATGCATCTGCCCATCCCTGCCCCTACTTCTTCACTTTAAAAGATGGTTGATTATAGCTATTATTGTCTCCTTGCTAAGGAGATTTTATGGCCAATTTAGGCAGGGCCTCCATCAAAGAAGAGAAAGCTTCTGATGCAAAAGCATCCATGGCGGACAAGCTATCGTGCATTAACCAAAAATAAAGTGTTGGTTATTTTCCGTTGTTTTGGTGTGTTGATTGCAGGCTGTTTTCATGGTTGCTTTCGGTGGCATTTTCAATGCTATGTGGCATTATGAAACCCACCTAGTTAAGGACTTCTATTGGCAGCATTGTCAATGAGACACAGCGTTATGAAACCTGCCTAGTTAAGGACTTATATCAACAACATTGTCAATGATACACAGCATTATGAAACCTGCCTAGATAAGGACTTCTATTGGCGACATTGTCAATGATACACGTCATTATAAAACCCGCCTAGATAAGGACTTCTATTGGCGGCATTGCCGATGATACACGTCATTATAAAACCCGCCTAGGTAAGGGCTTCTATCAGCGGCATCATCTATTGTTCGGCAGCATTCTCAATGGTACATGGGATTATAAATCCGCCTAAGAAAGGACTTTTGTAATGCTTTCAAACGGGTTCTTGGACTTTTGTAACGCATTCAAGCTGCCTTGGTCCGTTTGGAAAGGTGAAATGACATGGAATGTGAAGAGCCATCTGGGGAAGATGCGGAGTTAGTCCATGACTGCCTTAAATGGCAAAATGGCATTTGTTTCGGAAATTCCTTCTACTGGAGATGGAGGATTAAAAACTGGGATTGTTACTTTTTCTCACCTCTGACATTGGTGAAGCATGATGCTGCCAAAATTTGTATTCAAGGCCTACTAATGAAAACTTGCATTGTTTCCCTAATTTCCTTCAAGATAAATAAAAGGAACTGATTGTGTGTTGAGTTTTGCATTCATTCTCTAAATTAGTTCTCATGAATGGACACATTTGCCCAAACTAAGCATCGTAGACGAAACAACTGTCCTTAATTGGAACCCCAGTCTGTGTGTGCATCAACTAGTATCAGAACCATGTTTTTCTTGCTAGGAGTATGCATAAAGAAGACTCAAGCTAAGTCTATTGGCAAGTAGTGGAAGAGGAGTTTGCATTGAAGAGATGGCACACCGAAGAAATGTTGTTCGAAGATGGGCAAGACCTCGAGTTGCATATTTGGCTGAGATGATGAGAGGTATGCAGGCAAGGTTTGATGCAATGGAATTAGCTCAAAGGAGAGTGGCTCATGGTGGTAACATGAGCGAGGATGAAGAAGGAACTCAAGAGGTTGCGCTGGAAGATATGGAAAATGAAGATGAGATGAGATTTTCAGAGCTGTGGCAAAAATGCGTAGTAAGCCGAAGCTGGATAAACCCTATTATAATGAGAGTTTGAACACTGAAGTGCTGATGGATTGGATAGCTGAAATGGAAAAATATTTTGATTATGAGTCTATGGAGGTACACAAGAAAGTGAAATTCGCATGCACGAAGTTGAAGAGTCACGCCTCTTTATTGTGGGATCACGTGTAGGCTGAGAGACAAAGAAAGAATAAGGAGAAAATCAGATCATTGGATAGAATGGTAGCAAAATTGAAAACAAACATTTTACCCTCGGGACTATCAATTGAGCCACTTTAGAAAGCTACAAAATTTGAGACAGAACGAGATGAATGTCAAAGACTACACCAAGGAATTTTATAGAGTCACAATAAAATTTGGACAAGCTGAGGAAGGATATAGAGAAAGTTGCAAGGTATGTGAATGGACTGCATTTTGCCATACAAGCTGAAATCACTTTGTTGATCTTGAGGACCGTAGAGGAAGCCTATAAATGTGTGTTGAAGGCGGAGGAGACACTTCTCATGAAAAAGCAGCAAGCGAAGGTAGAGGAAGGTCTTCAAGAGGACAAGGACAAAATAATAATGGTAGAGGTCAACAAAACAATAGTGGAGAGGCAAGCATTTCAGAGAATCAGAATTCAGAGACAAGAGGAGGATACTCTTCTAGAGGAAGAGGCTTCTATGGATGAGATAGAGGCGGAGGTTTTTGTCGTAAGTATTGAGTGTAATAAGTATGTTGGTCATAAGGAGCAAGACTTGTCCAAAAAAACCTCGAAATAATGGTAAGAGAGTCGAAGGAACAGTTCATATAGCTTTTGGAGATGAGGAGAGCATTGGTTCTCCAAACCATACGAAAGGGCCAGGACAAGGAGAGGCTCTGTTGATAAAAAGAGTGTTGTTGAAACCAGATAAGGAGGTCAAAGAACAAGCACAGATAAAGAGTTTATTCCAAATTGTTTCAAAATCTAAAGGTAAGTGTTGTAGAGTTGTGATTGATAGTGGTAGCACTGATAACTTAGTTTCTCGAGAAATGAGTGCAAAAACTCCTTCACAAGATCATAAGGTGCAAACCGACTGTCCCCCTACATATCATTTTGGCAAAGTTTGGGGCCCGCCCGCTTAGACTTGAGTGCATGTTTGATCTGGTCTCCTACCTTCACCGCATTCAGTGTTATGTTGATTCCATTGAGGGCCGGAGTCGGTGTCCATACCTAGCCTATTGCTCTTCTATGGCCATTGCTTAGTCTGGCACACCCCACCGAGGTCGTGGATGGTATGCCAAGGTCTCAGATCTCTTGGGGAAGGTTGACATCCAAATTGACCGCCTCCCTCCATACCAGTACTCCCTAGACGCTCTGGGTCGTCTCCTTCCTCCCAAACAGGTACTAAATAAGTCCATCAGGGACGATATCTACAGACAACACATCTTGACCACCTGGGGGGTTGAAACCTAAGATCGCCTTTTATGCAAAGCATTTTCTAGATTTGCAAGATGATCTTATCGTTCGTCCCCAGTATACCCACCAGCATTGGATGCATTCCCTCTGCATCCCTTTAGGGCAGCTCAGAGTTGGCTCACACAAGGTCCGGTGCAAGACTGATCATCACCTAGATCAGGATATCAAGATCTGTCAGCAATGCCACACGCAAGAGCTCGAGACAGAATTTCACTTTATCTTCAGGTGCCCAGCTTACTACGAGATCAAAGGTAGATTTTATTGGCTTTTCACGGGATCACAGTCTCTCGCTGACTTTTTTAGATATGAGGACCAACGGTGCCTGGCGTTGTATATACAGGAGGCCATGAGGCTCCGAGAGCACAGGGGCAGCCACCTCCCAAACCTGACCCCACCCGTCTGATCACTTCTTTCTTTACAGTGCTACCTTCGACAAGGGGCACCAAGAGGCCGAGCGAGGACATCCAAGTCCCGATCCTCAGATCTGTTCGGGCTCGAGACATCACACAGTGTGCAACGTCAGATACAGCGTAGACCTTTTACTGGAAGACAAACCAGGTCTTCCAAGTTCAAGGATTCTTCTTCTTTTGTTTCCAGACTGCATCATAGTAGGCGACACCCGCTTTCTTCCACTTCTTCCAGGGAGCTTCTCATTCAGAGTTCTATCTTTTCGGCCTTGGGTGCTAGGAGTGTTGGGTCCATCCCGTGATGTTCCCCTCCTCTTTCCTCTTTCCTCTTTATTCTTCTGGTCGACATTCACTGGGTGTACTGGTTCTATTCTCTCTTCTAGTGTTCGCCTTTCTTTTCTTTACCTTTTTTTCTTCTCAGAAGTGTTTTGGCTTTTGCACTTCGTATCTGCCTTCTGCGGGCTTTGCAGTCCCATTGACCGACTTTTGTGGTCACTTGTTAGACATTAATATATTTATCTTATCTATCTTATCTTATCTTATACCATACAAAGTCTTTTGGTTGTCTAAAGGGCATCAAGTTCTAGTGAATGAACAGTGTGTGGTGAATATTCAGATTGGTTCATATGAGTATGAAGTTTTGTGTGATATCATGTCCATGGACATGTGTCATGTGTTGTTGATAAGGCCATGGCAATTTGATAGGAGAGTCCTACATGACAGACAAGCAAACACCTACACCATTACAAAGGATGTCAAGAGATTCACATTGAGCCCATTGAAAGATAGGGATGATGAGGTGGACAAAAGTTCCAAAGTTATGTTAGTATCTAGTGAAGAGTTTATGAAGGTGGCTAAAAAAGAAGAAACTTGTCTTGCTTTAATTTCAAAACCTGTTCAAGTTGTGACAGCCACTACGATAATTGATTTCCCTGTTGGGATTCAAAATATGGGAAAAGATTATGTTGATATTGTGACAAGCGAGTTGTTGAATGGACTACCACCTGTAAGGAGCACTAGTCATTATATGGATTTAGTGCCAAGAGCAAATTTGGCTAACAAAGCAGCCTATAGGTTGACTCTGATGGAGAATGAGTAGATAAGAAGCAAAGGTAGGCGCTGTTCAAGAAGGGTTTAATCCATGGAAGTCTAAGCCCATGTGTAGTTCCAGTTGTGTTGGCATTGAAGAAAGGTGGAGAGTGGAGAATGTGTATGAATTCAAGTGCAATAAACAAGATCACCATTAAGTACAGGGTTCCGTTTCCAAGATAAATGACTTGATGGATTGTTTGAGTGGAGCTAGGTACTTCACTAAGATTCATCAAATCCGCATACACGAAGGTGAAAAATGGAAAACCACATTCAAGACGAACAAGTTGTATAAGTGGTTGGTCGTGCTATTTAGTTTGTCAAATGCTCTGAGTACGTTCATGAGGCTCACGAACGAAGTGTTGAAGCCTTTCACAAGTGTGATAGTATATTTGGATGACATTCTGATTTTCAGTCATTCTAAAAAGAAGCATTTGAAACATTTGAAGTTGGTTTTGGATAAATTGAAAGAAGAGTAATTGCTAGTTAACTTGAAGAAGTGCAACTTCAAGCAAGAGGAGCTGGTATATTTGGGATTTGTAATCTCAAGAGATGAGTTGAAAATGGACCCCAAGAAGGTGAGGGCAATTGTGGATTGGCCTTCGTCAAAGAGTATGTTTAAAGCAAGAAGTTTCTATGGGCTGACAAGTTTCTACAGAAAGTTTATCAGAAACTTCAGCGGCATATGTGCATCCATCACAAAGACTATGAAGGGAGATAAGAAGTTTCAATGGACTGTTGCAGCAGAGAATATCTTTTAGTTTTTGAAGAGAAAGGTGACGAAACAGCCAATGTTAGCCTTACCAGATTTTGAAGTGTTTCAGGGTGATTGTGATGCAAGCAGAACAACCATAGGAGCGGTGTTGAGTAAAGAGAGTAAGCCCATTGCTTATTTCAATGAGAAATTGAATGATGCTAAGAGGAAGTATTCGGTCTATGACCAAAAATTCTGTGCAATAGTGCAAGCTCTCAAGAAGTGGCAACATTACTTGTTGTCGAAGGAGTTCATTTTGCACATGGACAATCATGCTTTGCAATTCATAAACAGCCAAAGTAAACTAAATCAATGACATATGAAATGGGTAGAATTTTTTCAAAGCTATTCTTTTATGTTGAAGCATAGGAGTGGAAAAATAAGCATGGTTACCAAGTTCAAAAATCCATATCAGTTCAGGAGGGCAAAAAAATACGAAAATCCAGAATCTTTGAAAAAGTTCAGAAAAAACTGATCTGGGATATATGTGCGCATGCGCAAAAAGTTTTATAAATATGCAAAATTGACAAATACAATGAAAAACATTAATGAAGTAATATAAAATGTTATTATTTTATGATGTTTATGGTTGCTGAGCCTTTTTTTCCAAAGAAAACTTTAAAAAAATTAAAAATTAAAAAAATAAATTTTGAAAATAATCAAGGCCAACTTGACGAACTTATCTGGGCAGTCCAAAAAATTTGGATCCGGCTGAATTTAGTAACTATGTCAATAAAGTAGCAGATGCCTTGAGTAGGCGAGCTCTTGGAGAATCCATGAAGGAGTTGTATGAAAAAGACTTGGATTTCTAGGATGCATGGACAGCGTGGAATAATCCAACAAATGCAGACAAAACTCTATGGTTAGAGTTTAGAGGACATGATACAAGATGGATTGTTGTTCAAAGGACAAAAGTTGTGTATACCACAAGGTTCCATGAAAGAGAGAGCGCTTGTTGAAGGAGAAGCATAGTAGAGGACTTGCTGGTCATTTTGGATATGAAAAGACTATGGCGCAATTGAATAAAAGATACTATTGGCCACGGATGGGTACAATCGTGAAGAAGTTTGTGCAGCAATGCAGCATTTGCCAACATGCAAAAGGCAAAAGCCAAAGTGTTGGTTTGTATCAGCCATTGCCCATTTCGGATAGGCCATGGGATATGTTGAGCATGAATTTTGTTCTTGGTTTGTCAAAAACACAAGGTAATGATTCCATATTTGTCGTCATGGATAGAATTTCAAAGATGGCTCACTTTTTAGCATGCAGGAAGGCTAGTAATGCCACCCAATAGCAATTTTCTTCTTTCAAGAAATTGTCAGCTTGCATGGATTGCGTCAAAGTATTGTATCAAATAGAGATATAAAGTTTGTTGGACACTTTTGGAGGATGTTATGGAAGAAGTTGGGTACTAAATTAGACTTTAGTTCAGCCTATCACACTCAGATAGATGGACAAACGGAGGCGGTAAATCAGAATCTCGATAATATGCCGAGATGTTTGGTCGGTGACAAGCCCAAACACTGGAACTTGATGTTAGCCCAAGCTGAATTTTCCTACAATGATTCAGTCAACCGAAGTACAGGAATGAGTCCTTTTCAAATAGTGGATGGGAGCGGCCCTAGAGGCGTGAGTTGAGGAGTACAGCTGAAATGAGCAAAAGTGCAGATGGTGAAGACTACGCTCAAGCTATGCACGATGTGCATCAAGTCGTCAAGAGCAGACTTGAAAAATGTGCTTGAACATACAAGAAGCATGCTGATATGCAAACGAGAGAAGTAAATTTTGAAATTGGGGACTTAGTGCTGGCACATTTGCGCAAGGAGAGATTTCCGAAAAGTGAATATAACAAACTCAAGTGGAAAACGATTAGGCCTTGCAAGATTTTGAGAAAGTTCTCAGCAAATGCATATGAGATTGAAATGCCAAATGGAGTAGGTATTTCCCCTATCTTCAATGTGGCAGATTTGTACCCGTATGTTGAAGGCAAAACAAGTGACAGCACAAACTTTTCGGCCGAGGATTGGAAGGAACAGTTGCCACGAGCAACTAAAGAGGAGATGGAAACCATTTTAGATATTTGAGGCTACAAACAAACACAAAGTCGTCAGAGCTACGAGTACCTGGTCAAGTGGAAGGATAGAGCCACGAAGACGCAACTTGGATGAATGCATCCAAAGTTGCAAAACATGGTACAACTATAGAGTAGCACTTCGTAGGTTAATGAGACAGAGCTCATGATCATTTCATTTACCATGGGTGTCTGATGCAGGAGCATCCATGGTAGACATTTTCCATGTTTTGCTTTGCCTTCGTTTTGGTGTGTTGGTTGCAGGATGTTTTATTGGTTGCTTTTGGCGGCATTTTTGATGCTACAAGCATTATGAAACCCGACTAGTTAAAAACTTTTATCAGCAGCATTGTCAATGATACATGGCATTATGAAACCTACCTAGTTAAGGACTTCTATCGATGGCATTGTCAATGATACGACGCATTATGAAACCCTCCTAGTTAAGGACTTCTATCGGCAGCATTGCCAATAATACGCATCATTATAAAACCCGCCTAGGTAAGGACTTCTATCGGTGACATTGTCTATCGTTTGGCAGCATTGTCCATGGTATGTGGGATTATAAATCCACCTACGAAAGAACTTCCATCGGCAACATCATCTATTTTTTGGCAACATTGTCTATTGTACGCAGGATCCTAAAACCTGCCTAGGTAAAGACTTTTATCGATAGCATTGTCAGTTGTGCGCGGGATTCTGATTCCAATTACGTGTAGAATTACCTAAGAGCTTGGTCATAATGCTTTGCAGCTTTGGGTAGTCTGTTTGGGTTTGGGATCATTTCACAATGTTTTAAAACATTTGTATATCCTTTTAAAAGCCGTCCAAGTCTGAAAATCTTAAAGTGTATTTTAATATGTTAGATTTGTTCTTGAAAGACCCGTGTAGGTCTATTGTAGCTGTTCAAACGGGTTCTTGCACTTTTGTAACGCTTTCAAGCCGCCTTGGTCCATTTGGGAAGGCGAAATGCCATAGAATTTGAAGATCCACGTGGGGAAGATGTTGGGTCAGTCCATTCCCGCCTTAAATGGCAAAATGGCATTTGTTATGGAGATTCCTTCTACTAGAGATGGAGGATTGAAAACTGGGATTGTTACTTTTTCTCACCTCTAGACATTGGTGAAGCGTGATGCTGCCAAAATTTGCATTCAAGACCTGCTGATGAAAACTTGCTTTTTTTCCCTGGTTTCCTTCAAGATAAATAAAAGGAACAGATTGTGTGTTGAGTTATGCATTCATTCTCTGATTTGTTTATCATGAATGGATGTGTTTGCCCAAACTAAGCATCATAAACGAAATGGCTTCCTTAATTGGAACCCCAGTCTGCGTGTGCATCATTTCTGGAGGATGTTACGACTGATGGACAATCTTCTCCTCGCACTCCCCCTTCTTCTAGGGATTATAAAGGAAGAGGCTATTTGGAAGAGGACGGACATGAGAAATCTAGTAAGTGATCAAATGCTGAAAATTTAATGGACGAATTATGTTCATATGTGTTTAAACAAATTCACCATGAATTAATCCAATTATAGTTAAAGAATAGCATTCATATGGGAAAGAAGCTTGACAAGGAAGATCTAGCCACTATGATGCAAGAGAATCCTCAATCGAGACCACCTATCCGACATCATCTTTAAAAAAACATGTTTGTGTTTTTCAATAAGTGGTGGTCAGATGCTGGTTTTTGGACTTCATCTTTGAACTTCGTGGAAGTCACCATGCAGGAATAGAACCATTTTTCCATTTCTAAGCATATAGTGGCACAATGCGGGTTGGGGAAAATCAGGAAACTCCCAAGGCAAACCAAAGCCATATTTGATGTGGGGGTTGGTCCTTAACTTGTGTGCATCAACTAACTTTTGAGTTAAAAGCATTTACTTCAGATTGTACCATTTTACCTCCAAAGAAGGCATTTTAGAAGCAATATTCACATTGGTTGCTTTGAAAACATTTTGAAAGGAGTGGGAAGGATCTACAGGTTTGTAATGACACCAATAACATTTTCCAATCCAAAAATTTAGCAAGAACATGACATCATAAGTGAAACAAACCATTTTCATGGAAAAGAGCCATTTTAGGAGCATTGTGTTCATTGGGAGCAGAGATGAAGTAACCACTTCATCCGCAAGGAAGAAATGGTTTTCCACATCTTTCTAGGGACCCATAGCATTAACCAACTCAAAATAATGAGGAATGCATATCCACCATGAACAATGAATAAAATGGCCCCTTCAAAAACCGTTTTTGGTCTCTTTGGAGGCATTTTTCATTTTTTTCTAGAAAACAAGGGGAAAATGTGGAGGAGATAGAACCATCAAGGAGAAGGATGGAAAACGTCCCTGAGGGACCCAAGAACACACAGAAAACCTGATCCTTACTGTTGATATCAAAGAAAAGAAGAAAACAGCAAAATAATGAGGGGAAAGGCAATTTTTGGCTTGGGAGGAGGGGCATGAAGGTTGGGAAGTTTGGGTCAGTCTAAGAGGGCGCCCAAGGTATCAATAGAAAGGTCTAGGTATGGAGGAGGCAAGTCTATCGTAAAATTTGAGATTCAGTCATTCTCCTCTGCATGCAGGCCATTTTTAGAAAAACAGGGCAAATTTTGCCAGGTAAAGCTAATGCAGTTTGGAGCAGTTCCACGAGAAACGAAAAGTAGATTTGACATGGGTTTTTCATTATATTGAAGTATCAACCTTAAAAAGTGAAACAAAAATTTGTTTTACAGCAGATTTTAATCGTCCAAATTTAAGCTAATTGTTTGACAAAATGTCAAATTCTTGTTTATATGTTTTCTAGTTGGTGTAAGTACCGAACAGGGTTGTTTGTAGGTTATTTTGAAACTCTTATGCCTGGAGGACATCAGTGAATGATGTCAGACTTGCTCCATAAGTTTTTATGTGGTTTTAAGACTGTTTGTAGACTTTAAAACGGTGAAAGCAGTCCTAACTTGCCTATGAAGACCAACTTCCTTCAGGTATATGCCATATGAACTGAAAATGATTGTTCATGAGTATTTACAGTCTTTGAATGATCATGGGTTAAAGAATCGTTCATCTTTTTGTTTTGTATTTACTCGTTTAAAAGGACAGACCAGGTGTGGAATTTGGTGAATAAGACTCGTTATATGCTGAGTAACCTTCAAGAAACAAGTTAATTTCTTTAGATTCTTTCGGTTATCTTTCTCTCACTTTGATTGTGTTGTTTGTACATGATTGTACTGAATTTGGTTTCATGCTGCAAGGACAAGGTTGTCATTAGCTTAACCACTAAAATTTGACTGCATCAGTTGATCCATAAACTAGGTGGATATTCCAATCTAAATTTCACCAACACGGACCTTTTCAAGTCAAAGTGTTTCCCTCAAGTTCTACCATAGAAAAACACCTAAAATACTGTTTAAAGATGTATACTAGCTCTTATGACTGTCATCTACAGCATACAAAATAATATGCAACCCTTCACATGCTACATCTATTGCATATAATTCTTCACACTCTAAACATGCTACTACTCCATACATGACTGCAATTGAAATGCTTGCATAGAAGTGCAATACCAAATGTAAAGTTATTTAATCTTTAAGGCTAAATCTTGAGTTCTCTTAAATGTTTGGCGTATTAACCTAGTTGCAAAGAATGTAAACATGCAAATAAAGGAAACAAACACATCTCCAAACACATCAAAGAAAGATAACACAAGACACCCTAGAGAAACTCAATGCCAAAAAATTCCACTAAAAATGAAGCCATACTTCCTCATCTCCACTATGTTCAGTTGTTTACAAGATTTTGGCCTTCATGGGCTTACAAGGAAAACCAACCTCATGGCTCCCATACTTGTAATGATCTCTGCAATATTCAAATGGAGACCTGCCTTTCAAGAAATTAAAACTACTTTACTCAGTTTTCTCAGTTGTGTAGTCTTCAACTATTGAACTCAGCTATCTTAGTTGTGTAGTCTCCAACTATTAAATTTAGCTATCTAGGCTATGTAGTCTTTAATTGGATCTCTTTGAATTTATCTCTAATGTATCCTCTTGATTTCTCTGATTATTATCTTTGCCTTGCCAAGACCTATATTTATCATTTCCCAACCTTAGAACCTGCCAAGAAACTCAATTGAACCGCAAAATGAAATGGAAACATCAAAATCCGTCCAATACACAGCTCCAAAGTTCTACAGGTGTCTCCAAAGATCAACCGTCAGGATCCGGAGATGAACAGTCGGGCTCCAGAAGTTGTCAGTCCAAGCTCCTGAGTATGACTTACAAGAAAGTCCAACTTCTGAAGTCCATAACTTTTACATGCGAACTCAAAACAACATGTCGTTTTTTCTGAACTTGTCTAGTTTTTTGAAAGGATCTCAAATATGTAATCAAAAATTACTTTTGATGCCAAACATATGTTGTTTGGGCCTGTACAACAAAAACAAGCATTTTCCTAGGTCTCGGCATATTGAAGACATTTGATTGTTTTAGCAATTGGGTTGGATGATCAACTGGGTTGGATGATATACATGATCAAATTTCTGATCATCAATTGGTATCAGCACAAGAGTATCCTGCAGGTGTGTGAAACTAAAAGAACATTTTCCAATAAGAGGGTGTTGGGTAGAAGATGTTGAGAAAATCCAAAGACTTGTTCTCCATTGTGCATAAGTAGGTAGCAAACAAAGAATTGAAGGAGAGGTCGAAAAGTGACTCAAGATGCCTCCCAAAATAGGTGCACCAATGGCTGCCAACAGAACAAGTAGATTGGATGAGGGGGCAGCTTTGTTGAGAAACATACAAACAAGGTTAGATATAGTTGAAGAAGATAGAAGGAGAGGTTTTGTACCTAGAGGAGATGAGAGTGATGCAGAATAAGAGCCCAAAGCAAACGTTAAAGGACATGAGCAAGGAAATGAACAACAGTTAGATGGTGATCCAATAGATGAAAAAGATGAACGATTGATAACAGCCATATCCAATATTGGAAGAAGGATGAAGATGGAAGTACCAAGCTTCTCTGGGACTCTAAATCCGGAAGAACTACTAAATTGGGTGACTGAGATTGGGAGTACTTTGATTTTGATGAGGTCAAAGATCCAAGAAGAGTGAAGGTGGCTCAGACCAAGCTGAAAGATCATGCAGCCCAGTAGTGGAAGGAAGTGCAAACAAAAAGAAAAAGAATAGTTATGGCCAAGATTACAAGATTGGACAGAATGGTGACCAAGCTGAAAGGATAGTTTCTTCCTTTGGATTACCAATCGACACAACTGAAGAAGTTGCAAAATCTGAGGCAAAGAGAGTTATTTGTGAAGTACCATAAAGAGTGATTTTACGAGATAACCAAAATGTATTCTCATAGTGAGATGGATCAAGAGAAGGTGGCCCTGTACATCAATGGCCTAAGATTGCGTATTCAGGATAGATAAAAATGTTGACACTAAGAAGTGTTGAGGAGGCATACCAATTTGCCTGGAAAGCTAAAGAAAACTTGAATATAAGACAATTGAAGTCAGCAAAGGATAGAAATGTGTGATGAGGAAAAGAGACATACAAGGAGAAGTGAAAGGCAAAGTTCAGCAGTTGGAAGAAGAGGACAACAGTTCTCCATATGAACCAATTGAAGAAGATAAGGAACACTGCACTTCATGGAATCATGAATGGTAGTGTTGACAATTCTTCCACAAGTCGGATTGTCTTTTGCCATTTAGAAAGTTCACGTCTCTAGCCAAGGGAAGAAGGATACATTGTTTTGGTAAGGGCCTTTGCTACAAAAAAGATGAATTCCTTCGGACTTTTTGTCCAAAGGAATGGTTCATGAAACAAGGGCAAAGCCAAGGAAATAACAAATAACAAAAGGGAAGCCTATAAGCAAAAGGAAGTAATTCCTTTGGACTTTTGTCTGAAGGAATACTTCGGAGAAACCAAAAGTCCATTCAAACAAGCAAAGCCAAGGAAGTACCCTTCGGAAGGATCGTTTTCAACATTCCCAAAGGGCGCCTACCCTTCGGGAAGGCACAGGACCAAACTCAGAACCTTAGCAAAAACCCTGGGTGCCCTACAATTTTTCCGAAGGGCACAACGAGAGAGTTAAATGCCCTTGCGGAGGGCACTTGGTCGGCGGAAGGGACCATGGCGAATTTCCCAAAGGGCACATTCGGAGGAAAAGGCAAAGGAAGATATCCTTCGGACTTTTTGTCCGAAGGAATTCCTTCGAACAAAAAGTCCGAAGGAATTCAGAAGACACAATGAGGGACCAAAAGAAGAGAAAGAACAAAGAAAATGAATTCTTTCGGATCCTTCGGACAAAAAGTCCGAAGAAATTCGGACAAAGGCCCGTAGAAAAGCCGACGGAAAAAATCCCAAAGAAATTCGAAAAAGTTGCAAAACAAAGGCAAAGACAGGAAAAAGAGACCTTCGGACTTTTGTCCAAAGGAATTCCTTCGAACAAATAGTCCGAAGAAATTCGCAAAATAAACCCGACGAAAAACCCTAAGTAGGAATTCCGAAGGCCAGAGACCAAGATAATTCTTGCGGACATTTTGTCCACGGGAAAGAGGCGAGACAGAAGTCCGAAGATAAACAGAGAAGAGGTTCCGAAGGAAATAAGAAAACTTCCGGTGACGTCCCGCAAGCCCTCAAATTTTGACCGCGGGAAGTAACCGTTGGAACAGAGGTAATGCCAGAATTCCGAAAGAAAAGGCCAAACGTGTAAAAATATAGACAAATACATCCGAATATAGAATCCCGCTAGAAATAAACACGAACAGGCAGACCAGAATATGACAGAATACATACAAGCAAGAGCTATCTTCAAACGCCGTCCAAAGCTTCAATTGACTGGTTATTAAAGTCCCGCTCATCACCAGATCATCTCAGCGTACCAAACAGTGCAACTCAGCTTGATCTCTTCATCCAACTCAGCATGATCTCTTCGTTTAACTCAGCTTTCAAACACTACAACTCGACATTAAGCAGCTCACGAAGAAGTTCTAAAATTAACATTTGTGTGGATTTCCATGCAAAAAGAGGTGAGCGGTTCATAACAAAGACAAGTTCACTTCATCAAGCGCAAGAAACTTCATGCAAAGATAAAAGAAAACATATTTTATTGAAAGGCCAAGTAAAGCTTGGAGTTAACACTAGTGAATCCTTCTCTTCAAATTTTCAGCACCAATCTTTGGCCTCTTGTAATTTTCTATATAATGGCTTTCAGCATTGTTTAAAAAAAGATCCAATCTCTCTTGGTTAGACCAGACTCTGCCATTGGTGAGTTGTGTAACCTCTTCGATCAATAGGACTATACTTTCAAATTTCAAGCATTGGCATAGTGTATATTTCATTCAGCAATTTGCATAAGTGGTAGATTTCTCTCCCTTCCCAAATTCTGGTTCATACCTAGTTGCTAGATTATCCTTGTGCAGATCATGTTAAAGGGTTCTTTATGTCTTTTGCTGAAGCTGTAAGTGGATGTTAGGTGGGTGAAAAGTGTCTTTTATCAGACCTCTCTCCATCGTTTTCCCTCATATTTTGGTCATTAGATCAAACCTCTCCATGAAATATTTATGCATAAGTGATTGATTGAAATCATAGGTCTTCCTTTTCCCTTGTTCATTCAGTGTTCAAGGTTCCAAGTTGAGTGAATCAAAATTCTGGTGTATCACCCCCTTTAGGTAGGATTTCCCATTTAAGTTTCTTTCTCCCTTTTCCATGGTAGTCCGCAGCATAGAGTAGGGATCTTCATTGATACATCATACAGGAACCAACGTTCTCTGAAAGTTCTTCTCAACATTGAGGCACCCACCCTCGTGAGAAGATCCCATTGTGTCAGCCGGATAGAATACTGGTCGTTTCTTGCACGTCTTCGATTCAGGGCGCAGCTCCAGGTTGACAACAGTTTTTGGCACGCCCGATGGGACCACAAAAAGAGTTCCTTACAGAAAATCTTCACGGCAAAGGAAGATATTCATTTACAGCAAGGAAGAGTTCATAGCATCATTCAGACAATCCGTTCATGCCAAAAGTTACCACAAGATCAGCAAGCAAAGGTATTCCTTTTGAATTTGTAAGTTATAAAAGAGCAAGATCTAAGAGGGCAAGTCCATATCCTCAAAGAGAGTATTTAGCTCCCCCTCATCCTAGTGTTTTAGACACTGAAATCCCCACCATGCAGATGGCCAATAGAAATCAAGTATTTACTCCATTTAATGGAGAGAGCCCACTAAATCTAGCACAGTTAAATGATATACCTATATCTGCCCTCAAAAGTATTTCATTCTTGTCAGAAGAAAATCAAACAACCCCTATTGAGCATATCTAGGATGTGGCTAATCTTTGTTCAGTTCATAATGTAACTAAGGATAATGTTGCTATCAAATTACTAGCGACTTCTTTCAAAGAAAAAGCATTACAGTGGTATAGAACCCTCCCACTTAGATATATCTCTACTTGGGACGAATTGGGTGCTACCTTGGTCAAACAGTTTGAGGACAAGTCTGACCACTTATCTTTGGTTGAGCAATTAACTGCCATACAGAGAGCTCCTCATGAGTTCATGTCTGATTTTAATCTCAAATTCCAAAAGACATGGCACAGGGTACCGGTTCTAATTAGGCCATCCCCTGAATATGCATTTTTATATTTTTTGAAAGCTCTCAATTATGATATTAGTGTGATGATACAGTCAATGGGCGACACTACTTTTCTTGATGCCTATGAAGTTGCAATAAAGGCAGAAAACAATCTGATTCAAGCAAGGAAGCTTGCTCCAAGACCTCCAATGCCCATTTTTTCAGAGATAAGTTCAACACCAGCCCTTCAAGTTCCTCAAGTTCCATCCTTGGCTCCAATTCCAGCACCTCAACGTCCTATTGCAGCCTCTACTAGTCAATTTAGTGAGATAGGAAAGCTGAAAAGTCTGTTACAATCTTTTAAAAATGAAATAATACAGCTTAAAAGGCAGCAATTTCAATCAAATAGGCCTTATCAACAGCAAAATCAGAACAACTAACAGCACTTCAAATATCAAAGATCTCCTTATCAGGGTTTCAGAGAAAATAAACCACCCTATCAAGCACAAGGGGCCATAACTCCAGCTAAGCCATATGTTACTCTTGATCCAAATGCTCCTTCCATTTCAAAAGCCATTGTTCCAACTCCACCTCAGAACAATTTAGTGCAGGATTCAGGTTGGCAGCCTTCGAATCTCAATGATTTTCAAAACCAAGATTCAGTATCATCAAACAGCACCATGCCAAAGATGACACAAGAGGAGTTCTCTTTTTAGGAGAGTCAATATCAAGATACAGGGTTGGCACCACAAGGAGCGACCCAAGGGCAACCTGATGTTATTAATGTAAATTGGCAGGTAGATGATCATATTGTTTTTACTCAAGATGTTAAAACTAACGCTTCAAATGATCAAGTTGCAGCTCTAACCTATCAGAGAAATAAAAGAAGAGTTGTGAGAGAAGCTCAAGCAGTGGCAAATACATCAAATACTCCTAGTACTATTGCTCAAGGTACGAAAGAACAGCTTGCTGCCCCCACAGTCCCAAAAAATCAGAATGTAGAGGTTGGCAAAGTGCAGCAAATACCTCTAATTCGTGAGCAGCAAGTAACACAAAAAGTGCAATCAAAGGTTAGTCCATCCCAATTCAATATTGTAGATCAGATGAAAAGGTCTAACATCAATATTAGCATGTGGGATACTCTTTCAATTCCAAGCCAAAAGGACAAACTCATTCAAGAACTTTCAGCGCTTGAATTGTCCCCAAAATTAGTAGGCAAAGAAGGTGTTTTGGCAAACTCAGATCCGCCAACTAAGCAGCAGGTACAGCAAGGAGATAAGATATCAAAGGTGGACAAAACTGAGGTAAAAGCAAAGAAAACTCCCCCTTTTTATCTTTCTTTGATAGTGAAAAATACCTTAGTTCATAATTGTATGGTGGATAGTGGAGCCAGCAGTACAATGATGTCTAAACAGATTGCAGACAAGCTCAGCCTTGTTTATGAGTCAAATACTAAAGGGGTACTGCAGTTGGATGGTTCACCCGCAAAGACGGTAGGGATTATCAAAGATTTGAAATTAACATAACATGCCTGTCCTAACGTAACTATTCAGCAGGACGTTGTAGTAGTGGATCTACCTCCTTATTTCACCATGTGCCTTTCAGGGGATTTCACCTCAAAGATTGAGGGATATCTATCAGCGGATTGGACTTACTTGCTGTTCAGAACCAGATATGACACAAAGGTAACAATTCATTCAAAACCTATTGCACGTTTTCACATGAAACCTTATACGCCAAGTGTGGTCAATGCAAATTGTATCATTTCAGATGTAGTACAAACTAGTGATGTAGAAAAGGACTCACCTTTGGATGGAGTTCCAGATTTATTTCTTGATGAGTGGGCTTTCACCTTGCATGAGCATGATCCCTACAAGTTGATTGAAGAAAAAGGCCTTGGTGTGTATTGTCTTCATGAAAACAATGCGCCAATCCCAGCCATGGTCAAAGAGAGCGAATCTAATGAAGGTTTGTGGCAACTATACTTCGATGGATCAAGAAATAAGCATGGGACAGGCGCTGGAATGATCTTAGTTTCTCCTACGAAACAAAGGTATTTCTCATCTATTAAATTTCAGTTTGGCTGTTCAAACAACGTTGTTGAATATGAAGCACTAGTCCACAGTTTGCAATGGGCTAGGAAAATGAAAGCAAGTTGTCTGCAAGTGTTTGGAGATAGTGAACTTGTAGTTCACCAAGTAAGAGGCTTAAATGTATGCAAGAATAAGTTGCTTAAATCTTATAGACAGGGTATGGGATTTACTTGAAGATTTTCAGGTTTTTAATATTCAGGCAATACCAAGAGATAGAAATAAACATACTGATAGGTTGGTTGCTGTTGGGACACAATTTGATATCCCAGCTGACGTTAAAAGTGATATTTCTCAGTCACATATAAAGATAGTCGTAAGGCCTTCTGTCCCAGATAACCAAGAAAATTGGCAGGTATTTGAAAGTGACAATCAAATTGTGAGATTTTTACCAGAAGAAGTTTTCTCCACAAAATCAGGCAAAACGCTTACAGCAGTATGGTGACCGGATTGTGTAGCTGAAAACCAATAAACTACCCAAGGGATTGGTTACCCTTAAAAATATTTTCAGTGAAGACGATAAACTAAGGAAAGAGAAACCAGCCTTGTCAACAAAGGAAGAGCACTATGCCAATGTAGAGATTGCAGCTGGTAAGATTTTGAAATTGGGCAAGGTATGCACTCCGCTACAAAAGAAAGCTTTCGTTGAATTATGCCAAAATTTTGCTAATATATTCGCATGGCAGTATAGTGATCTCAAAGGGTTTGATCCAAGTTTGGCTCAACACATTATTGAGATAGAGGACGAAACTAAACCAGTACGACAAAGACAAAGGCCAATCAATCCAAAGCTTGAGCCTTTAATGAAAGCTGAGCTTCACAAGCTTATAGAATCGGCTATTATATTTCCAATCAAGCACTCAACTTGGGTGGTGAACCTCGTTCCAGTACAGAAAAAGAATGGTGAGATTCGTTTATATGTTGATTTCCGTGACTTAAACAGTGCCTCGCTTAAAGACCACTATCCATTGAGATCAATGGGACAAATTTTACAGCTTGTTTCAGGTTCAGAGAGGTTTTCCTTATTGGATGGGTACAGTGGCTACAATCAGATTTTGGTCAAAGAAAAAGACCAATTCAAGACAGCTTTCACAACCAAGTGGGGAACATTCGCATATAGAAAGATGCCTTTCAGGTTGTCCAATGCTGGAGCAACCTTTCAGAGAGCCATGGATATGGCCTTTCAAGGCCTTCTTAACAAATTTATGCTTGTCTATTTAGATGATATAACAGTATTCTCAAAGAATGCAGAAGATCACATGGTACACCTCCAACAAGTTTTTGAAAGATGTAGGCAATTTGGGATATCCCTAAATCCCAAAAGGTGTGTATTTTCAGTTCATGAAGATAAGCTTCTTGGACATGTCGTTTCAAAGCACGGTTTAAACATAGATTCTGAAAGGATTCAATCCATTCTTGCACTCTCCTTGCCTAAGAGCAAAAAGGCTTTGCAAAGTTTTTTTGGAAAGATCAATTTCATAAGGAGATACATTTCAGATTTTGCTACTCTAGCTAAACCACTTACAGCCATGTTAAAGAAAAATCAGAGCTTCAGCTGGTCCAAGGAGGGAATAACAGGGTTTGAAGATGTTAAGAAAGCCATAACAAGTGCCCCTACGCTCTTGAATCCAGATTTCAAGAAAGATTTCATTTTGTATACATATGCTAATGTGGACACCATTTCAGACATTCTTATGCAGCAGAACCATGAGGACCTGGAACAGCGAATAGCCTTCTACAACCAAGGCTTGCAGGAGTATGAGACAAGGTACTCTTTTGTTGAAAAACACATCCTTTCAGTTATAAGATCTCTGAAAAAATTTAGGCACTTGTCTAATAATAAAATACTTCTAATGGTTGCTCATCCAAGCATCAAAGAATTTCTTCTGAACAAAGACATAAATGAGAAAAGGGCTGATTGGATAACCAAAGTGATGGAATATGACATAGAAATTAAGATCACGAAGCTGGTTAGAGGCAAAGGACTTTGTGAGCATCTAGCTCAGGACTTACGAGAAACCAACGAAGTTGTTCTAGTGTCAAATTATGTAGAAATTGCTGCTGTACAGACCTCACCTTCCAGCTGGTTTCATGATCTGGTAAGCTATCTTCAAGAAGGTTGTTACCCTTCCCACCTAAGTGCTTCAAAAAGAAGGTATTTCAGACTGCAATCAATTCCATTTTTGCTCGTTGACAGTGTCTTGTTCAAAAAGGATATCAATGGAATGTTACTAAGGTGTGTGGAGCCAAGCCATACTCAAAGATTACTTAAAGAATTCCATAATGGACTTGGTGGAGGACACTTTTCTGCCAGAACTACAACACTCAAAATCATGAGAGGTGGGTACAATTGGCCTACTATATTTGGTGACTATCATACATGGATTAGGAAGTGCAAACAATGCGCTATGTTTGTAGGAAAAGTTAAACTAGCAGCCCTGCCCCTACAGCGAATTACAGTGGATCAGCCATTTGTCCAATGGGGATTAGACTTTATTGGTTTCATTAACCCTCCTTCCAATTCAGGGCATAAGTGGATTCTAATAGCGACGGACTAGTCCACACGTTGGACAGAAGCAGTTGCATTAAAAGAAGCAAACGAAACTAGCGTCCTTGATTTCTATGAAGGTTTGGTCACTAGGTTTGGAGTCCCTTCAACCATTATTTCTGACAATGCAATGGTTTTTGTGGGATCTAGGATCAGCCAATGGGCTGTCTAACATGGAATCTATCTCAGCACTTCATCAAATTATTATCCACAAGGAAATGGCCTTGCTGAGTCTACAAACAAGAACCTCTTGAGGATCATACGAAGGACTATTAAAGACAATCAGAGATCATGGTACCTCAAGTTGAAGTCAGCACTATTGGCTGATAGGATCACCTACAAGAGGTCAATATCCAACTCTCCCTACAAGTTGGTCTATGGTAGCGAAGCAAGGTTACCTATCTCTCTCGAGTTTCCAGTTTTAGAATTAATGCATCAACTTGAATTGTTAGAAAACGAGCCTATGGAGATCAAGTATGCAGAACTTATGGAGCTCGAAGAAACAAGAAATCAAGCCATGCTAGCTATGGAAAGTCATCAGGGACAGATAAAAAGGACATTCAACAAAAGAACTTCCTCACGAAGCTTCAATGAAGGAGATTTGGTCCTCAAGTGGGATGAGGATCGGGCCAAACCAGGTAGGCACACAAAGTTTGATTCACTTTGGGGTGGCCCATATACGATCTCCAGCTGCAAATCCCACAACGCCTTCCAACTTGCTAAGATGGACGCCCAAGAGCTTCCAATCCCAGTCAATAGGATACATCTGAAACATTGTTATTAAAAAGCAAAATTCTATGTACATATTTAGTTATTTTTTGCTTTCCTCCAAGTGTTGTTCAAGCACAGTAGTTTGCTTCAGTTTTTGTCCAATAGGTGCTTGTTTGCACATTTGCTTCTTAGTTTTCTACTTTCGTGTGTTTCCCTTCTTATTTTGAAGGAGGAGGTTGCTACAGCAATGATCAGAGTAGATTTTCAATCATAAATCAGGTTCAACATTTGGCAAGTCATTCAAGCATCTATACATGGTCTGAGTTCTCAAGCATAGCAGGCATGCTGAGCCAGCTGAGTCGCCAAAAATGTTGACAATTCTTCCACAAGTCGGAATGTCTTTTGCCATTTAGAAAGTTCACGTCTCTAGCCAAGGGAAGAAGAATACATTGTTTTGCTAAGGGCCTTTGCTACAAAAAGGATGAATTCCTTCAAACTTTTTGTCCGAATGAATGGTTCATGAAACAAGGGCAAAGCCAAGGAAATAACAAATAACAAAAGGGAAGCCTATAAGCAAAAGGAAGTAATTCCTTCGGACAAAACAAAAGTCCATTCAAACAAGCAAAGCCAAGGAAGTACCCTTCGGAAGGATCATTTTCAACATTCCCGAAGGGCACCTCCCCTTCGGGAAGGCACAAGACCAAATTCAGAATCTTAGCAAAAAGCCCGGGTGCCCTACAATTTTTCCGAAGGGCACAAAGGGAGAGCTAAATGCCCTTGCGGAGGGCACTTGGTCGGCGGAAGGGACCATGGCAAATTTTCCGAATGGCACTTTTCAAAGGCCGAAGGGCACATTCAGAGGAAAAGGCAAGGGAAGATATCCTTCGGACTTTTTGTCCAAAGGAATTCCTTCGGACAAAAAGTCCGAAGGAATTTGGAAGACACAAGGAGGGACCAAAAGAAGAGAAAGAACAAAGAAAATGAATTCTTTCGTACTTTTGTCCGAAGGTATTCCTTCAGACAAAAAGTCTGAAGGAATTCGGAAGACACAAGGAGGGACCAAAAGAAGAGAAAGAACAAAGAAAATGAATTCTTTCGAACAAAGGCCCGTAGAAAAGCCGACGGAAGAAATTCGAAAAAGTTGCCAAGCAAAGGCAAAGACAGGAAAAAGAGACCTTCGGACAAATAGTCCGAAGAAATTCGCAAAATAAACCCGACGAAAAACCCGAAGTAGGAATTTCGAAGGCCAGAGATCGAGATAATTCTTGCGGACATTTTGTCCACGGGAAAGAGGCGAGAGAAGTCCAAAGATACACAGAGAAGAGGTTCCGAAGGAAATAAGAAAACTTCCGGTGATGTCCCGCAAGCCGTCAAATTTTGACCGCGGGAAGTAACCATTGGAACAGAGGTAATGCCATAATTCCGAAAGAAAAGGCCAAACGGGTAAAAATATAGACAAATACATCCGAATATAGAATCCCACCAGAAATAGACACGAACAAGCAAACCATAATAGGACAGAATACATGCAAGCAAGAGCTATCTTCGAATGCCATCCAAAGCTTCAGTTGACTGGTTATTAAAGTCCCGCTCATCGCCAGATCATCTCAGCTTACCAAACAGTCCAACTCAGCTTGATCTCTTCGTCCAACTCAGCATGATCTCTTCGTTTAACTCAGCTTTCAAACACTACAACTCGGCATCAAGCAGCTCAAGAAGAAGTTCTAAAATTAACATTTGCGTGGATTTCCATGCAAAGAGAGGTGAGCGGTTCATAACAAAGACAAGTTCACTTCATCAAGCGCAAGAAACTTTATGCAAAGATAAAAGAAAACATATTTTATTGAAAGGCCAAGTCAAGCCTAGAGTTAACACTAGTGTATCCTTCTCTTCAAATTTTCAACGCCAATCTTTGGCCTCTTGTAATTTTCTATATAATGGCTTTCAGCCTTGTTTAAAAAAGGATCCAATCTCTCTTGGTTAGACCAAACTCTACCATTGGTGAGTTGTGTAACCTCTTCGATCAATAGAAGGATTATACTTTCAGATTTCAAGCATTGGCATAGTGTATATTTCATTCAGCAATTTGCATAAGTGGTAGATTTCTCTCCCTTCCCAAATTATGATTCATACCTAATTGATAGATTATCCTTGTGCAGGTCATGTTAAAGTGTTCTTTATGTCTTTTGTTGAAGCTGTAAGTGGATGTTAGATGGCTGCAAAGTGTCTTTTATCAGACCTCTCTCCATCGTTTTCCCTCATATTTTGGTCATTAGATCAAACCTCTCCATGAAATATTTATGCATAAGTAATTGATTGAAATCATAGGTCTTCATTTTCCTTTGTTCATTCAATGTTCAGGTTTCAAGTTGAGTGGATCAAAATTCTGGTGTATCACCCCCTTTAGATAGGATTTCTCATTTAAGTTTCTTTCTCCCTTTTCCATGGTAGTTCGCAGCATAGAGTAGGGATCTTCATTGATACATCATACAGTTACCAGCCTTCTCTGGAGGTTCTTCTCACCATTGAGGCACCCACCCTCGTGAGAAGATCCCATTGTGTCAGCCGGATAGAAGACTGGCCGTTTCGTGCACATCTTCGATTGAGGGCGCAGCTCCAAGTTGACAACAGGTAGGAAGCTCAAGGAAGGAGTTACGAATTTCATGGAAGCTTTAAGTGCAGAGTGTATGGCATAGAGCATTTGAATGCTCTCAATGAAACGCTGAAACAAGTCAGATGAGTGGAAATTCAGCGACAGCAGAGTAATCCTATTACAAATCTGTGGTACATGAGTGGGAGGAAGATGATCCAGTGACATCAAAAGGTTCAATTATTGCCAAGGAACAACCATGAACCTGCTGTTGAAAGTAGAAGCTTGAAGGTCACAAGAAAGTGAGAGACCATTCCAAAGGCATCGTATTTTCAGGATCAGGTGCAAAATGCAGGGTAAGTGTTGTAATGTTATTGTTGATGGTGGGAGTAATAATAATTTAGTGTCTGCTTCAGTTGTAGATCAGTTGAATTTGTGTTGGACACCACACCTAGAGCCATATAGGGTGTCTTGGTTGGTAGGACTTGAGATTACTCTGTGGGAATAATATAAAGTTGATATCAAGAAAGGTTCATATTAGGCTAATGTTTTGTGGATGTATTTCCTATGGAAACATGCCATGTTCTGTTAGGAAGACCATGGCAATTCGATAGGACAGCCATGTACAGTGGAAGAGAAAACACTGACAGTTAAGGAAAATAGCAAGAGGTGGAGATTACTTCTTGTGAAGGAGGAGAATGGGATGGAGGAGCTTAGAAGCCATTTTGTCATGATCACTAACAGGCCAATTTTGATAGCAGATGAGAAAAGAATGGGCAGCAATTTGGCCATGAAAGAACGAAGGACTCTTGCAACATATCCCTTAAAGAACATGCAAAAGATGCAACCTAGAAAGTGATGGTAAAAGATAATACAGAAAGTAATGGGAAAGAATCATGTCTCTTACTTGAAGAAGAGACGAGAATGATTGAAGACTTGTTTGATTCAGATGAGAAGAAGAAAGGACATGATTACATTATCTCAAAGGTTAAGAAGGAGAAGGAGAAACCAGCAGAAACAGTTAAAAGACAGCATCTGAGAAATGGAGCCTTTGGGAGCCAAACAGATGACAAACTTCCAATTCTGATCATACAAAAAGAAAAAGCAGAAATGAGATAGAAACAGGGGCAGTTCTGCCTTGCAGTCCAAGGCAGTCCTTTGTTGGACCAGACCACAGAAGAGGCCTTCCAGAGTGATTTGGATGCAATTTTTGATGCAGTCATGAAGACTGAAACTGATCCGTAGTGCACCATAACAACAGAGGCTGAGAAATTGTTTGACACTAACATGCAATCAGAGCAAAGGAGTAAGACCAAGGTTCACTTGGAGGCAGCAGTGAAGGTAATGACTAATCAGTTTGAAGCTCAAGAGTGTGATTAAATATTTGACAGCTAAGATATGGAGATGACAACGGCAAGAGTGATGGATTCTCAGAAAGAGAGAATGTTTGATTCAGGCCAGCCAATTGACCATGTGCATAAGAGGCCAGGAATCAACAAAGTAGTAGACACAAAGCATTTCAATGGCTATGGAAGCATAGCATACACCAGCAAAGAAGAAGACTTTTCAGAAGATGGAATTGGGAGTCAAGAAGAATAATCATTCATGACCACAAGTGTGCAGGACCTCACAAAATTTCACTTACCCAGGGTGTCTGATGCAGGAACATCTTCGAAAGAATCCAATTATTTGGCATCATCAAAATAAAAAATAAAACATGTTTGTGAATATTACTCAGTGGTGATCACATACCGGAGTTTGGAGTTCGTCTTTGAACCCCAAGGAAGTCACCAAGCGGGAATGGAACCAGTTTTCCATTTGTAGGCATATAGTAGCACGCTGCAGGTTAGGGAGCCCTGAGAAACTCCTCGGCAAACCAAAGGCATTTTTGATATGGATATTTGTTCCTTAATGTGTGCATCATCAAACTTTGGAGTTAAAAGCGTTTTCTTCACATTTTAACCGTATTACCTCCAAATAAGGTATTTTAGGAGCAATGTGCACATTGATTGCTTTAAAAACATTCTGAAAGGAGTGGAAAGGATCTACAAGTTTGTAATGACACCAATAACATTTTCCAATCCAAATATTTAAAAAGTATATGACTTCATAAGTGAAACAAAATATTTGCCTTGAAAGAAACCATTTTTGGAGCATTATGCTCATTGGGAGCAAATTCGTAACTGCAAGGAAGAAATGGTTCTCCAAGTCTGTTTAGGGACCCATAAGATTAAACAACCCAGAATAATGAGGAATATGTAACCACCACAAAGGAAGAATCAAATGGCCCATAAAAACTGTTTTTGGTCTTCTTTAAGGCATTTTACCAAGAAAACAAGGGGGAAATGCAGAAGAGAGATAACCATCAAGAAGAAGGATGGAAAACACCCATGAGAGACCCTAGAACACATGGCAAATCTGATACTTAGTATTACTATCAAAGAAAAATAGAAACCAGTAAAACAAGGGAAGAAAAAGACATTTTTTGGCTTGGGAGGATGCATGAAGGTTGGGAAGCCTAGGGAAATCTCAGAGAGCACCCAACAACAGAAAGGTCTAAGCATGAAGAAGGTGAATCCATCGCCAAAATTGGGGTATAATTATTTTCCTCTGCACACAAGACATTTTTAGTAGAACAAGGAAATTTTTTGAAGGTAAAATTTACTGAGTTCAGAGAGGTTCCAAGAGAGATAGAGATTAGATTTGACATGGGTTTTTCATTTTATTGAAGGATCAACCTTCAAAAGTGAAATAGAAAGTTGTTTTACTACTGATTTTAATCATCCAAATTTAATCTAATTGTTTGACGAAATGCCAAAATCTTGTTCCTTTGTTGTCTAGTTCGTGTGAGGCCTGAACAAAGTTGTGTGTAGTTTTGAAGCTTGTATGCCTGGAGGACATTGGTCAATGATGTCAGAGCTTGATTTACAAGTGTTTGTGTCATTTTAAGACTCTTTGCAGGTTTTAAAATGGGTGAAATAGTCCTAACTTTCTTATTAAGACCAACTTCCTTCAAGTGTATGTCATATGAGCTAAAAATGATTGTTCATGAGTATTTAACAATCTTTGATTGATCATGAGTTGATTCAAAGAATCATTAGTCTCTTTGTTGTGTATTTACTCAATTAAAAGGGCAAAACAAGCGTGGAATTTGACACATAAGATTCATTATATGCAGAGTAACCTTGAAGAAACGAGCTGATTTCTTTTGGATGCTCTCAATAATATTCCTCATTTTATTTGTTGTTTGTGAGTGATTATATTGAACTTGGTTTCATGCTGCAAGTTGTAGACACCTAATTTTGGTATAACACCATTTTCCATAGCATCTTTATCATGCATTATCACACTTGGTCCACTTGTGTAAATTTGGCTATTTTTGGACACCTTTCTGCCCACATTAGAGTTTCTTTGGCCTTCGATCCATATAGATTTCCCCAGACACTTCAAGATCCTAGTCGTCCATTCTCTGTTCAACGTGATCTCCATTTTGAACCTTTTTGGCTCCTGGGTCGAAATCAACGGTCCATCAATTCTATTGTGGATAGAATCGGTGACCTGCCAATTATGCCCCTCACCTTGGCATGATTCCTTGTGCCTTGAATTTTGCTTGTCACTATTTCACATAGTCGGCCTATATCCGATGTGTTCTAGAGAGCCCTATTTACTCGAATCAATCCTAAGCCATTTCAAAACAAGTATCGATCTCCTCTTGACTTCAAGTTTGAGCCGCACATTGATTCGATATATTGTTGCACTTGTCAAGGAGCTTGCACATTGATCCTTCGTTGCCTCTACATCAAATACAAGCCTTGTGTTAGAATAAGTTTATAACAGGAGCATCTAGTTGCATTTTATTATTCTAGCAAGAGAAGATGAACCCCTCTTACTTAGGTTACGATTTCACTCACATACATTAGAACTACATTGACTCTGATTCCAAGTGTGCAAGATATGTAGCAACAACTCCTCAAGAGGTTGCCTAAGTTAGCAAACTTGCACACATTCAAGGATTAGGTCAAGAAGCAAAGGAGAAGCAATACAGCGCATTTTGTCCATCCAAATTTCACAAAGCGCAGTCCAAGACCTAGTTGTCATTACAATGTGCATCTACCCAGAAAATTGCAAAATGCATAAAGGAGCAGAGGACACAATTGGCGCCCAGGTACATAATTGGCAACAACATAGGTACACAATCGATGGTCTGTCGATTATGTCCTGTACACAATTGGAGGCCTGTTGATTTTGTCCCAGAGACAGTTCCTCCAGATTTGTCGAGTCAAAGTACACTCAACTTCTTAACCCTATTTTCAGTCTCAAATTCCCAGACCAGTGCCTAGGTGTGTCAATTTTTATCATTATATCTTTCATTATCTCTCTTTTTTGTTCCAAAGTTTTTTTCATACTTTCAATTACTATTTTAAGGACATTAGGGTCATTGATTACTATTTTTCACTATATTACTTTAAATCCCTCTTGTGTGCTTGATTTTACCATCCTATAGTGGCATTTATCCCCAAGTGTCACTATTTGGTAAACCGTAAAACACAAGGGCAAGTTTGTCATTAGCTTGACCCCCTATCCTTGAATACATCACACTGCTAAAGTCCTGGAAGGGAAAATGATGAAAGAGCCCAAGTATACATACAAGAGAAGAAATGTATAAGATGTGGCTCATGGCTTGGCATCTACAAATCTCATTGAAATCTCTGGCAGCGCTTACCAACTCAACATCTACCTGATTATCCATGACAAAAACTGCAAAATCCGGTTTGCAAGGCTTCGTCTTCAAGCTATTGGAATGGAAAACATGATGGATTATTCTCAAATGTATTTCAATGCTATTGTTAGGGCTCCATCTATTCCTCAGCCTCCTCTTCATGTGGTGAAAGTCAATGATTCTAAGGAGGAAATGGAAGCGGTATTAGATTTATTTCACTAGCCGTAGAAAATTAACACATGGAAGCTTGTATATATTGTCAAGCATAGAGGAAAAGAACAAATAAATCAGGCACAACTAAAACTCCTAAAAAGCTAAGTTGTTACAACCTCCTACATTCGTGTAACAACAATAAACTAATAGAAACAATATAGTTTTATTATACTATTCTATTACTCCCCTTCATACTAAACTAGAAACTGTTCCAAGTTTATCTCTAAGCTTGACAAATGTAGTTATTCCCAAAGGTTTAGACAGTATGTCAGCAACCTACTCCAGTGTAGAACAATAATAAAGACAAATTTCTTCATTATCAACCAACTATTGGATTTGATGATGATGAACTTATATAGACTTGATTATGGCATAATAAAAATGGGTTTTTCACCAATTTGAGCACACTTTGAAGATCAATCAATATTCTCCTCAACCAAACTGCTTCACATCCTGCACTAATTGCTGCCTTATATTTTGCCTTAGTAGATGATAAAGCAAGTGTACATTGTAACTTGTTCTGCTAAAAAAATTACTCTAGAACCAAGAACAAAACCATACCTCATTACAGATTTGTGAGTATCAACTGATATAGCACAATCAAAGTCAGTGTAACATGTCAACACTAAATCAAGGGATACCTAATATATAATGCCAAAGTCAAGGGTCCTTCTGACATATCAAATAACTCATTTTTCAGCTTGCCAATGTTCTATGTGGTTTGGACATAGATCAAGAGAGATAGCTTACTTCAAAACATTGATCTGATCGAGTGGTCGTAAGATAAATTATACTACCCACCAATTCACAAAGCACTTATTCATTGGCATGGGGTGAATCAATGTAAGTGCACAATTTCAATCTTGCTACCATGGGTGTAGATGTAGGATTACAATCAAGCATCTTAAACTTTTCTATGAGTGTTATGGAATAATTTGTTTGTGATACAAAAGTTGAATGATCAAGTTGCCAAAATTCTACACCTAGGAAATAGTGTAAGAGGCCTAGATTTTTCATCTCAAAAACAAAGCAAATATTAGATTTTACCTACTGAATTATATTGGCCCCACTAACAATGATGTAGAGATTGGACTGAGAAAAACTTTTGAATCCAAAACCTTTGAAATGTTGATTAATTTTGATATACCAAGCACGAGGACCATGCTTGAGTCCATACACGAACTGAAACAATTTGCAAACTAGATGTCCTTTCGCTAGATCCTCAAATCCTTGCGAGTGAACCATGTTGATGACCTATGCCAAGTCTTGGTTTAGTGAAGCACTCTTAACATCCATTTCCATCCAAATTGAGTTGTAGTGGAGAGTACCAGCCAAAAGGTCACAATCTTTGCAGTCGGGGCAAAATTTTCTTCACAATCTACCCCTTCCTATTGCACATATCCTTTAAAAACATGTCGAGCTTTGTACTTGTCTAAAGACCGATCTACTTAAATTTCACCTTATAGCCCCATTTACAACCAATGAGGATTCTTCCCTTGGGGTAAATGTGCCAATACCCAAATCTTGTTATGTTTCAAGTCACCAAATTATGCCTTCATCGCAGTTTCCCATCCAGGGTTTCCCTTAGCCTCTTCATACATGATAGGTACATCTACCTAAAGTAAATGCAAAATTCGCTTGCTCAAAACTTTGCATAATCTATTTACCTGATCGTGTCAATTTACCTTCCATTTCTTGTGGCAATTCATCCTCCCAAACATCCTTTAGAGTGGATTAATACCATTTTGATCGTAGTTTTTGGCTACCCTAACTTGTTTTTAGGGTCTAATTACCAATCTGCTCTCCATCAAAACCCCCCCTCGAACTCGACTCTTCTAGTGTCCTCGCTTAGAGCCTTGTTTCACTTCAACATTAGAACATGTTCTAGAATTATCAACAATATATTTTAGCCATACTAGATGGTCAATAAATGTACCATCACCTAAGAAGAAAGGTATCATCTCATCCACTTCAGCATCAATGCTAATAAAAATTTTGGTAGCAGAGCCATCCAGTAATATGTATGTTTTAGACTGCTCGTTGTAACCAGCAAACATATATGTTTTGCTTTTTGCATTTTATTTTCTTCTCTTTTGCACTAAAATTAATGCAAAGACCACATAAATGAAAATTTAAAAGTCACTGATGGTCTCTTGCCTAACCACACTTCCTCAAGAGTGTTATTCTACAATGCTTTAGAAGGACACCAGTTAAGAAAGTGAATCATAGTATTCACAGCTTTTGCCCAACACCTATACGACACATTCAAACTGTGTACCATGCTCCTCGCCATTTCCATGACCGCCCTATTCCTTCTTTCAAAAACCCAATTTTATTGTGGAGTGTGTGGGGTAGTATATTGCCTATGTATACCCTATTTCTTGCAGAATTCCTGAAATTGTTTCGAGATAAACTCACCTCCATTATCAAATCTAAGAGCCTTGAACTGTTAACCAATTTGTTTCTCCAAAGTTTGACTGCTACAAATTGATAAAAGCTTTTGACTTGTATTTCAAGAAATAAATCCACATTTTCCTAGAAAATCATTAATCAACAGTTTAAAAAATTACTTTGCACCATACATAGTTTTTCATTGGACCACACAAATTAGCATGTACAAGATCTAGAACTCTTTTGGAAAACAGTGATTTACCAATATCAGATGGTTTTCAACTCTATTTTCCAATTTGTCATCCTGTGCATACAACTTCATGTTCTTGAATGGACAATAGTCAATGAACCATATACTTCTTACTATGTACAAACAAATGTTTGATAAATGAGGTGTCCATACCTCTCATGCCAAAGTACATTGTCACTATCCTCCACTGTTTTGGCTACCCTAACTTGTTTTTAGGGTCTAATTACCAATCTACTCTCCATCAAAACCCCCCTCGAACTCGACTCTTCTAATGTCTCTCGCTTAGAGCCTTGTTTCACTTCAACATTAGAACATGTTCTAGAATTATCAACAATATAATTTAGCCATACTAGATGGTCAACAAATGTACCATCACCTAAGAAAGGTATCATCTCATCCACTTCAGCATCAATGCTAATAAAAATTTTGGTAGCAGAGCCATCTAGTAATATGTATGCTTTAGACTGCTCGCTATAACCAGCAAACATATATGTTTTGCTTTTTGCATTTAATTTTCTTCTCTTTTGCACTAAAATTAGTTCAAAGGCCACATAAATAAAAATTTAAAAGTCACTTACTGATGGTCTCTTGCCTCACCACACTTCCTCAAGAGTGTTATTCTACAATGCTTTAGAAGGACGCCAGTTAAGAAAGTAAATCATAGTATTCACAACTTTCACCCAATACCTATACGACACATTCAAACTGTGTACCATGCTCCTCGCCATTTCCATGACCGCCCTATTCCTTCTTTCAAAAACCCAATTTTATTGTGGAGTGTTTGGGGGTAGTATATTGCCTATGTATACCTTATTTCTTGCAGAATTCCTGAAATTGTTTCGAGATAAACTCACCTCCATTATCAAATCTAAGAGCCTTGAACTGTTAACCAATTTGTTTCTCCAAAGTTTGAATGCTACAAATTGATAAAAGATTGACTTGTATTTCAAGAAATAAATCCACATCTTCCTAGAAAATCATTAATCAACAGTTTAAAAAATTACTTTGCACCATACGTAGTGTCTTCATTGGACCACACAAATTAGCATGTACAATATCTAGAACTCTTTTGGAAAACAGTGATTTACCAATATCAGATGGTTTTCGACTCTATTTTCCAATTTGTCATCCCGTGCATACAACTTCATGTTCTTCTTACTATGTACAAACAAATATTGATAAATGAGGTGTCCATACCTCTCATGCCAAAGTACATTGTCATTATCCTCCACTGTTAGGGCATGAGAGCTTGTTGATTTGGGATCAACAAATTTGTATAATCCCTTCTTGCCAATACCAACTACAATCACCTTGTTATTACGAATATGTTTGAGATGCATTTGTTACCATGAAATTTTACTAAAAGATGAGGATTCTTTGTTATTTCACTAATCGACAAAAGATTCTTGTTCGTGTCAAGAACATATCAAACATTTTTTAATGTATATATCACAATATTGTTCATTGTGACATGAACATCTCAACGTCCTTCAACATAGTCCATCCATCTCCTAATGTAACATATTCACTCCTTTTATCTTTAACAAATTCAAAATCATCTACTAACTCTTAGTTATAAATCTCAACAACATTTTCCTATATTGAACCCTTCTGGCATGAAAAGTCACTTCTATGCTTCATGCAAAATATTTTCACATGTCCAAGCCTATAGGCTGAAAACATCACTTTTGATTTGTGAGATGCATTACCTTCTTCAAAAGAGTTATTGGATTGGTTGTTGGTGTATTGGTTGCCTTTGCTTTTTATTTTTGCCCTAAATGCACTCTTTGTTCCGCTTGAGATCCCTGAGCTAGATTCTTCCATTTGCACCAAAGTTGGATTGTTTGTTGGTGTATTGATTGCCTTAGCTTTTGATCTTTGCACTAAATGTACTCTTTGTTCTACTTGAGATACTTGAGCTAGATATCTTCATGCAAAATCCTATTACAGTAAACGCATATCACTTTTGATTCGTGAGATGCATTACCGTCTTCGAAAGAGTCATTAGATTGTTTGTTGGTGTATTGATTGCATTTGCTTTTGATATTTGCACTTAATGCACTCTTTGCTTTGCTTAAGATGCTTGAGCTAGATTCTTCTATTCGCACCTATCTCTCCTCTTTCGTCAAGAATAATGTTGACAAATGCTCAAAGTCAAGCATTTAGCTTCGACAATGAGATGTAGGGACTCAGCAAAGGACTCAAAGGATGATGGAAAACTTCGTAAGACCAAAGCTACCATATCTTCATCATCTATGGCAAACAAATGATTGCCCAAATCTTTCAAACTCAACAAATATTCTGAGACGGATCTTTTTTCCTACAACTTACAAGAAAATAAGAGATTCTTCACATATAATGCATGGCCAGCTTCTGATGTCTGGTACTTGTTCTTAAGATTATTCCATATTGTCGTAGTTGAGTTTACATTTTGTATTGTAAGAATAAGATCATCCTTAGTTGAGTTTATGTAATGTCTCCTTTTTCGAATTAAATAAACCAGAGGACCCAAAACCTATCTTTATTTCCCATTAGCTAAGGGGATTTAATGAGGGAAATGATTTAATAATAATGCATTTAAGTTGTTCAAAGTTACTTTGTGTTATAATATAGAAAAAAGACACTTAGGTATATTATTATTAAAAGGGGCCAAAAAGTTATATCAATTACATGGCCAAAAAGGAAATATTTATTAAAAGGCCAAAAATGTAATAATTGCCTACAAGTGTTTTAAATGCTTTTAGGGTTAAGGTGAAATTGAAAAAGTGAATTTATAAAAGGACAAATGGGGCCAAAAAAATCGATTATTATTTATTCATTATTCACAATTGTATTCAAAATTCTTTCAACTTCAGCATATGGGGACGAAAACCCTTGGTCGTTTGGAGATCTTGGAGGACGAAAACCCTCATCTATAAGAGGTGATTCCACCCAGGGATCACATTTGTGCTCAAAGATTTCAGTCATTTTCAGCTTGCTACTGTATCGAAACAGTGTCGCTACTGTAAATTATTAAAGATTTCAATCATTTTCAGCTTGCTATTGTATCGCTACAGTGTCGCTATAGTAAATTATTAAAGATTTCAATCATTTTCAGATTGCTACTTTATCGCTACAATGTCGCTACAGCAAATTATTGAATATTTCAGCATGTAGAGGACTGGATCAAATTTTACTTGCAACCAAATCATTGTTAATGTTGAATTTCAGCATTTATCATCATATGTGAATGTTGTTCATCATCGCTATTCATTGTTTGGAGCGTCAAATTGAGGATAACCATTATTTGTTGTTGTTACTAAAAAAATCAGACTTTATTCAAGGTTTCTTTTGTCGTTCAAAGGCCATTTCCAGCACCAAACCAAGATTCGCTGCCACAGAAGCCCTGATCGTTGGAGCTTGAGGGCTGGCTGTGTCAAAAAACAGCGCAAACGCCGCAATTAAAGGTTGTCGTATCTTTCAGAAACCCTAGCACCAACTGCTGCAGCCTGCCATACCAGAAAAGAGGCAGTTCGCGGATCCAAACCAAGTTAGGGTTTGAAAAAAAATCAGGAAAAAAAAATGTATACTACCCTTTGTTGTCTTTTATGTATGCTTTACCTTGATATTTGTACCTTCCAAAAATAAATAAAGTCTTATTGTGTTCATATGACAAGTTTACACTTGGATCAGCTGTTGTTTATGTCATTCCAAATTTGATTTAGAAATTAAAAAAATCAAAATTCAGTATTATTCTTGAAAGGGCTATTACCATCAGAGTTGTGATCTTGCCAACTTGTGAATCATGAGGACAATGCAAGAATCAATGTTAGAGATAGTGCAAGCTATGCAAGAATATCAGGAGGCATGTACAGAGATAAAGATGGAAAGGTCAAAATTTGAGCCTCAAAAATCTACAGAGCAAAAGAAATTCAGCATGCAAGTCAAATGTAAGGAGATCTTATCTGAAAAGAACCAAAGAATGTGGTTGAAAAGAAACTAACCACATTGCAGACAAGCATGGTGGATGTAATGAGGACCCAGAAAAGGTGTAATGAATGGTTAAGAAGAGCTAAGGAGACTAAGTTAATAGCCACTCAAGCAAAACAACACATACAGAAAATTAAGGGAAAGAATTCTCCAATTGTAATGGTGGAGCATGAAGAAAAATCATATTTGCAAGTATTTGGAGAGGATTTTTCGATTAATGTCAGATCTTCGAGTCTTCAATATAGTAGAATTGATGCAAATTTCTTTAAGGCATTGATAGAAGAAGATAAGCTTTTGGATCCTTCTTATGACAGCTCAGAATATGAAAGGAATGTTTCAAATCAAGAAGTTTATTATGAGGTGGAGTTCCAGGAAGACCTTGTTGAAAGACATGCACATGAGAAAGGGCCTCACTGGATACTAATGTTGGTTTTTAGCTTGCTGGAATTTTTAGATCAGCAACTAATGGTAAGCAAAATAAATGTCATTTTGATATTCAAAATTTTCTAACTGAGCATGGCGTGGTATTTTTGGTATCAAGTTACATACAGGTTTGCCACCCTTGGATGTGTGAATGAGAATTCACAAAGGATGGGATACTGCTGTCAAGTGATAGAGGAAATATACCCAAGGTAGCTAGCTATAACCAAATTGCTACCATTAATGCTTCTGTCATCACCTTTATCAATCACCACACTACTTCATTTGCACTCATACAAGTGGCTTTGCAGGAATTTTCAATCATGGAAAAGAGTACTTTTCAATTTGTGACCACTAATAGAGAGTTTTCAGCCCTTGCATTGCTGCCTACCACTTCTACATTGATCACATTGCTGAATTTTGCATGGGTTTTTCATTTTTGTAACTGTTACACTATCTTTATATTGTTAGTTTTGAAGATACCAATCATGAATAGCTACAAGTTTGCACATTTTAAGGAAAATTGCAAATTCCCAAGGAGAAATTGAGATCTAGGTATTACAGAGATAATCAGATTGGGTGAGTCAAAGTAGTTGAACTTGCAATTGCTTGAGGGCAAGCAATTTTGGGAAGGGCAAGCAAGCATTTTCTGAATTAAATAAATTAGAGGACCCAAAACCTATCTTTATTTCTCGTTGGCTAAAAAGATTTAATGAGGGAAATGATTTAATGAAAATTCATTAAGTTGTCCAAAGTTACTTTATGTTATAACATGGAAAAAAAATACTTAGGTGTATTATTATTAAAAGAGGCCAAAAATCTATATTAATTACATGGCCAAAAAAGTAATAATTGTCTAAAAGTGTTTTAAATGCTTTTAGGGTTGGTGAAATTGGAAAAGTGAATTTATAAAAGGACAAGTGGGGCCAAAAAATTTGATTATTCATTATTCATTATTAAAGATTGAAATCAAAATTATTTCAAATTTTGCATCTAGGGACGAAAACCCGTGGCTGTTCAAAAGATCTTGGAGGACAAAAACCTTCTTGGTTTCCAAGGTTGGATTTGAGGACGAAAACTATCTTATCCATAAGAGGTGATTTCACCCAGGGATCACATTTGTGCTCAAAGATTTCAGTCATTTTCAGCTTGCTAATGTATTGCTACAATGACACTACAGTAAATTATTGAAGATTTCAGGTTGTAGAGGATTGGATTGAATTTTACTTGCAAGCAAATCATTGTTAATGTTGATTTTCAGAATTTATCATCATATGTGGCTGTTGTTCATCATCAATATCCATTGTTTGGAGCATCAAATTGAGGATAACCATTATTTGCTGCTGTTACTATAAAAAACCAGACTTTATTCAAGGTTTCTTCTGCCATTCAAGGGCCATTTCCATCACCAAACCAGTATTCGCTGCCATAGAAGACATGATCGCTGGAGTTTGAGGGCTGGCTATGTCAAAAAACAGCCCAAACACCGCAATTAAAGGCTGTCGATCACTCAAAAAACCCTAGCGCCAACTGCGTCCGCCTGCCGTACCAGAAAAGAGGCCGTTCATGAATCCAAACTAGGTTAGGGTATGGAAAAAATCAGGAAAAAAAACTGTATACTGCCCTTTCCTGTCTTTTATGTATGTTTTACCTTGATGTTTGTACCTTCCAAAAAGAAATAAAGTTTTATCGTGTTCGTACGACAAGTTTACACTTGGATCAGCAGTGGTTTATGTCATTCCAGATTTTATTTAGAATAAAAAATTCAGAATTCGGTATCATTCTCAAAAAGAAAATTTCAGTTGACAACTTTGGAAGCAGCAGAGCTTCCTTATGTCTTTTGTCAAAAAAAAATTGGATCATCATCAAGTTTATCTTCCTTGCCTAGCACAATCTGGTCAAGATTGTGGTACTCAAAAATGACAAGTATTTTGTGGCTCCACAAGCACAAACTGTAATTACACCCATTTAGATTTTGAGCATCAGAAATAATTAAATGCTGAATATTGGCCATGTAGACCACTTAACCTACAAAATACTTAAAACTCCTGGAAAATGAAATTGGAAATACATAAATACTTTCACAAATCATTGTAGCATACTATTGCACGTAATCTGACAAAAAATTCAGCTTCTTGCTAGGTCCTGACCAAAAATTATTGAATTGACTCGATCCACAACCCAACATGAAGAAATATTTTGATATAATCTAAAGCTTAGAATTTGGGAACTGCACAACTCTCTTAATGTAATGGCTCTAATACCATATCAGATTTATTGCAAAAATTGTAGAAAACTAATACTTAGAGGCATGTATATATAGCCACTAAGTCACAAGGTTCGTGTTCATGTCAATGTTCGGCAAGGATAAAATTCAGAATATGTTCATCTACTAATAAAATTTGGGAAACAAAATTCATGATTAAGTTCAAATAATATAAATTTTCATTTTTATATATTTATATTTTTATTTTCAAAATTAAAAAATGCACGAGAATATCAAAATTCTAAAACTAAATACTAATAAAAACTTATATATTAATACCAAGTAATAATATACTACTACTAAATAAGAAATACTAAATCCTAACTTAAGTCAATTACTAAATACTAAATATTAAATACTAACTAAATTATTAAATAGTAAATACTAACCTAAGTCAACTACCTACATACCTCTTTTTAATTGTAACTTTTTTTTAAATACTAAATACTAATTAAATTACTAAATAATAAATACTAACCTAAATCGAATAGAAAATACTAAATAAATACCAACCTAAGTAGACTAACTAAAAATGTATTACTAACTACATCTTAATAAATTGTAAAAAGTTGCAATGAAGTCCACCTTTGCTCCACGCCCCTCCGACAGGCATTTTCTCCCCACTCACCCCTATGCCTCCTGACTACTTTACTTCAGCCTGGCCTTGCTATCTCCTTGGTTTCAACACTTTCTTCAAAGTCTGCCCAGAATTCAACCTCATCCGCTGTCCCACACCCCATGCCCAAGCAGTTTGTGTTGTTTTTGTCTTCTCCAACTCTGGTTCCGCCCAGCCCTAGCTTGGCCCCTTCCTTCAAAGTTGTGTTAGCTCCTTCCATTTTGGCCATCGAAGCCCTTCACAACAGCCTTTTTTACATGGATGCCTCAGGTGTTTCCCCTATAGTGAATCTGGGTGCTGAAACTTTTGAACATGAAGACTATTTTAAGGAGCATGGGCTCATCAGGTTACTGGGATTTGGCCTAAACTAGCCAACCTCCATCAATGAGTCTCCACTTCTTGGAAACCTCTGATCTTTCACAAGGTTTTCATTTATCCATGTCAACAAACTTCTTAATTATTGTGTGTGAAAATGTTCAGGGTAAAATCTCTATTCTCAAAGATGGGCCCTGGTTTTGGAAGGGATCTGGTCTATGTATGAAGCCATGGTACTCCTCTTTTAACCCTTCTTTGGATCTTGTTTCTTCTCCCTCAATCCGGGTGAGGTTGCCAAACCTCCCTTTTCACTTCTCGTCTCCTTCCACCTTCTCTGCCATCGAGAACACTCTTGGATTATTTCACTTTTGCTCTTCAGAAACAGTGAACGGGCATTTCACCACTTATGTCAGACTGTGTGGAAATATGGCTCAAGATGGTTAATAAGGTTTGTTGGAAGCAAAAGCTAGATTTCAAGCATGTAGCATTCAGATGTTGTACACGCTTCTCTCATGGACACCTCACTGCTAAGTGTCCAAATAGACCTGCAACGAAAATTGTAGGTCTGAGTGGTGTGAAAAAGGGGCAAAAAGCTACTTCCAACCTGGTAGTGCAGTGTTGAGAAGCACCACCATTTGATGGGCCCTCCCTCCTCCAAGGTGGAGAGTGAATCTTCTCCCCTGGGAATCCTCACTCTGCTTCTCCTCCCAGGGAAGCTTCATCTCCTCCAGACTATGTTTTCCTTGTTTCCTCCAACGTAGCGTCCTCTCCTCCTTTGGAGGACACTCCTCTTTCTTCTCAGCAGGACTGGTTCCCTCCTGAAGAAAATCCTCTTCCTGTCAGCAGCTCAGTGTCTCCTCCTCTTCAACGCAAGATTCTTTCAGAGGTTTCTTTTGATTCTCCGAATCGGTCTCCTTCCCCCTTCTTTAACCCGCTACAACATCAAGGCCCTTGCCAAAACAGTTGGCAGCCATTTATGTGCTTCCTTCTAAAACCTCCACTCCTCTGCATTCTTGCCTTCTGGAGCCGCCCACTGGGGAGTCTTTTGCACTTGGATGGACAAAGGTTATGAAAAGTAAAGTCTTAAAGAAACAATCTCTTCCCAATCGAATGATCTTCAAATCAGAAAAAGGGTTGAGATGATTTCTCCTCTTGTTGCTTCTGTTTTGATTGATTATGGTTTTTTGTTTGTCCTCTTATGGTAAACATGTTGTATCTGACTCTAGCCTTCATGCATTTGGCCAGTTCGTGTAGGTTTTGCAGGCCTGTTCATGGGCTGTTTGCCCTGTTTATGGACAGTGTTTCTCCCTTCTTTTGCCCTCCCCTTTTTCAACTAGCTCTATTCTTCTCTCCAGATTCATATATCCTCTCTATTCATAACATTTCTCTTTTTTCATTTTCTGCCTCTACTTTTCTGCTATGCTATGTTTTTAATGTTTTACGTAGTTCCACAAGGATGAGAGCCCCAATAGAACCCTCCTTTACATATCAAAACAAAATTAAGAAGTAAAAAAAATAAAATTTAACCTGAAGTCTAAAACTTAAAACACACTTTTTAAATGTAGCAACCATTTCAACAAAGTCAAAAGGTAGTTCAATCAACTGAAAATATATGCAGCCATCCTAAGATATCAATAAAAGTATACATAAGTCCCCCGTTAATAGGTCAAGGGTATTTTTGGTGGGGGGGGGGGTGCAGGGCCGGGGCGAGGCGGAAGGCATCTCGAAGAAGAATGCAGGCCGTTTGGACTGCCCCTCCTACAGGTTTCTTCAAGCTCAATTTTGATGGAGCCTCGTGTGCAATCCAAGTGCCTCAGGCACCAGTTGGATTATTAGAGATTGTGAGAGATTCTTAATACAAGTGGCCTCAGTTAAATTACATGATGGGACTAACAATGAGGTAAAAGCTCATGCCATGGTTACCTGAATCCAATTGGCTGTTCAGTGCGGTATTGGAAATTTGATAATTGAAGGCGACTCCATGGTAATAATTAACACTGTCCAGAATCACTTAAATTAAATCAATACATACATGTAATTGCCATCACTTCAGTCCTTAGATATTATTATGTTCTTACCCCAACCATACATCTTAATAAAATTTAAGAAGTAAATTTCTTTTTTTTTTTGTTAAATTAACCTTAAGTTCTAAACTAAATATCTCAACAATGGACAATGGCTGCATTGGTGGATGGCGGACAGCGGACAACGCAGCAATGGTGGAAGACAGACAGCACAGATGAAGATCTACAGGCAGTTATTACAGCAGTTGCACCTACACAGTAATGAATCTCTGAGGAATTGCAGACAGCAATGGCAGAGACAGAAAAATCCTTCCACAGTCTGCATATGCACAAACCCTTCTTCTCAGGATAAAAATCACTGAATTCCGAAATTTTTTATTGCAATTCAGCGAAATCTGTGATTTAGTATGCCAGGCACAGAGGAAATAAACAAATAAATCAGGCACAATTAAAACCCCTATTAAGCTTAGCTGTTACAACCTTTTACACCCATGTAACAACAATACAACTAATAGAAACACTCTAGTTTTAATCTAATATTCTACTAGGCTAGTCATATGGATGTAATTATCATAGATTACAAATAGAAATAGGCCTTGAAACACTCAAACAATACCGTTGGGTTGATTCTTCACATAATGTGGCAGTCATTTTGTAAAGATAATTTGAGGGAAACCGACAGAAGACAATGTAGATGCCTTTATTATTTAGAATAATAGAAGACTAGCTTTAATGATAATTTGTTATTTTTTTTGTTTTAAAACAAAAAAACTTCTGCATGGAATTGGTGTTTCATCCTGTGAGTTAAAGCAGATAGTTTTGCTTTAAGAAAGGTGGAAATCACCTGAAGGTAGGGGAATAAATGGCCTGCATGTGTCTGCTTGCTTTCCATTGGCCTGCATTGTATGCATCTCTGCCTGTCATGGGCTTTGCATATGCTTACATACTTTTGTTGCATCCTGCTAAAAGAAATAAATTGTTTTACATAACTGCATGCTTTGGTATGCAGAATCTGAGCTCAGTTTTGATGCTTTGTAACTGTACACTCATGGAAAAGCTGCACTAATGCATTGGCAATTGGAATTTGGACTGGAAAAGGTGAAATGAAAAAGAAAGAAAAACTCTGACTAGTGCATGAAGCGATAGTCAAGTATAATGTTGGGGGTGTCCAAAATTGGAACTTCCTAAAACAGAAATCATTCTTTTATTCTATTTTTCTATAGGATCCTGAATATTTAAAAATTTACAGGAGATATGGAATTCAGTGTGACAACCAATTTTGTTTTAATTCTCTCAAGTAAATCAAGTAATGGTATTCTGCATGGGAAAGGAATTAGTAGAAGATAAACAAATAATCAAGGTGGCAGTCTGAAAATACTGCCGTTGCGGGTGACAGAATGAGAATGGAAAAAGTGTAGGCTCGAACCGTTGAATGGCTCTCAATATTTTTATGATATTTTGTTTCTCTTGGTCAAATTGGATTCATATGTATAGCTTGGGCATGGTGCTGAAGGTGAATGACTCCTGTACTCATATAAAGAGGAGATGTTTCATAATTTGGTTTAATAAGAGAATTATGAAGAGTCACCCTGCACTGATTGAGGGACTAGGTTTATGAGGAAGGGCAGCAGAAAAGTTCTGCATGAGAAGATTGTCTTCCTGATTGGTTGAAGAAAATGAATGGCAACATTTTGTGCTCTAGGGAATGTTAATACCTCATTGCTACCTTGAGAAGATGCTGTATGTCGCCTGGTCAGTTGGAAAATCGAGGCTGATGTGATATTAGCATGATAATATGCTTTATTATATAAGGTCCCGGTGAGATTCATGCTATCGGTGACTAAATTTTCACTGTATATTTTATGGATCGAGGGTCCCTAACCCTAGTATCTTTAGCAAAAAAAAATTAAATCAGAATGATGGAAGAATAATAAGAAAATTAACAAAAGTAGAATTCACAAAAGGGCATGGGTGTATTCTAAAGAGTCAGATTATATAAGCACTGTCACGGCATTACTTATGCTCATCTAAATATTACAGAGCAAAATTAACATAGGTCAACACTCTTGGGCACTAGAAAATGAATGAGGATAAAACATAGTTGAATCCCGATATACCATTCAAAATGTTTACCTGTGAAAATATCAAAACTTTAGCTAGTAAATCATGTTTATAAAAATGGCACACAACTATTAACAGGAAATATCTTCATTTTAAGACGTGCAGGTTAATTTTGTAGAAGGAACCCGGCATAAGTAAAGAAAATTCATGAAAGGACAGCTAGACATGGCTAAAATAAAAAAAATTAACAAAAAAAACACCATATAGGTCACAATATAAAATTATGCCACCAGAAAAATATTTCACAGTAAGCCCACATAAAAAGGCACCTAGACTGAATACAATACATGTTGAAACATAAATATCCTAATAAGGAAAAGAGAATTCCCTAAATTTTCACAAGAATACTACTGCCTAAAGTTCAAAGGGGAATCACATAAATCTAATATTTTCCTGACTAATGCCCCAACACTGGTGACTGAAATAAACCACTGTAATATCAGCAATATGCTCCAGGTAAGTTGATACTGTAGATGGTTACATTATAAAAGAAAGAGTTCCCCACTGATGCAAAGTTATAAGAGGAATTCTATAACATTCCCAAAAGGAACCTCTTAGTACATGGAACATGTAAGAAATAACCATGACACAACCAGATCTAACAGAGGAGTGGCATCAGTAGCCCCTGTTCGTAAAAGCTAAAAGTTAATTATGAAAACAGAATAAATAAAGTCTAGATTGTGTACTTTGTAAAGCAGCATGTGCAGTTCCATTTGCCTGAATATCATAAGCGCAACAGTTCTGCATTACAAACAATACAAGACCAGTTAGCACTTGACAAAAACATACAGCAGAAAAGAAATCAAAAAATGCACTCTAGACCACTCTTTTTACGTTAGGCGGTGATATTTCTCCAGCGTTATGTAAGGAAATATCATGCAGATTTCCATGATGTTGTAAATTTGAAAGAGATACTTCTGAATTTATCATGTTGGATATATTTAAAACTGATGTTTCGGACACAATATGTGTGCCCATCGTCAGGGATATGAAGAAGAAATTGATAAATTTATCCAACATGATGAATCCAGAAGTATCTCTATCAAAGTTATGTAAGGAATTAGTCAACTCTAGCTACTGCCTTGCCTAAGTTCATAAGATCATTTAGAAGGAATGAACTAGTGGCTATAAATAATCAAGCCTGCTAAAAGTATTAGGCAAACACAAATGATGTTTATTACACTTTCAAGTAAGGAATCATATGCAAAAACTCCTGCTGAATAGGGGACTGTATTGAACTACGGGATAGAATAATAGTGATTCGTCAAAGAAAGTTTCTCATTGAATCCAGCAAATTTCAGATAGTGCCAGTCAATTGTCATTTAGAGGAAATGCACATCAAGAATATTAATCATCAAACAAATTAGTAATCTACAAACTTGTATTAAAAAATGAAATGACACCACTCACAATTCTTCATTAAAGCATAAGATGGGAATTCCGCATTACTAGATCCCAGTGTGTACCTTCCCAATCCAGATTCCATTCATCAAGGATCCAGATAAATTTGTCCCAGTGCTTATTACTGGTACCAAGAATCTCAGTGGGTGTGTTTCCTCCAATAGAGAATGAGAATTTTGCATATTAAGGTACTAAGTTGCTAAAACAAGGTTTGCCGTGTAAAAATCACATTTTTCCACATGCAAAAGACAAATGATTGAAGTGGGAAAAGGAAACTTTAAATAGGCCCTTTAGCCCTTAAGCCTTAGAGCAGGATATGTTTTGAGTAGTTTATCCAGTGCAGGAATTCTGTGAAGGCACATTTTGACCAAGTGTGGTGCTCATACTGCATCATGAAGTTTCTTTGGCCTAAATTTTAAGCCCGTGCCTTCTCAAGGAAGTTTCTTGTTATCCAATATACTGCCTGGAAATGCCATTCCTATTATAATAAAGTTATATCTGATTTTTAAGTTTTTTTGGTTGTCCTTTGTCGTCCCCGAACACTAAATCTATTAAGAAAATTCAGCATACCGTTCCTTCTTTCCACTGTATTATTTTGGAAATCATCTTTCATTTTTAGTTTACTCTTTTGCTAAGCCCTCTTGTTGTGTTTTCTTTTAGGAAGCAGTTGCTTTAGGACTTATTTTCTGTTGTTTACCTATTGATGTAGTTCAAATCTTAACGAAAAGTTTCATAACAAGCAGATATTTATACAATCTCATTCTTGCATTATCTCTTTACAATCCATACGGTACATGCATCTACATACTATAAATTTACCAGTCGAACCTCTGACTAATTTTGTAAACAATAGCACCTAATCCCAAGTACCATCTAACATAGGCATCTTAGAACTTGGAATAGATAGCAACCTCTGGATAAAACTGTTTATGCTGTTTTTGATCAATGTTTCAGATCACACTCCATGATTCATCATCAGGAATAAGTTGGACACTGACTCTGAACTAACAATTAGAAGGCAACACTTGTCAACAAGAGGTTATAAGCTCACAAAACATAAAACCATCTGTGCATAAAATTGACTAAGGCGTAGAACACGGTAACACGGTCACACAACCAAGGCCAGCAGATTACTCAGCAACCCAAAGAGTAAGAGTTGACTTTCCATCTCTTCTGAACTGTGATCCAGCCGTAAGTTGTAGCACTTATTGCAAAAAAGCCCAAGGTTTAAAACCCAGCAGGCTCATGCACCATGCGAGACTGTTGTGATTTCATAAATAGTCTGAAATTGGGAAATAGATATACAACCACAAGCTATAACCCACCAATGTCCCCGTTGGTTTGAAAACAGATATATTCAAAGTCTGGCTTCCGATCCTTTCATGTGGACTAATCTGGGCAAAGGGCATAGATCTAATAAATATGTATTCAGACTTGCACCAATTACCCTTGGAAGATTGTTCACTGGGGTTCCATTTTCCCCTTCTACAGCATTTCATAATAGGTAAGTACATTTCTATGGTAGTTTCAGAAATTGGTCTAATGTGATTTAATCCAAATGTCAAGAGACCAAATCCCTGTTACTTGAGGATCACAACCCTAATAAACAGGCACAGAAACTGGCGTCCAATACCCTTAAAAGATGGCTCATAGTCGTGCCCTTTAGATCTTCTATTGCATAACACCGTTCCAATGCCAAATTCTAACTTTCGTATAGTAGGGTTGAATCGAAAATGAACATACGGGGACAAAATCTGGTTGAAGGGATTTTGCCACTAATAATTTGGATTATTGTCAAATTTAGGGCCACCTCTCATAAAATTCTTCTACTAAAAACACTAGTCCAATGCCAATTGGAAAAATTGGCATGATGTGGTTGAGTCGAAAATGTTACGCGGAGGAGCAAAACCGGGATGAGAAATTTTGCCCAGCCGATTTTGATTTAGTATAAGACTTGGGGCCAATTATTATGCCATTTTATTGCCTCAAGCTGATTCATCAGTTTTCCAATGCCATATTCAGCAATGGGTATAAATTTCAAATGTCAGATATACATATATACATGTGCACGTATATATAGAAAAAGAGAGAAGAGGCAGAATTGTGGACTCTAGGGGTTTGGCCACAAACAATTTCCGCTACTGTCAAACTTAGCAGGCAAAATCGAGAGAGAAAAAAAAACTTTGAACTATACCTGTTTTTGGAGATGAGCTCCATCACGGTCGTCTTCATGATGATGTACCTGGTTTTGGAGATGAGTTCCATCATGGTCGTCTTCATGATGATGTTGTTTGCCAGGGGAAGAGGGAGAATGGTGATAGATAGAGGTGAGATGGTGGAGTAAATGGTGAGGGAGTGGGAGATTCCTGGAAATAAGACTCAGTGCGGAGAGAAGCGCTTTAATCTTTTCAACCTGTTCCCCTCCACATTCCTCCTCCTCCTCCTCTGCTGTTATTATAATGAAAACGAGGAGAGAGATCCGTGTGAGGTGGTGGCTCCAGCTGCGCCATCATCCCAATGCTTATTTGTTTATGCCTCCTTTTGCCTTGTCTGGGAAGCTATTATCACTTTGGTTAAACCCTCTTCAATTCTATAGGCGACCTTTATTCGCGGTCATTCCTCATAGAGACTTCTTTAGAGCCTTCTTTAGTGTCGGTTGTATCGATTTTTTTCTCTATAATGAAATGAGATGGTCTTAATTATGTCTATAAGACCAAATGGTTTGTGGGACCATGCCAATTTCTATATTAATTTTTATCATTCTTTTAAAAAGGTTTTTCTTTTTAATAGTAGATAGATATTTTAATAAGTATATAGATGATTCTTAAAAAAAAGAATAAGAGTAAAGATTATATTTGTTTTATACTATTAATATATTAGAAATAAATGAATGAAACGAAATTAAATGGTTTTAATTATATTTATGAGACCTCGCAATTTATAAGACTATAATTTATTATTATTGTCTCAATTATTTAATAATATTATAATTGAGGGATGGATTGTTTCTTAAAGAAGGTGGTTCTTTTTTCTAACGATTTGTATCAACAACTCCCCCAACACTTATATTCATGACTCATTAGATAGCTCCAATGTAACATATACTCTTAGTTTTTCCTTATCCCTGACCCAGATGTCATTGTGGTTGAACATTTTAAGATGCAGTGCTCCTTTGTTTCTATTGCACCTTTGGTGCTAAACATATATATCCTTTCCTCTTATTTTTCTTAGGGATCACTCATTGTTTAACCTTAATTTGGATGTAGATTTTATCTGGGCAGATAGGGTTAAGAATATAGAAATGATAGGGCATAAGGGTGAATATCATATCTACAACAAGCCAATTAATGTGTTAAACCCAGATGTATCATATGCTATATTTATTAAAATGAGATAAGTTATAAATAGAAAGTACAACTATGCTAGATATAGAAAATGACATAAAAGTGATGTAATTAGTTAGTTCTGATGTTAATGTAGATCTAAACCTGGTACAGATAGTAAGTAGATTCTGGAACACTCATCAGATTATGGATCTATTATCTTTGGCTCTCTGGACGGTTGTATCACCCTGGGATGATTGCATTGATCCTACTGTATGGGTTTGATGCTAGTGTTCAGGATGAAATATTAGCTAAAACATAATGTGACCACCTAGATGCTTTTGGGTTTGGCTTCACCTTCACTTTGTTGTATTCATATTTGGGTCATGGATTGTCATTCTTGGTGAAATGGCAAAACCCTAGCTTTCCATCTTCAATGTGACCTTGGGCGCACACAATGTCGAGTGATCTACAATGGCCCCACTATCAAAGGGCGTTGCCTACATAGTTAATACTCCAGAAGAGGGCCTCAGACTCATATAGTTCTCCCCTGCATGTTGGCTTGTGTGTGAATCATGCAATGTGTAAAACATGTACTACAGTAACCTGGCTTGTAACTTGGTAAACAAGACCTTATAATTGCTCCTTTAGTACTTCATACATGTAGTTGGGTTGTTCTTTTGATTTGTATCAGAATAGGGCAGAGTATAAAATCTTTTGGTAGCTTGAGTGCTTCTTGAATGCTTTTTTAGTCTAATTACTAGGTGTTCCCCCAGGTGAGAAATTAATGAGGGTTGATATTATATTTATATCAATCCTATCAAGAGATAACTTGTATTAAAACACTTAGGCCAATCATTGTAATACATTTCATTTACAAATTGGATAACTTTAGGGCACTGAACACTTACGTCGGGTCAAGATAGGTAAGTCGATGCTACTATCGGTCTTAGATGTTAGTGTCCAAGGAGTCTGAGAGCAAGTATAGGCTTAGAACGTGTAGAGGTGTAAGATAAGTACATTTTAAGTATTATACGAAAGATATGATGTTTGTGTCATCAATATAAGGCTAGTCAAACTAAGAGATAGGCCAAGGGGCATAAGATAGACCATATGTGAGGCTTGCATAAACAAAACATGTGTAGAACTAAGAGAAACAACCAAAGTATGAGTTTACCAAGTGTACAAAACTGAGGTGCTACATAATCACAAAATATTGTATACATTTCCCCCCTTTAATATAGTGATGAAATTGCTAATTTAAAGGAAATAATTAAGTACCTAGGTGTGTATGTACACCTTGTCTTTGCTTGAATTGAATTCGAGTTCTTTATTGGTGACTGATCTGCAACCAAGAGCATGTTACAATGTAAAATCAGTGCATGTAATTTAGGTTAAAAATACTTGAAATACATTAAATTCGAGAGAGTGAGGTTTAGGAGTACACATGTGTGTCAATATAATTACCTTGCTTGTTGGTAAGTTGTGTTTACAAAAGATGTATCATTTTAAGGATCTGAAACTAAGATTAGGATAAATATAGATAAATCTTTAAAGTGCATATCTCCAAGGAGATAGATAGAGAGAGAGAGAGAGAGAGAGAGAGAGAGAGAGAGAGAGAGAGAGAGAGTAGAAGGCACATGCCCTCAACTTTAGAGTAAAAGTGAGTTTTCACCTAGCAATTGAAATTAACTCAATTTTATAACCCAATGATACTTATAACCTGGTGAGTTTAGATGATCAAGTTCAAACTAAAAAATTGACGAGATTGAATGATTTAATAACCTCAACCATACCAAAAGGTGAACCAACTACTACAATAAATTGGCTCGATAAAGTCTATAAAAATCTACAGGGTATTAGTACGAGATTGATTTGGATTTTGTAATATTACGCATATGTTACATAGCATATGCACCTTAGATATGTCTCAAGTTGAAATTATGTATAAAAATGGTACCATGTATAGAATTCTACCATAAATGTAAATTTGAATCATATAATTATGTACTTTGGCCAATTCAGATAACTATGTAAGTGTGAAGGACATGATTCTAAAGCATGCCTCCACTATATATGAAAAAATCTAAAAAATAATTTAAGTACCAATGTAAAGGAAACATTTCTAAAACATGCCCTCATTGTAGACTATATATGTTGAATACTGAATAAATGTGGAGATCATGCTTCCAAATCATACACCCACTGTAATCTGGAAACTGTGAATGTGTGGAAGCCATGTCCATATGACATGCCCCCACTAAATCTAAGAAATGGTATAAAGTGTGGAGAACATGCTTCCCAAGAATGCTCCCACTAATATTCCCCCCTTTGAGGTGAAGGAAAAATAGTACTTGGAAGTTACCTGACCTCAAAAGGGTAAAACAATTGTAAAATATGTGAATGTAACCATGTAGCATATAGAAAAAATAAGTTTAGGTAAATGTATAATTAAAGCACAAAGAACCAATGTGATCACATGTAGACCTAAGATTCATGATAAAAATCATGGTAACGTCTAGATAGTAACATTACAAGCTCAACAAACAAATAAGCATACACACGAGCACACTCAAAAGCAAGTCAAAAAGCAATGGTCTAAGGAGATTGCAAACAAGGGGCATGTTTAAATGCCATAAAATTGAATGGACGTGACTTAGTCAAGTGTCTAAAAAGCAAGGAATGACATATTTAAATGTTCATGCAACAAATAATGACATATTCAAATGTCCAAGAAGGCAAGGATGACATATTCAAATGTCCATAGAACAAATAATGACATGCAAATGTCAATGAAAGTGTTTTAACCTTTTAGGACTTAGTGAATGTAAATCTTATGTTGTTAAAGAGACAAGTATATTAAATTAGGTTATAAATATGTAATGAATATAGCCATTGATTTGTTATAGAATTGACTAAATTTAACATTTATAAAAATAGTATTGAATAATGCAAACAAGAACTTAACTGGAAAATGACAAAGATGATCTGGAGGCTAAAAATTGAAGGAGAGGTTAGTCTGAGTGTCACAAACATGATCCAGGTATTAAAACCCCTCCTAGATAGTAGCATCATAATTAGATAGTAATACCATATGGCACTAGTGTCCCTATTTTGGTGGTAGTGTCCTCTATGCAAGACTGTCTCGAGCTTTTGGGTGCACTTGTGTCTAGATCTGTAAGGCATGTTCTTGTATGCACAAGTTTTAAAACCCTGTAGATGGCCTATTTTTACTTATTTTTTAAGAAAAAATTAATCCTCCATGTTACTAGGGCATCTAGTTGATACAAGTAAAAAAGTGAGTTTATTAGTGGGGTAGGCTGGACATACTCAACACCCCGTTGTGATGAGAGTTACCTACATACTAATACTTTGAAGAGGGATCAAGCTCGATGTAATTCTTCACACCTAATTTTTGGTTCCAATGCAAGTGAAACTAGTATGATAATTGACTTGAGTGCTTTAAATGTACTTGAGACTAGAAATATGAGTAATCTGAACTTAAGAATGTTTTATGTGGTAGTATGTAAAATAGGGTAGAATAGGGATTAATAACCTTAATTGTGTACAACTTGTTCTGAGTTTGCATATGTAATTTGCATTTTATTTTCATTCAGTGGTTAGAGGGCTAAAATTCATGTATATATATTGTTATGGTGCTTGTGTGGGTGCTAAAAGAGGTATAGGCTAACCCTAGGAGGTATAAGATTTGAAAAGATATCTGTTTGTGGAAAAAGGAGGGAAAGGATAGTAATGCTAATATTGGGACACTAGCACCGATGTTATTGTCCCTATTATGGAGCTAGTGTCCAAGTGACAGAAACTCAGGAATGAAGAGCCAAGATGCAAGAATGAGGCTTCATGACTACTTTAGGGATGATTAGGGATGCCTATGGCCCATGCGAAGGCTAGATAAGTGTGAAAATAGGCTCTAAGATAGGTACAAGGCTAATTTAGGGATAGGTGCTCTCAAGTAGCACTCTTAACACTCAAGTGTCACTTTTAGGTGATTACATTTATCCACCCCCACCACCCCTTTATTCTAAAGTTGTAAAAAAGCAAAATGACTAAGATAAAGGAAAAAGAAGCATACCTAAACTTACATAAGAGGTGAAGACTATGAGTCTAGATTTGAGTATTTAAAGCATGTTATGTGTCTTGTAAGTGAAACATGCATAGATTAGTCCTTAATAGATATTAAAAGCAAAGGCAAAGCTAAGTAAAGAAGTAAAATTGATTAAAACTAAGTAAAGGGATAAGAAAGAGGAAAGGAACGAATACACCTCACTGAGTACGTGAACCAATATATAAAATTCGTGACAACCTTTATGCGTGTGTATGTATATAGTGATCAATCAGTGAATAACTTGAACTAAGCTGATGGATCACTCAACCCTCATGTGTGGGTAGCTCAAGAACTCAATCTAGTTTTGACTCCATCATTGCCCACCATTGTTTGGTGGATCATGTCTTATGAGTAACTTGGATTGGATTGATGGTGTGTCCAACCCTCTCATGTAGGTGGATTAAGAACTCAAGTATAATATGACTCCATCATTGTGTAGTAGATGCATCTAAAACAAAAATTGCATGATGTAACTAGAAATGTCTAACTGGAGATATCTAACAGGGAATGTCATCTTTGTGACCATTCAATATATTAGGTATAAGGGATGTATGACTTTGGCATCCCTCAGTTACATTCACAAGCTATCAATTGATTTAGTTGCCTTCTTTGTTTAGTGATTTGAGTGAGTGCAAGTCTGAACTAAGGTGTTGGAAAGTGAAGACATGGTTGCCTTGGTCCAAGTTAAGAGTGAGAAGTGGGTGTCTGCCTATACTAGGTTTATACAGGTGTGTCATAGCAATTCTATTGGTTTAGGTTTCGTGAAACAGGGAATGGGTTGTCCTTGGTAGAGAGTAGCCAAACCTTGGGAGGGGATTATCTGTTGTAACCATTTGAGTAGTCACCGACCATTATCAGTTGTTCTCAACTTATTGGTGTGTATATCTGGCTTGTAAGCCTATTTATTATAGTTTGGACAGTTGTCCTAAAGAGAGTGAATAAAATACATGGTTATCCCAGATTGTTCTTGCATTGTGTGAATGTTCTTGTGGTTAGAGTAGTTTCTTGTTCTCTGTAAGTGTTCATGTTATAAGCTTTTGTATTTAATCTGTTGAGTTATAAAAGCATACCATCATATTATGTGTGTGTTTTGTGTAGGTAAACACTGAAGGCATAGTCCATAATGTTAGGGTGTGGAGCTAAAAGCTTCACCTTGTTGCAAACATGGAGGATGCTGAGTATGCAGTCGCCCGCGTCGACAGGATCACCAATGTCGGTCAGTGGACAATGCAGAAGGAAATCGACCTCAACAGCAATCGGCTGACGTCGGTCACCTCCAGTCAGATAGGGACCGACGTCGATCGCCTGTGCGGTTCCAGAACTGTTGTTAACGAACAGTCAGTTAAGTGAATGGAGAGTTTGCATTATAAAGACTACTTCGAGTCTTGAGCCACTTTTCTAAATTAGTGTATGCATGAGATCTATATAATAGACTCATGGGCTGTATTGTTAAGTGTAGAACTTGGAGAGTTCTTCCCATGGTAGAATCAAGTAGGATTCTTCATGTATGTAAGATCAAGTTTGATATGCAGGGTGTTGCAGGATCATGGTGGAGATCTACATGTGATAAGTAAGATCAGGTTGGTCTGCAGGGGTGTGTGTATGCGAGGGTCAAAAGGAGATCAGCGGGGGAGCAAGATCCAAGGTGAAAGCAATACATCAAGGAGCAAGATCATGGTTAGATCTACTTGGAGTATCGATTCGTACTCGGTTGTACTGATAGTACAATGAGGTGAACAACAGCGTGTGTTAGCTGTGTGTTGTGACCTATTGAGAGAAGATTACTCTGGAGGGAAGATTACTGAGAGCCCTTAAGGAGGAAGCCTCACAGAGGTGGAAGAAGAGTGTGATCTCTTTATTGTAATTTCCTTTGTAATGAGTTGAATACAATTGTGTGTTGCCTCTCATATTCTGTGCTATTTCTCATTGATAGTTATTTGTTCTTCTAGTTATTTCCGCATGTTTAAGTTGCTTATACAAAGGTAATCATATGTGCTCTTAAATCTGAAAAGTTGTGTCAGAGCTTTGGGGAACCTAGGTCCTATCAAATGGTATCAGAGCAAGGTTGGACTTTCTCAGAGCAAGTTTGACTAACAGATGGCCCAGATCTGGTTAGTGGTTTTTTGATTACAGGTTACTCATAGGGGTTTTTGTTTGAGTGGGAATATAGCAATGGCAGAAGAAGGTACGCTAAGGATGAAGAAATTCAGGCACAAGATTAACACCACAAGGAGTGTAGTGGGTAGTCTTCAAGATTGAGCTTGAAGAGGAATATAAGCCAGGATGCAGATTAGATAAAGTATTGATATAGGTACATGTGTAGCTATTTATCTCCAAGTGGGAGATTGTTAGGGTGTGGAGCTAAAAGCTTCACCTTGTTGCGAACATGGAGGATGCTGAGTATGTAGTCGCCAACGTCGGCAGGATCACCGACATCGGTCAGTGGACAGTGTAGAAGGAAATCGACCTCGGCAGCAGTCGGCCGACGTCGGTCACCTCCAGTCAGACAGGGACCGACGTCGGTCGCCTGTGCAGTTCCAAAACTGTTGTTGACGAACAGTCAGTTAAGTGAATGGAGAGTTTGCATGATAAAGACTACTTCGAGTCTTGAGCCGCTTGTCTAAATTAGTGTATGCATGAGATCTATATAATAGACTCATGGGTTGTATTGTTAAGTGTAGAACTTGGAGAGTTCTTCCCATGGTAGAATCAAGTAGGTTTCTTCATGTATGTAAGATCAAGTTTGATATGCAGGGTGTTGCAGGATCATGGTGGAGATCTACATGTGATAAGTAAGATCAGGTTGGTCTGCAGGGGTGTGTGTATGCGAGGGTCAAAAGGAGATCAGCGGGGGAGCAAGATCCAAGGTGACAGCAATACATCAAAGAGCAAGATCATGGTTAGATCTACTTGGAGTACCGATTCGTACTCCATTGTACTGACAGTACAATGAGGTGAACAACAACGTGTGTTAGCTGTGTGTTGTGACCTATTGAGAGAAGATTACTCTGGAGGGAAGATTACTGGGAGCCCTTAAGGAGGAAGCCTCACAGATGTGGAAGAAGAGTGTGATCTCTTTATTGTAATTTCCTTTGTAATGAGTTGAATACAATTATGTGTTGCCTCTCATATTCTGTGCTATTTCTCATTGATAGTTATTTGTTCTTCTAGTTATTTTTGCATGTTTAAGTTGCTTATACAAAGGTAATCATATGTGCTCTTAAATCTGACAAGTTGTGTCAGAGCTTTGGGGAACCTAGGTCCTATCACATAATTCTCACCAAATTTAGTCACAACGAAGGATTGGGGTGAAAGCAAGTGGTGCCGCATGATTCCCAACCTAGGCGAGCTGGCCCTGTGACAGTTGGTATCAGAGCACAAGTTTTGTGTCTTATTTAGGTTGTGTTTGCCTATCTTATAGTCTTGTTGTGTCATCCACTCTTCCCTTGTTGGGTCAGTCTTGTGTGTTGAGTCCAAGTCAGTATGATAGGAGAACAATATGAAGTTTTTCTAGAGTCTATAGCTAGTAGAGGCAGGGTTAAGGACAAAGGTGATGGTGGTGGTGATTGACATAAGAGCAAGGGAAGGTCTAAATTGGATAAAAGCTTTGCTAAGCAAGTGAATGCCCAGTTCCATGATTGGGATGTTGTGGTGGGCACAAGGTTCACAGAGCTCGAATAAAAAGTGGAAACCATGGATTAGACCATCAAGATATTGATAGAAAGGTTGGAGGATAGTGGTGCACTCAGGATAAGTTACAAGATAAGGTGACTATGTGTTGGGCGGTGATACTGAGTCTTACGAGAGTGCCTGGGTCCAATTTGACAACTATTTTGAAACTCCCCAAGTTGAAGGAACCCGAATGTTATAACAGTGCATGAGATGACCATCATTTGGAGAATTTATTCTGGGACATGGAGGAGTACTTGATAGGTTTGGGAGGACTATCAGATGCATAAGAGGTGCATGCTATGGTAAGGTAGCTAACATGTATGATGAAGGTTTAGTTTAGAACCTTGGTGAATGACATCGCATCAGGAGGTTCCATGAAGAGGTTGGACTCCTGGGTAGATCTAAAGATAGCCATTAGGGATCAGTTCTGATTGGGTAATACGCCATGGTTGGCTAGGATCAAGTTGAGTCAACTGAAGTAGATGAGGAAGATGAGGGAGTACATCAAGTCTTTTCAGAGCCTAATGTTGGAGATAAAGGATATGTTCGAAGTAGGTAGGTTGTTTTGGTTTATGAATGGTCTTCAGTCATGGGCTAAGGTTGAGCTTTGTTGCAATGAAGTATCAAAAGTCAGTGAAGCAATTGCCATAGCAGATCAACTCTTCAATTTTAGAGAAGAGTCCTCATCTAAGAACACCTAGAGCTCTAACACTCTAAAAGGAAAGAGTGTTGAGAAGAGTTTGAGTAAGTTTTTGGGAAAGCCAGGTGGCAACCAAGGAGGAAAGACTACTCATCAGTCATCAATGGGGTCTCAAAAGTCTAGTAGCACATCCAAAGGTGACGGGAATAAGTCACAAGGTGGAGAATCGGGTGGTAAGGCTCAGTTAAAGTGTTGGATGTGTAGTGGGGATCATTACAATAGAGATTGTCCAGAATGATAGAGGGTGTTAGCAGTTCAGTTAGTGTAGCCAGATGAACAAGGTGAGCAAACGATGTGTATGTTCACAGGGCTCAATGCTATGGAAAAGCTTGGGTCCAAAACAATGAGTGGAGAAAGTAATCTGCATGGGTTGAATTTTGTCGAAGTGATTATCAATGGAAATATCATTACAACACTCCAAGACATAGGTGCAACCCACAACTACATTGCAATCTGGAAAGCCAAAGAGTTGGGCCTCTAGTCCTCTAGAGGTACCAAGCGGTTTAAGGTAGTGAATTCTCTAGCTCAATATACTCTCGATTCTGCACGGGGTGTGGACGTCAAAGTCAAGGAGCAGAAGGGAAAGTTAGATCTATTCATGATCAATATTGATGATTTTGACTTGGTACTGGGACAAGAGTTTATCTGAAAGGGTAAAGTGGCAATTTTTCCCCATCTTGAGACTCTATTTATGTTGGATCTAACGTAGACATGTATGGTGAAGACAGTGCAAAGGAGATAGATAGGAAAGATGTAGGTGTGTTCGATGATGAGTATTTAGAAGGCTATAAGGAACAAGGTGGAACCCATGTTTTTGATAGTGCTTGTTGGTGGTTGGGATGATGAAGAGGGGTAGTAGGTCCCTGTTCCAACAAAAGTGAAGAAGGTTCTTCATGAGTACCAAGATCGTATACCCAGCCAGTTACCACCTTATTTAACATAAAGAAGAGCCATTAACCATCGTATTGAGTTAGTTCTAGGAATGAGTCCTCTAGTAAGGGCTCTGTATTAGTTATCTGGGCCTGAGATGGTTTAGTTGAAAAAGTAGTTGGAAGAGTTGCTAACTGTGGGTTATCTTCATCCATCATGCTCCCCGTATGGAGCACCAATATTGTTTTAGAGGAAGGCTAATGGGTCACTTAGGCTTTGTGTGGATTATATAGCCTTGAATGAGTTAACCTTCAAGAACCGATATCCTCTACCCTTAATCAAGGATTGCTTCAATCGCCTATTTAGGGAAAAATTATTCACAAAGTTGGACTTGAGGTCAGGTTATTGTCAGGTCAGAATTGCTCCAGGAGATGAAGAAAAGATGACAATTATCACCAGATATTGGTCGTATGATTTTCTTGTGACACCCTTTGGGTTTTGCAATGCACCAGCTACATTTTGCATGCTCATGAATAATGTGTTTAGGTCCCTTTTGGATAGTTGTGTAGTCATCTACCTTGACAACATCTTGGTGTTTTCTAAGAACCAGGAAGAACATAGGGTGCATCTTGTAGAGGTTTTTAAGCTACTGAGAGAGTATGACTTGTTTGTGAAGAAGGAAAAGTGTTCATTTGCCTAATAAGAAGTTAAATTCCTTGGACATGTGATTGGAGAAGGCAAGATCAGGCTGGACCCAAGGAAACTTGAAGCAATCAAGGATTGGGAGCCACCCAAAGATGTACATGGAGTGCATCAATTTTTGGGTTTGGTGAACTACTATAGAAGGTTTGTCAATCGATATTCAAAGCTTACAAGTCCATTGAATGAGTTGCTAAAGAAGGAAGTGAAGTGGGTGTGGTCCAAAAAGTGTCAAGAGGAATTTGAGCTTTTGAAGAAGTTCACTATGTCACCTATTTTGTCCTTGGTAGACTTCAGTAAACCTTTTAAAGTGCATACGAAGGCATCTAATTTTGCCATTGGTGGGGTGTTGATCCAAGATAAACATCTGGTTGTGTTTGAGTTGAGGAAACTCAAGGATGTGGAAAGGAGATATCTGATTCATGAGAAAGAGATGACGACTATGGTAGATTGTTTGAGAAGGTGGAGACACTACTTATTAGGTTCACACTTCATCATCAAGACAGACAATGTGTCAAATTCTTTCTTTTTAACTCAAAGCAAGTTAACACCAAATCAGGCAAGATGGCATGACTTTCTTACTAAGTTTGATATGGAAATCATGCATACTATGGGCAAGGAGAATGTGGTTGCAAATGCACTCAACAAGAAGCAACAATTGGCAGTCATTGCTACAGCATCAGCTAGTCTAATTTTTACTCAAGGAGAGAGTAAGGTAGAACTGATAAGGGAGTTGATGGAGAAGATCCATGAAGGTTTGGTTTAGGATCCTCAGGCTGCGATATTGGTAGAGACCATGGAGGGACAGACTTAGCTAGGTAGGAAAAACAAGTTCAACATTTATATGAGATGTTGTGGTTTGCTGAGAGTCGGGTTTATGTTCTGAAGTGGGGGAGTTTGCACAAATATTTGATAAAGGAGTGTCATGATTCTTTGTGGGTAGGCCACCTTGGGTAGAAATGCACTATGGCTCTTTTGGAAAGGGGCTTATTCTGGCTGAAGATAAGTAAGGATGTGGATGAGTTTGCTCATCCATGTTTAATCTGTCAGCAAGACAACCCTGAGCATCGGTTATCAAGAGGGCTTCTCCAACCATTACCTATTCTCGTAAGGGCTTGGGTGAGTGTGAATATGGATTTTATCATCGACTTGCCTAGTGTAAATGGAAATTATAGCATCATGATGATTGTTGATAGATTTTCCAAGTATGCCACCTTCATTGCATGTAAGCAACCTTGTGTTGTAGAGGAGTCTGTAGGGTATTTATTTCAGAATGTGGTGAAGTATTGGGGTATTCCCTTGAGCATCATCTTGGATAGAGATAATCATTGTACAAGTAACTTTTGGCAAGAGTTGTTTTGGTTGGTGGGAATAGAGTTTTTATTGTCCACGAGATATCATCTAAAAATTGATGGCTAGACAGAGCAAATCAATGTAGTGTTGGAGTCTTACTTACGGCATTTTGTGTGGAGTGACCAAACAAATTGGCTAGATATGTTGGACATAATGCAGTTTTCTTAAAATAGCCAAAAGAGTGAGTCAAGCAAGTACTCACTGTTTAAACTCAATATGGGCCAACAACCTTTGTTGCCTCACACGGTGATTGCTGGATACTTTGAAAGGTGTTCGTTGGCCATGAAATACTTGAAGGATTGGTAAGAGTAGGTTGATCTTGTGAGGTTGCATCTGTTGAAAGTGGGAGACCGTATGAAGAAGTATGCATATCAATCTAGATAATCCACTGATTTACTAGTGGGTGCTAAGGTGATGTTGTGGATGGAGCTAAAAGTGTTCAAAGCTCATCCCAAAATAGCGAAGTCCTTAGTCCGCAAGTATGATGGGCCATATGAGATTGTGGGTCAAGTAGGCAATGTTGCCTACAAACTTTTGTTACCAAAACACATGAAAGTGCACCCAGTGTTTCATGTGAGCCAATTGAAGCCTTTTATTGTAGATGAAGTTGAGCTAGTTTGGAGTCAGCCTAATCATCCTCCTGTGAATGTGATGGATAAGCTAGATCGGTAGTTGGAGCAAATACTTGAGGTGAAGACAATGGGTTTTGGTCATGAAAAGAGAAGGGACTTCCTTTCGCATTGGGTTGGTGGAACTTCAACAAGCTGGGAAAGGGAAGAATCCCTTTGGAACTACAAGTATAAGGTCAGGATGTTCCTATCTAGGAACAAAGGCCTTGGTCCCTTGACTCAAGCTCAAGTCTATAGAGAGGACCTCCTCCAAGCTATATATGGTGGAGTCTTTGACGTCAAAGATGTCACCAACTTTAAGTGGGGGAGTCTATAAAGGATGTATGACTTTGACATCCCTCAATTACATTCATAAGCTATCAAGCGATTTGGTTGCCTTCTTTGATTAGTGATTTGAGTGAGCGCAAGTTTGAACTAATCAAGGTGTTAGAAAGTGAAGTCATGGTTGCCTTGGTCCAAGTTAAGAGTGGGCAATGGGCGTCTGCCTGTACAAGGTTTGTATAGGTGTGTCATAGATAGTTTTGTTGGTTTAGGTTTCATGAAGCAGGGACTAGGTTGTCCTAGGCAGAGAGTAGCCAAACCTTGAGAGGGGATTGTCTGTTGTAACCATTTGAGTATTCGTCAAGCATTATCGATTGTGCTGGACTTGGTGGTGTGTGTATCTGGCTTGTAAGCCTATTTATTATACTCTAGATAGTTGTCCCGAAGAGAGTGAATAAAATACATAGTTTTCCTAGATTGTTCTTGCACTATGTGAATGCTCTTATGGTTAGAATAGTTTCATATTCTCTGCAAGTGTTCATGTTATAAGCTTATGCATTTAATCCATTGAGTTAGAAAAGCATACCATCGTATTATGTGTGTGTTTTATGTAGGTAAACACTGAAGGCGTAACTCATAGTTCTTACCAAGTTTGGTCATAATGAAGGATTTGGGTGAAAGCAAGTGGTGCCACATGATTCCCAGCTTAGGTGAGTTGGCCTCGTGACATTAGGCAACTCGAGGCCACTTGGGAATGCCAACCACTATAGATGGAATAAGACATGAAACTAGTGGGTAACCTAGAATATGATGTCTAATGTATACAACATAGATAATGACATGGAATTTGTCATTCCATATGATCAACCATTGTGTAAGTGAGTAAATGGAAACAATGTGTCATATATATGCCCCCAAATATGATATCTAAGCATACAGATTCTAGACTAAGTTGTAATAATTTGTATCTGAGCATTTGAACTATAAATAAGAATGGTCATGTCATGCATGATGCTCCCAATCTAAGCAAACTGGTATGAATTTGAACTAAAATAAGCAAAACTGGTAAATCTATAATTAAACTTGTGTAAACTTAGACTATACCTATAATACTTTTCTGACCATTTGGATTTTTCTAAAAATTGAGGTTATTGGATAGTAGTACCATATCTTGGAAAGTAACACCATGTGGTGCTAGTGTCTTAATTTGGGCACTAATGTCCATTTATTCTGATTTGTGTACAACTATACTGATATTTGTGTCATTATTTCCCATTGTGTTTACCTAAGTCTAATTTCTATAATCTGAGCCGATGTACCAAAAAATATATTATGAGTGCATTATGGGAGCTTGATTTGTGACAAACCCCTGTGAATGCCCCCTATTTTGAGGGGAGTTATTGAGCCTGTGCAAGAACTATCCTCGAAAGAACAAGCTCTGCAAGATGTGTGTTAGTTAGAGCATATATGATATCTACATAATAATCCAATAAAATGTGAATACATAACATCAAAATGTAAGATAATCTGAGTCTAAGTTTGTAATGTGCTATGTATGTTATGTCTAACATTCACAAGGTTGTCAAGATAGATATAAAAATGTATGTAACAACAAATCTGAGTGACATCGAGTAGCTACCTAAGGGGATGGGGCATGATGTCCATCATGACACCCAATTAGGGAGGGAAGACACATGAGGTCCCTCATGGCATATAAAAATGGAGTGTGTAACAAGCAAAAGACAAGTGTCATGGCCATGATGCATACAAGAAAGCATACATACAACACACATGAGGCACACAAAGTAGGCCAAGGGGTCACAATAAAAGGGACTTGGGCACACATCACTAAATCTGAGAAAACAAAATATACAAGGACACTCAAATGTCCACATATGCAAGCAATAAGCAAGTTGGCTTAGAGCCACATAGAAGGACACGTTCAAATGTTCACATTCACAATCAAGAAATCACACATGAGGATATGAGCACATATCCAAAGGATATATACTATGAAAAGAAGTGGTGTAGAGCCAAAGATCAATGGCATATTCAAATGCCCTCGAATAAAAGAAGCATAGAGACATAATCAAGTCTAAACTAGGAAAGCTAGAAATGAAAACATGTAATACAAATTTGTGTAAGAACCAAAATGTACATATATTGAGTCTAAAGTAGTAATAGCTAAATTTTTTTTTGAATAAGTGTAGCATGATCAATATAAAGATATAACAATGCTAAAGTTTTGATGTATGGTATAAAAAATGTAACCTTGTAATAGAAACTATGTATATGGTTCCCCCAAATGGGCGAATGTGTCAAATGAAGAACTTGTGTATCTGTGTAGATGTCCCCAATGGGTAGATAATAGCAAATATAGATAGGTGTAGTGGACCTATGTCTTGTAGTAATCTACAAGCACTCGACAAGAACAAGTGAAGAATGTATGTATAATAAAACCAACTATACTACGATAGATAACATATGTAGTGTCTAGCAAATATAAGAAATGTAAACATGACAATGCATACAATCTATAATTTTATGTTTTATGAGTACATATTTGAATGTTTTTTATGCTTTTGACATATTATAGTGTTTTTGTATTTTCTAGATATGAGTTATTTACAAGCAAGATGAAAGGAGTTTGTTTTTTTAATATATGTAAAATCTCCTCAGATGCATGATGTTTAATGGGTTTTTGATTGCCTTGCCATCAAGTGAAGCTAGATGGTATACTTTTGGGCTAAGATTTTTTGTGATTAAGTTTGTGGCAAGCCAATTTGGTTTGAATTTTCCTTTGGTCTCTTCTTTGGCATTGACATTTTTGAGATTTTCTTTTAAAACCAGATCGTTGACTTTGAATTCGATACTACGAACACAATTATTATAGGTCCACTAGATTTATTTCTAATAGGCCCTGAGATGTTCTTCAACTTGAATACACATGTGATCCAACCATTCTAATTCATGGAGACGTCTTTCTCTATATTGATTATGATGAGCCCTTTTAAATAGATGCATAAGGATGGGATGTCTAACTCTAATGGGATAACTACTTGTGTGCCATAAACTAGTTAATAAGGAGTAGCTCCTATCAGTGTGTGAATACTAGTGTAGTAAGCCCATAATGCATAGACAAGTTGATTGTGCCAATCATCACTAATTTTGGTAACTATTTTGCTGAGGATATTGTTGATTGTCTTGTTTGTGGCCTCTACTTGACCATCGCCCTGTGGTTATACAAACTAGAGAATGTGTGTTGGATTTTATATTTAGTGCAAAATTTCTTCATTGTTTTATTCTTGAAAGAAGTTTCATTGTCTGTGATGATGGTCATTGGGAGGTCAAAGTGAGAAATAATGTTGGTCATGATAAAATGACATATATCTTCTCCCTTTGTGGATTGTAGAGGAATTTCCTCCACCCATTTTGTAGAGTAGTATGTAGTTGTAATAATGAATTTGTAACCTCTTGTAGATTTTGGATTTATCTTACCTATTAGATCAAAACCCTGTAGCATGACTAGCCACGAGAATACTATGGGTTGTAGTTGTTGCAAAGGGACATGGTGTAAATTTTCATGACATTGACATATGTCGCATAACTTGTCATATTCTTAGCATTCTTGTTCTATGGTTGGTCAATAGTAATCTTGTCTGAGTAATTTGTGTGACATTATTTTACTGAATTACTTAGATATTACTTTTCCACTAAAATAACCACCACATTTATTGTCATGTATCTATCTGATAGCTAACTTAGCTTCCTCGACTGTCAAACATCAAAGTAAGTGTCCTTCAAAATATATTTTAAACAAGTCCCCACCAATAATGACATATTGGAGGGAGTTTCATTGTAGTTTACATTTTTTAGATCTTGTGAAAGTATCTAGTGTAATAAATTTACATAAAAAATTGTATATATCAGAGAAGCATTTAGATGTTGTTATGATGCATGTGGTAATTAGAACCGTTAGAGCTATGAGGTATGCATGGGAAATTGGTGGATATTGTAATCGTTTGATAGTGAATATTGTCCAGTATTCATCTATGGCAATGAGGATCAATGATGTTGCACTGGCCATTACATCGACATGATTATTATCTTTACATGGAATATTTTCAATAGAGAAGTTTTCAAACTGAGCCTATAGACATTGAACCATATTTTTGTAGGGAATGAGTTATTCTTTTTTGGTTTGGTAGACATCTGTGACTTGGTTTACAATTAATTGTGAATCCCTAAAGACTTTAATTAATTTTATGTGGAGAGCCTAAGCTACTTGAAGGCCTAAAATAAGAGCTTCGTATTTTGTAATGTTGTCGATACATGAAAAACTAAGTCGATAAGCGAGGGGTACTATGTGCCCAAGTGGGTCGATGAAAACAATTTTGACTTTGTCACCAGATGCACATCTAAAAACCATCAAAGAACATTTTCCACATATTAGAAGTGGTATTATATGTTGTGAAATCATCCTTGAAATCATCGTTGATAGAATTTGTGTCCAATAATGGGGTTGTTGCCAGTTAATCTTCAATCATTTGGCCTTTCGTTGATTTTTGAAAGATGATATTAAGATTGAATTATGTGAGTAACATAACCCATTTTGCAATACAACCTAAGAGATGTGGTTTCAACATGAGGAACTTTAAAGGATCGACTTTTATAATGACTTGTGTCTCATTATTAATTATATAATGATGGAGCTTCTGAATAACAAATACAAGTACCAAACAAAGTTTTTCTATTGTTGGGAAATTTCATTTGTAGTCCAAAAGTGTACGATTGATTTAGTAAATGGCTCACTCTTTGTGTTGATCATCGTGTTGTGCCAAGAGGGCACCAACTGCATGATATGCCATTATGAGGTAAAGGAGAAGTGGATTGTTAGTGTTGGTGGTACTAGGATAGGTGGGTTCAATAGGTAATGTTTGAGTGTGTCACAACTTTCTTGTCATGTGATGTCCCATTTAAACTTTATATCCTTTTTAAGTAATCTGGTGAATGATTGAGTCTTATCAACGAGTTATGCCACAAAATGACTTATTGTCTGAATCTTGCCTTATAAGGAGTAAAGTTGCTTTAAATTAATAAGAGGAAGCATGTACATTATTATTTTGACTTTCTTTGGGTCAACCTCAATACCGTGTTGAGATATTATAGATCCCAAAAGTTTACCTGTGGAAATTCTTGTTGTCAATTAGGAGTGCAACCCTTGTGAAAAGTTGTGCCTCTTCCCACTCCTGCTAAAATAATGGAATATCTCTAAAGTGTGGGTGACTTTGAGTCAGAGAGAATCTCCAGATAGAGGGTTGGTTCCCTTGATGCACTCACTTAAGTTGATTCTAATCTTAATGACTATTGATTGCTTGACCAAGGCAAAGGGTGAAGGGATAGTGCTAAAACTGAAACTGACATGAAAACTTGAAAGAGAGGTGATATACCAATGGTTGTTATCACTTATGTCCATAATTGACACTCTTAAAAATCAAATAAACTTTCACACATTCACTTCACTTTATTTTTATGGCTTCTACAAATAGTGTTTCACACAAAGGTCTTAGCAATGCTCACTCCTAACATAGAAGGAATGAAGGTTTTTTGAATTCACTTCCAAATTTGGACTGAGATTAAACCTAGATAGTTAAATTTGACCTATATAAACTCACATATGCTATATAAAAGTATAAAAAACAGACATTAACATTGGAAATTTATTTATTCACTAGGTTATGTTAATGGAAATCACGTGTACACTTCACACAACAACCTAAAAATGTAGGAAAATAGTTTCTTATTACTCCAAAAGGTGAAATACAAAATTTTGACAGCCTTTCAGCATAGCCAAAGCATAATGTGATATGTTATTTCTAAAAAAGAGCATACAAATATAAGAGGAGAGTAGGAGAGGGGAGACAAAGCAACCCAAAACTAGGGGTGACTACCTTGCCATCACATCCTTCAATACCTACATAGTAACCCCTAAATTTTATCTCTCTTCACTTTCCAAAATGGCATAGAAGATAGAGTTATACTTGTTTGTAAGGCTTGAAGAAGTCACAGGCATTGATTCTTGGAGTTTGACCCATACATGTGCCTATGTCCTTGCTTACATGCACCTATATCCTTGCTTGTATGTTATCCCTGATGAATAAGTCTTCTCCATGAAAATAGGTATTTAATTACTAATCAAGTATTCAATCAAATCCTTCTCTTCACTAATTTATGATGTCTCTCCATCTTGATGAGGTTTTTTGAAGGCTCTTGAAGCTTCTTTGACTTTTTCCACTTGACTTGGTTTAGGAGAGAGGAAAGGTCTCCTTAAGGTTATTGAAGACTCCTTAAACCATTTGAATCCTTCTTTCAACTAACTCTTGACTTCTTATTTCTCTTCAAGTGGTGTATAAAATAAGATATCACCTTGACAAAACATGTTGAAGAGATTTTATGCATTGATTTGGTTAATTGACTACTTGAACTCCTCCTCCTCCAACATGGTGTAGAATATTAAAACTTACTTTTGATTTTAAGAAAGTAATATATCTACATGGATGAGCTCTTTTTACCTTATCAAACTTTTAAAAACTCATTTTAATCCATCAAACACTCCCAAAGATCCCATTTTGCACCCAAAGCTTGCATTTTCTCCCAATTCCTTGTAGCCCTAAAATCATGCAAACCTCCTTGTGTAGAATAATGAACAAAGGATATTGAATTTTTTTTATATTTGTGAGTACCTATTATCCCCTTACAACTCCATGCCAAATTTCAAGACCTAAATTTGAGTGGAAGTACACTTATTATCCCTTTTTCTCTCTCCAATTAGGTTTCTATTAGCCCTCTAGGCTTAGAAATTGAGTTTTGGCTCAAATTGAATCTCGCATGTGTGAAACCTTGAGGAAGTGTGTGATTAACTTTACCCATGTCCTGACCAAGCTCCATTCCACTTTTCAAGATTTGAGACCCTGTATAGATGGTTGAACCATGAAATGGTCAAAACCATAGTCTAGGCATTTGAACAGGGTTGAGAGGTGACTGAAGTGGTTTTCCAAGATATTTTCAGGTTATAGTGCATGGATATAGTTTTTTTAGGTGTGAAACACCTTATCATAACTCAATATATATAGGAGAGGTCACTTGAAGTACTTAATAGGCCTACATATAGGCCTTTTGGCTTGTAAAACAATAAATTACTCTCTTTTTGCCCGAGTTGATAACTTACAAAGCTCATATAACTTATTATGAGGCTTTAAAAGGTGATTATAAGGTTTTGGAACCTTTATTTATCCTTTATTGACTTTTTTACCTCATTTGGAAACTATCCCACACTATGCACCTTCACAAACAAGCCTACAACCATGCTTTTAGGCCTATTACACAAACTTGTACCTTCCCACATGTCAAGAAAATCACTCCATTATGTATTAAAAGTACCTAAAGAGGTCATAAAAATGTTTATAGGGTCATTCATGAGAATTATAAGTCATGTTAAGGGCTTATTTAGTCATCAAGCTCAAAAAGGGGTTTTGGAGGGTTTATGATATCTTACGTTCTTAACGATTATTCATAGAGGACAAAGACTCTTACCCTAAACCAATGTCATGTTATTTAAGTGGATACACCCCTAAAACACCTCAAAACTCCTTTTTCTACCATGCATCTTGTCAAGGAATATCTGAGTAAAAGTTAGTGTATCTAAGGTTTTAAGTAGGCAGTTTAGGAGTGTTATGTGGTCTTAATGATTATTTATACAGGACAAAGACCTAATACAAATATAAATTAAAGTGAAGTGTAGTATGGAGACATATTTACCACCTATAAAATCCTTTGGACACCATGCATAAGGACATGGTCACACTGAGCATAAGAAAACCTGTCTCAAGTTGCAATTTTGTAGCTAGAAGGACTCGAGAAGGTCTTTTAGATCAAATCATCATTTTTCCTATTTTCATTGCCTGAGACATATTTTTGGGACATGTGACATAATTATTCATATTAATATATCTTTACATGTGCTTGAAAAACTCATATTGTCATAAGAGTGGAGTTAGAGGTTTGAAGGCTTATGCAAAGTTTTAAGCCTTATAGGCCTAAACTAATTTTTCAGGTATGAGACCCCCTGTAAGTGGTCTCAAAGATTTATTAAGATATACTATATTAAAAAAAAACCCTATATATAGTCCCATAATATTTTGGATCTATGTATCTACCGTTACTCCTCTTTAAACCCACTATATCCTTCATCTGTTCATGCCTAGGGTTCTTTAGCAAACTTGTGCTAGTGACCCTAACATGCTTTTGTCCATGTTCTCTCCCTTATTAGTGGATATAAAACCTATAGTTTCATCTTGAAACATTTCATTAACTTGTTTGAGACCCTTCAACTATCAATATGTTTTAAAAAATACAAGCTCTTGCAATGCTTTACACACAAGCCTCAATGAGGTTCACTAAATGTCTTAACTGAGCTGTCAAAAATCTTCTTGCTTGCATGGTTTTTTCATTATTATACCTTAAGTTACATATCTAAACTCCATTTATTTTGAAGTTTGTTAAGGTCTATTTTTAATCTCTATAAAATTCTTTATATACCTTTTTATCATTCACCTTCATGGCTTCACTCATCACTATAACCTTGCACACTGGTTTATGTGTGTACATTTAGCCTACTAGGCCTATATGTTTTCTTCAACCCTTGTCATTGGTCATTGAATATGAGTATCAAAGGAATGTTATGATGTCATTAAAGGATAATTTTTAGATAATTTTTTATCCTTCAAACCTCTTGAATCTCAAACCAAGCAAACACCTCTCTCTTAACTAGACAGGCCTTGAGAGGCAAAAAACCTATACGACTGTGACTGCAGGGTTTTAAAGTGACTTTGAATTTATGGTTTTTTTATCATTATTATATCTCTTCTTTGATGATTCCATACTCGTATCCTACTCTCCTAAACCCCAAATCCACCATAAATCTTTGCATCATGTCTTATCACTATTTGTGCCAAAACACTCTTGGTTGTAGGTGTGATTAGGTGCTTAGATTACAAACTTGGGATGAAAACCTTTTCAATGGAGTTATTGACAATTTTATGACCTTGAACACTATTTTAAAGTGTCTTCATAATTCTCTAAACTTTTTTGTTAACAACATTTCATGACTCCCATATGTCATTTATTCCTTCATGGCTGTAGGTGACAGTTAGGGTTCATTAAGTGCCTTGAGCATTGGATTTTTGAAGACACACCTTTTATCCATTGATCTTGGACCAATATAAGTGTTTAAACATTGTATTCACTTCACCTTTTTCACTTTTAAACTCAGTTATTAATGCACATTTCAACACAATTTTCATAAAATACAAACATACAGGTTTGTAGACCTGTAGGTCTATATTTTGATGCCTTAGGTTTGCTATAATGCAAGTTCAATCCTTTTGACCCCTGTATAAAATTATACATTATTTATCTAACCTCTCTCATGAGTTAAAAACCATCACACACCTCTGAAAATGCAAGATAAAGCTTTCTCAACTCATTTTTATGCAAGCATACCCATAACACAATGTTTGGTAGTCAACTTGGAAGCTACTTGGAGAGGTTGGTATAAGATAACCAAATATTTTAGATAGCCTTGAATGGGCTAGGAGGATGGTGAGAGACATTAGAAAAGCACCTGGATGCATTGGACCCTATGGAAAACCTTGAAATAATGAAGAAATAATGATAATCATCTTATAATATATGCAATAATGGAGTTTTATTGTTAATCTAAGCCAAAACGTGCTATGTGTGGCTTATAAAAACATGTTAAATGTCTGCATAGACCAATTATATCTTGTCTAAATACTCTCATACATTTAACTTGCCTTAAACTATCATTTTGAGAGAGAAATTGAGCTTGTGAGGTTGACTAGCTTTTTCAGACTGCCCTGCCTTTTGAAAAACATGAAAAACATTTACATGGATTTAAATTTCACTAGTATCCCCTCTAAAAAAAATCTTAGGCCATGACTCTCTCTCTCTCTTGGTCATACCATCCACATAAAATTGACCTTTGCTAGCTTATGAAGAGAGTGATGGAGGGAAAGAAGCAATTTTTTGGACCCCTAAGACTTGTAACTACAAACCAAATGTGAATTTAACCTATAAAATCTCAACATACACCTCGACAATGTTTTCACCTGGAAGTAGACATCCCAAGTTTGTACAAGTGGGTGATAAGCTCTTCGTAAGCGTTGAAATGTAAGAATCTAGTCACTTTCTGACATCCTGACATATATGACAGTTACATACATACCTCAATAACCTTGGAAAGTGTTATTTTATTTATTTTTGGCATTTATGACCTTTTACATGCATGGAATTTGGTCAAAAACATCTTTTTCTTCAATTTCACATACCTCAAAGTTTGTAAAATACCTTAAACTTTCCAAACTTATGTAACATATTTACGCAAAGTGACTAAAGGGGAAAAATGACTTTGAGGGAAACCTAAGGACCTATGACACCATTGGACCAAGTCTTATTACAACATGACATGACTAGCCATCACAAGGCCAATGTAAGACATTACCTTAATATTGTCAAATAAACCTTAAATTGTGTTAATAAGGTCTTAGAAAGACCTTTTAAGGACCACATAAGGAATGAAAAAACTTTAAACAAGAATAAAAATACATGAAAAGCAAGTTTTTACCTATAGGTGTTGACATTTTGACTTTGGGGGTCAAAATTGGTCAACACATTGGTGATTCATAGGGGTAACATACCTGCAATGCTTACCAGACAAGTAGCCATGTCCTTCAATTAGGTAATGGAGTCACTTGCACTCAAATTCAGACCTGATCAAACCTTGACCAAGATAAAACAAACTAATTTAACCTCCAAACACATACAAAACAAGGACAATAGACAAGCAAAGGAAATAAAACACACACATGTGCTAGTTAAGCACTTAAGAGAAATAAGAAATACAACAAAACAATGAATATGTACAACTAACCTAAAAATAACTTCTTCCTCATAAATAAAAGGGGAAGCTTATAATATATTTTGCTCCATAAGGTGAAGAAATCATGAGGCAAGTTGCCTCTTGGACCTTGCTCTTGTTGGTTTTACCTTCCTCTTGAATGCCAATCATCTTGGCATGCTCTCAAATTAAGTAGCATCAACAAATCAATCTCCAATGAAGATGAACTCATCATGTGCTTCAATATCCACTCCATATTTCTTAGTAGTTACAACCTCATCCAATTATGCTCCATCTAAGCATGCTTCTTGGACCTTCATGGCATCTTGAGTGACATCATATTTCTTATCAGTTGCTGTAATTTCATCAAGCTCTTTAAAGAGTCTTGTATACTCAATTCAAGTTGCATCATGGTCTTCAATGGATGTATCTTGACCAACCTCTTCATGAGCATGATGTCTAATAGGAAATGCATCTTTGCAAAGGGCTTAAACTTCTTGAATTGATTCAATATATTGTTGCTAATCATCTTTTAGATCTTTATCTTGGTTAATTTGAATGAGACCAAACTGAATATCATCCTCATATTTCTCCTCAAGAACTATAGGGTTGTCAAGAATCTCAAACCTCTCTACGCAATCGTGATGTGATTGGGATTCAACCTCTCACTCATTGAGAACCATTTCAACTTCATTCAAGACTTCAACTTGGTAGCTTAGATATCCTTCAACATTGAGACCACTTGCAACCTCAACAAGACTAAATGTAATTAAATCTCCTTCTTAAAGCATACTATCAAAACCTTCTTCTAGAACCTTATATTTAAAAATTAATTGCTTCTTTTTCCCCAAGTGCGGTACCAATGAACATCTCCTCATCAAACTCACTTGAAACATCTTCATCATTTACAACTATCGCTTGATTTTCTCCATTTGCTTCCCATAGGATAGGTTCTTCGTCAAGAAGGGAGATGGTGGGAGGGAAATGAACATGTTCATGAGTTTGAGAGGGAAAATGAGGCATGGTAGGTTGCTCACAAATAGGCTTGGGGATTGAGGGAGCATTATTGCAACTTGAGGTATTGGGAATGGAAGATTATTGTAATAACTCTTTGAGGGAGAACAAATCTAGATATGTTATAAGTGCTTCATTCTTTTCAACAACCACCTCATCCTTCTCATAGCCTTCTTGAGGTTCTTCAATAGCTACAACTTTATTTTCAACCTTCTCAACTAGGACTCATTCTTGTCTTGAATGCCTTCTTGGATAGACCTCCAAGATGAAAAAGCTTGAGGTTCTTGAGGAAGGGGAAATGTGGCCTAAATAGGCACAAGGTCTTATTTGGTTTCAAACTCTAAATCTTGTCTTGATTTAATCTCTATGACTTTCAGTTCCAAAGCTTCAATTTTCTTGTTTATGTTCTCTTGGAATAACTCTTCTTGAGGAGGGTTAATGGTTTCATGAGGATATGAAACACAAGAAGGCTGATAAGGAATGCCAAAGGGTTCTTGAAACACTTGATCAAACTCAATTTTTTGTCTTTCCCAAATCTCCATCCTCTCCAATACCAATGTACACAACTCATTTCTCACTAAAAGATCATTAGATGTAGCTGAAACAACCCAATCACTTTCTCATTTTGAGAAGTTGAACAAACTCTTTTTGCACATTCTAGTGCCTTATTCTCTATTTCAGTTTAAAAACAAGGTTGTTCATATGCATTATCATATCCATATGGGGATGGTGTAGGATGATCATAAGACTGGTATGACTCATAAGGAGGATAAAAATGATGCTCTTGGTAGTAAGGAGGGTCACAAGATTGATAAGGATGTTGGGGTATATAGTTGGGATCATAAGAAGGTTGTTGATGGGACTTATAAAGGTCATTATAGTGTTGGTAAGGCTCATTATAGGACTGATAAGAGTCATGGTGAGGCTGATAGAGAGTACCATAGGCTCAAAATGCCTCATCAACTTGCATGAAATTGAAATTCACTCCAAGCTCAGCCATAACAACTTCATTAAGATAATGAATTAAAAACACAACTTAGTTTAAACAAGTGCCTGGGCTGCTAGAACCAACTAATTGATCTAAAAGTCACCATTGATGTTTTTAATGCCTCCAAAGGTTGATATGTAGAAGGACAACACCAACAATCCTTCTACTACTTTAAACCTTAGTCCCACTAAGGGTGTCAAAAATTATTGTCAATCAGGACTGTAACCCTTGTGAGGTGTGCCTCTTCCCACTCGTATTGAAACAATGGAATCATTCTAAAGTGTGGGTGACTTTGAGTTAGAGAGAATATCTAGATAGAGGGTTAGTTCTCTTGATGCATTCACTTAAGTTGTGTTGGATTTTTATTCTTTAATAATGTTTCAAGTGCTAAAATGTAGCCCCAACAAGCTAGTGTGTTGGCCCTTCATGCAAGACTATGGTCTTACACACTCACTCGAAGTGTACAACAAGATATCAGTTCTTATGGGTTATGTTGCATGGTAACAAAATAATCATATGCTTGAGTTTGAACCTATATATAATTAGAAGTTACACAGAAAAAAAAATACATGACTTTGGTCCTTGTCTCATTAAACTTAATAATTATAATTACACAGATAAATACCATGGAGTTCAAAGATTATTATGCAAGTTCTAAAAGTAAAAGTTATATCAACCTCATAATGAGTTACACGTACAAGTTACTCAAAACCAACCTACCAATAGATGCATAACTATCCATTAATTAGAACATAAACATTAAAACTAATTGTAATATCCATAACTTTATATTATATTTTAGAAAAATGATATCTAATATCCATCACTTTACAATGCTTTCATATAGGGGTATTTATACTTGTTTTTCCCTGACCCAGTAGTTACAAAATAAATGACATGAGTGATTGACCAACGAACTCTCTATGAACTAAGAGTTGTGGTAGTCTATTAACTAGTTTCTCTTAAGGACCTAGACCTTTGTACCCTTATATACTTTTTTTATGCTAGATCCTTGCTACCAAGTGTCCATCTCTTCATGAGCTAGTACAAAACTCATAATGGATAAGGTCTAAATCGCCCTTGAGAATCACTCTTTAACCGTCTCTTACTTCCCATGCACTCCCCAAGTCTTTTATTGTTATTCCAAGTCATATGCTCTCGATTCCCTCATAGTTATATCTCATCTTTGATTGGGTCTTCTCATGTTGGTGTTTCAATGCCCTTATCCTTTCACACCTCATTGGTTCTGCATCATGGTCCTTTTGTGTCAATCTAGTTTTGCACCCTTGTATCTCTACACTTATGCTCCTTTAACGCCATGTCAGTTTTATATCAAAACACTAAAACACTTAGAAAATTTTTGGGGTCCAACATCACCCCACACTACACTCTTAATCCATCTCAGACTAAGTTTTGGTTGTGGACTCTGCCAAAAATTTAAGCCCTGTTTGTTCAATTTATTTTTTGACATTGTCCCCATGTGATAATATGTTGAGCAACTTTATCATTATTTATTCAATGGCCATCTTTGATTTCTTCATCTCTTTGGATTGATTAGAAATCTTGTTGGCCTTTTTGACCAATTCATCTAGGTTGTGCTGACATCCTTCTAAACTTCTTCTAATGTCGATACTTCACCGACAACCTATCCTCAAAGGGCTACAAAACTAACATTCAATTGCTGTTGATGTATGTTTATTTTCTCTTCCATAGTTTTGACATATTTGAATTATTTTGTGTGCTTGACATGATCTTTTATTAAGATGGCAACATTTGCCATCTTTTGCCTCTGGGATTCCTTTGCATGGATTTAAGCCTCCAATATTTTATTTGGTCATGCTAATCTTTCAAAAATCTCATCCAAGATGGGGATGACTTCCCCAACTCTTTTGAGGGTGCACTTACACACTTCTACCACTTCAATAAATTACTTTGTTAATACCAGTGCCTCATTCCTCAGCACAAGTTGTTCTTTGTAGTACTTCAAAAGGAGATTCACTAAGGGCTTGAATTTATTCATGGTATCCTTGTTTACAAGCACTCCATCCACTACTGTTGGCTCTTGGCCCAAAATTGACTTGCATATATTTAAAGTTTTGACCTTGGCCTCAGTGGCCTTCTTTATTTGTTATTTTAAAACAACCACTTCTTTCATGAGTGCCTTCTAGGTGGTAACCTCTTTTTCATACATATCTACCACTTGACCATTTTCCTTCTCTGCATCATGTGCATTAAAGTCTAAAAGTATATTTTACTGATGCATGACTTCAAAAGCCATCTTAAAAAATGTAGTGTTGGCTTGCAGAGGGGTGATATTTTAGGGATCAATCCAAAGTAGGGTTGGTAGTGTTAGAGCTTGAGGACCTAAGAGGAGGTTGTCTAGAGGGAGCTCAACACTCCTCATTATACATGTCTAATAAGGACATTTAACACCTTGTATCAATGGTTGCATCTTAGGGGAGGAAGTACGGCCATAAAAAAACATCCTATCGAGAATGCCTATTTGATACTGAGCATGTAGATTGGTAGATGCATCAATTACAAGTGATTCTCCATCAAGATTGGTAGGCTACTTTCCTTTCTTAGGTCACACTCTAAAATCTTGACCTCTATATTAGTAACTAAATAAGTGATATCGACCACCATTCTGCTCATTTGTTGAGTATCATCACCATCCCCCTATTCACCAAATGGACCCCCAATGTCCAATGGTGAGTCTTCAAAGGTGGTCTCCTCCTCTTACATTAGGGAGGGTGTCTTCTCAAAATCTGAGTCCTCAGACTCTTCCTTCTAGCTTACAGGTTCTTCTTGTATTGGTTCCTTCTCTAGTGTGCTTTGTGGTACATTCCCTGAAGGATAATCCTTTGGGGGAGATGTTTAGGAAGTTGTCTTAAGAGGTGAAGGTAGGGGTGAAGGAACCTATGAAGGTGAAGGCAAAGGTGGAGGAATTTGTGGAGGTGAAGTTTTGAGTGGAGAAGGTCCAGGTGGCGAGGGTCCAAAAGGTAGTGTTTGGGTAGTCCTCTACCATTTTGAAGGATCCTGATGTGAACTTGCACTTGCATCATGCCTAACCTACTTTTTCTTCACCAATGGAGGTACTCATGGGAGTTTTTATTGTGTATACTCTATGCCCTTTGAATTCTTCTTCTTAGATCGTAACATGTAGAACAAGTTATGCACCTACTCTCCCACCATTGTTTGTTTGACTTTGATGTCATTTTGGTTAGTCTTATGATAAAATATATATGAATATAATAATTATAGATCTAAAAGAGATTTAATGAGCAAAACATAATATATAATGAGCCTAGATCAATAAACACTACAAAGTAATTTATCTTGAAAAAACTTCAAAGAGGTAAAAAACCCAAAAACGACATTCAATATTGAGAAACAATAATAACCCCAATATATCAAATCTTATTCATCTCACTCCTCAAATAAATTCTTCACAAGTTTCTCTTAGACAAGTATTTACCACACACAAGAATACTTGAATATTTTTATGTTTGAGATATATTTTACAATAGGAGTAAAACCCTATTTATAATGATTCATGAGGGGATGTGACCATTGTGAAAATAACAGATCCATCCACCTCAATAAATCCAATTAATAAATATTTGATGAATATTAAATAATTATGATAAGATTATTTATTTTTCCAAAATTTACACCTCAAATAAATAAATAATATATTTCTATTTATTTAATTACTTACCCATGGGACGGGGAGGGAGCGCGATGGTGAACCTGGGCGTGCGCTGCAACGCGTGGTGCAGCTAGGGCAGCCGTGCCCTAGCTGGTGGGAGCCCTTCGTTGGAAGTTTGCAGGAGCAGCAGGGCGTTAGGGGGGTAGAGGTAAGCATAAAAGCAACAGGGAGGAGGAAGAGCAGGACTCAACAGGCGCTATGGATCAGCAGGGTCAGAAAAATTTCAGAGGAGAAAGAAGCTTCAGGGAAGTTGTATGCAGAAGCTCTCAGGTGCAGGATGTAAGAATGAAAGAAGTGATGGATGAACAGCAGTACCCAGGGGTGCAGGGCAGTGGATCAGCAGGAGGGTCAAGAATCTCTAAGGTAAATGGCTGCCTGGAAAGGTGCAATGAGAGACCAAAACTGGTTATACCTTATAAAATGATAGAGGAGGATGTTGAATACTTCTCCAAACACTCATTATATTGCAAATTCCTGGGATTGAAAGTATCTGTTCCTTTTTTGGAAAGCTGGGCTCGCAGGGTGTGGGAGCCTGTAGGGGAAATGGAACTGATGTTGCTGGCTAACAGCTTTTTCATGGTTACTTTCAACTGCCTGGAGGATAGAAATAGGGTGTTTGAAGGTGGACCGTACTTCTATAACCAGGCAGGACTTTTTCTGAAGCCGTGGCATGCTGGTTTTAACCCTACAGAGGAGCTACCAAACAGGGTGCCAGTGTGGGTACGCCTTCCACGAATACCGGTGGAATGCTGCAGGGAGGATGTCCTGGTGATGATAGCTTCGTTAATAGGAAAATCGGTGGGGCTGTCCTCACAAACGCTAGGAAAGAAGATCATGACATATGCCCGAATATGTGTTGAGATTGATTTAAGCAAGCCGTTACCTGATGCGGTGGAAATGTGTGCAGGTGAGTACTCATGGATCCAGCAATTGGATTATGAGACATTGCCCTTCCGATGCCGTCTATGTCATGAGTACGGACATCTAGTAAGGAAATGCCCAAAAAATTCAAGGGACGAACAACAGCCTTCTTCCTTGCCTCCCATGAACAAAACTTTCGCTGAGGAAAAAAGGAAAGACTCTGGAGGGGGCGGGAGGAAGGACCCAGATGGATTTATGCAGGCGAAGTCTAGAAGTAAGAATAAGGGATATAAGAGGACCTTCTTGGAGAGGCAAGAGGCAGACTCCTTTAACCGATTTGAGATTTTGGAAGAGCTGGGACAGCAAGAGATTAATACAGGCCTGGCTGTTGGAGAGGCGCTTATGGAGGAGGATGACCAGGTGGTGCAGGATGTCCCTTTGCCGTTGGAGGAAATAGGTGAAGCTTCCTTAACGGAGATGGTGGAGGGACAAGGAAAAGTGCAAAGCTTAGCAGAATTGATTGAAGGGAGAAACCAAACAGGGGCGGGCAGAGATAAGGCGCCACAATCTGGATTGGAGGAGGAAAAGCGTAGGAAAACTCCTCCTGGTCTGGGGATTCAACAAAAAGACAGCAGAAAAGGGGGTTCAGAAAAGAGTGGGAAAGTGGGCAGAAGGAAGTATATAGAGCGAATTAAGATGATTGGGGAGAATTTGGTGGAATCAGGGTCGGTGAAGACCTTGGATGATCACTTTCAGCCACCCTCCAAATGATTACGATATCATGGAATGTTAGGGGCTTGAATAGCGGCCCTCGACAAAAAGCTATTCGAGAGTTAGTCAGAGGTCAACATCCGGACATTCTCTTCGTGCAAGAGACCAAGGTGTCAGTTGAGTATATGATGAATATAGCCCCAAGAATATGGGGTCAGGGGTCCTGCCAATGCATTGGGGCTAATGGGGCTGCAGGTGGATTGGCATGTTTTTGGAATCCTAAGAAGGTTACACCGGTGGTCTGGATTGCCTTCAGATCACTGCTTTCTATGGTAGCCTTGTGTGCGGACTCAGGAGAGTATGTGCTGCTGTCTAACGTCTATGCCCCCACTGATTTGCAAGGTAAGATCGCGGTGTGGAATAGCATTCAGCTGGTCCGTAAGGAGTTCCCTTATCTGCCATGGATCCTTGCAGGGGACTTCAATGCGATTATGGATCTCTCGGAAAAAAGAGGTGGAAGTATCAAATTAGAACCGTCTTCTTCTCTTCTTTATGAAAAGATGACGGAACTTAATCTGGTGGACATTAAACCGAGCAATGGTTGTTTCACTTGGAACAACAGGAGGTTGGATAACACCTTTATTGCGGAGCGGCTGGACAGGTTTATGGCGTCCTGTTTTTGGGTGGGGGGTAGGTGGACGCTCAGTTTTGAGATTTTAGATTGGTGGGGGTCGGACCATTGGCCAATCAAGCTCAGCATCTCTTCGGCGGTCAAACAACAGAAGCCACCCTTCAAATTTCAGATTATGTGGCTGCGCGACCAAGATTTGTATAGCCGTATCTCTGAATGGTGGAGAGCGGGCCGCCCTTCGTTTGGGACAGCGATGTATGTTTTTGCGAAGCAGCTCCAATTCGTCAAATATCAGTTGCAGAGATGGAACAGGCAGAGCTTCGGGAATATCTTTCAGGAAAAAAAGAAGGCGCAGGAGGAGCTGAATGGGGTCATGAGACTGATTAGAGAAGAGGGCCTGACTGAGGCTTTATTGAGGAAAGAAGGGGTGGCGGTTAGGACCCTCGAGGAATGGGAGCTGAGAGAGGAGATTTTCTGGAAACAGAAGGCTAGGATTGATTGGCTGCAAGAGGGGGATAGGAACACAGCGTTCTTCTTCAATTCGGTCAAAGCCAGGCATCACGGTAATGTGCTTACTTCTCTGGTAACTGATAGGGGGGAGGTGGTCTCCTCTACTAGAGATATTTGCAATGAGGCGGAGCATTATTTTAGCGACCTTTTCCGGGAGGAAGGGCAGAGGGACGCGGCCAAGGAGGACTTGATACTCTCTTGTATTCCTTCGGTAGTATCCCAAGACATGAAGGTATATTTGAATCGCCCGGTTTCGATTGAGGAGCTGAAGAGGGTTGTCTTTATGATGAAGAAAGGTAAGGCCTCTGGTCCGGATGGTTTTCCGATTGAGTTTTACCAGGAATTTTGGGATATCATTAAGGAGGATTTATTTGCTGTGGTCCAAGAGTCGCAAGCTAATAAGCAGATGTTGCGGGCTTTGAACTCCACTTTCCTGGCTCTCATTCCGAAGGAGGAGGGAGCGAACCATCTCAGCCAATTCCGACCGATTTCCCTCTGCAATGTTATTTACAAAATTCTGACGAAACTAATTGCAGAGAGATTGAAGAAGTGCCTGAAGAAGCTGGTTGCAGAGGAGCAGAGTGGCTTTGTGGAGGGTAGGCAGATTTTGGATGGTATTGTCTTAGCCACGGAGGCTGTCCATTCGATGGCCAAGGCTAAGGAGAAGGCTATGTTTATCAAACTGGATATGTCGAAGGCGTATGATAGGGTGAGCTGGTCCTTTCTTCGGAGAGTGTTGCAGGCTTTTGGGTTCGAGAGAGAATGGATTGACTGGGTCATGAGTTGTGTCTCCTCGACCTCGTTCTCGGTCTTGGTCAAGGGTGAACACACGAGATTGTTTGGGGCTACTAGGGGCCTGAGGCAGGGGGACCCTCTATCCCCTTATTTGTTCCTTCTTCTGGCAGAGGGGTTAGGCAGGAGAATCAGAGAGCTCACGAGGCAGGGGGAGATTCTCGGTTGGAGATGGGGCAGAGATCTCCCGGTTCTTTCGCACCTCCAGTTTGTGGACGACGTGGCCATGATGGGAGCGGCCACCATCAGAGAGGCGAGAAATATCCGTGGTTGCCTGGACGAGTATCTCGAGGCCTCGGGACAGGTTATTAATGAGGAGAAATCGTCCATTTTCTTCTTCAATACTCCTTTGGCTATCCAAAGGAGAGTGGCTGAGATTCTACGGTTTCAGATTGGCAGTCTTCCTGTTATGTACCTGGGGATACCTGTTTCCATGGGGAGGCAGTCGAGAGAGTCCTGGCAAGTTATCCTGAATAAATTCCGTGCCAAGGTGAATCACTGGACTCACAGATGGCTATCTTTTGCAGGTCGAGTACAATTGATTCAGTCGGTGGTCCAGGCTCTTCCCCTTTACAGGTGCATGCTCCAGGTGGCGCCAGCTAGTCTTGTGCAGGATCTGGATTCTCTTGCTCGGCAGTTTTTGTGGGTGGGGAACTTGTCCTCGACCAAATGGAGTCTTATCCGCTGGGATGTTGTCTGCAGCCCGAAGCGATTGGGTGGATTGGGTCTTAGACAATCCACGTTGGCAGGTACGGCCCTCGCTGCCAAGCTGTACTGGAGATGGTGTACTGAGCAGGACCGGATATGGGCCAAGGTGTTGGCTCACAAGTACCTCCCTGGGATCCCCCATAAGGACATTCCTCGGCATTGTTTGTTGGGGAGCGGGTCTGTGATTTGGGACACGCTCAAGAAGGGGGCTGCGTTGATAAAAAGAGGTCTTTTTTGGATCTGTAAAGGTGGGATGGAAGCGCAGTTCTGGCACGACTCGTGGGATGGCTTTCCTCCCATCACGCTTCAGTACCCCCATCTTCACGCTCTCTCGCAGAGGTTTTGTGAAGCTGGATGGCATAAGGTGAGTGATTTCAAAATTTTTTATAGGCAGGACCAGCTAACGGAAGCTAGATGGAAGGGTTCGGAGGTTTGGCCTGTTAGAGACATGGAGAGGGAGTGCGTGGAGCTGAAGAGGATTTTAGCTAGGCGCAATTGCTGTGCCTTGGGTGGGGCTGATGAGCTCGCCTGGTTCCCACACCCAAAAGGTAAATATACTGTTTCTGCCGGGTACCAGGAGCTGGTGGCGCAAAAATTTGGGGAAGGATGGGAGGTTTCTTGGTGGAAGAGGACTTGGAACAAGTTCTCGTGGCCAAAATGCAATTGTTTTGCTTGGACTTTAGCTTGGAACCGATGCCTGACGTGGGATAATTTGCGCAAACGTGGTTTTGTTGGACCTTCCTGCTGTGTTTTGTGTGGTGAGGAGGAGGAGAATTCGTCACACATGTTTTTCAAATGTCAATTCACAGGGCGTCTTTGGAATGCCTGGTGGGGGGCGTGGAAATGCAAAGGTGTCAGCGCTTTCTCCTTGGCAGATTTTTGGCAGCAACTGAACCGTCCAACCACTGCTGCGCACTTCCTGCAGGATGTCTGGCACGTGGGACCGATCTTTTTGCTGTGGCAGGTCTGGCTGGAGCGCAACAGGAGAATTTTTAATGATGAAAGGCTGGAAGCGGCTCAGGTGTGGCGCAGAATCTCCAGAATGATTCAGGAGTCGGTGGAGGCAAAAAGTGAGGTCGCGCTGCCTTTGAACAGGGACGATGCAGGGGTGCTGGACAGACTGGGAATTGGCAAGCTCACGCCTAGCTCTGCGTGTGTGAGGAGAGGAGAGGGATTGCAACAAAAAATTCAGCGAACTGGTAAGTGGACGATTCCCCCTACTGGTTTTTTAAAAATCAACACGGACGGTTCATCCAGAGGTAATCCTGGTCCGTCTGGTATTGGTGGTATTGCCCGGGATGCTTCGGGAGCGGTGATTTTCATTTTTTCGGAATATAGGGGAGACCAGACGGTCAATCGTATGGAGGGGCTTGCCATTTTGTATGCAATGCGACGGGCTTATGAGACCGGCTGGAGGAAGGTGATATGTGAGGCGGATTCGCTAATCCTGATCAATATGATCAATGATCGGCAAATTAATGATGTGAATTGGCAGATATCCTTGGTTGTTCAGCAGATTTTACAGATCAGCCAGTGTATGGATTCGGTGATTTTTGCCCATGTTCCGAGAGAATGGAATAAGGCGGCGGATTGTTTGGCCAGATGGGCTTCCGATGGTACGGAAGGGAGACATGTGGATGATGAGGTTCAGTTGCCGAGGGATATTAGAATTAATTTGGAAAGGATATTGTCGGAGGACAGGGAGTGTTGATCGGGCTGTGGAGTCCTGATGTTTTGTAGTGGCCGATTTGGCTGGTTTTGTCTGTGTAAAGTTATTTCTTGATTTTGAATAAAGTTTTTACCCCTGGTTAATTTTAAAAAAAAATTTAATTACTTACCCATGTAAGCCAAAAGTTAATAATAACCACTTAGACATTAATTGTTCTAGCACTCTTCCTTAATGTTAAGTGGAGGTAAAAGTCATATCCACCATAAAAGAATTATACTATGTGCAAAATTTGAAGGATTTAAAAACTTTCATCATGTCAAAAGTCACTTTTTGAAATAAAAAGAATTATAATTCATAAATTACCTGAAAATAAATTTAGGCTAGCATGATTGTGAGATTACATCTCACTGTTTCTCATAAATAATCATTAAGCATATTTGGAACCTTTTATAACCTAAGGACCTCCTTTAAAAATTATATATTTTAAATATATTGGGATACACAAGTAAAAATTTCACATGAAGTTAACTCAAATAAATTTCACATAATTTTTTTATAATAATTTACAAATGAGAAGTATAGAGAAGAAGAAGAAACACATAGTCATTGAAAAGTGATATTATCATGCACACTCCCCCTCAATAACAACTTTGAGAGCCCTAACATTGCATGAAATTGACAAAACTTAATAGCATTAAGTGATTTTGTGAAGATATCTACCACTTGTTCATTCATAAAATAAAACTACAACTTAATATCACCATTGAAGATATTCTCTCAAATGAAATGCACATGAACTTCAATATATTTAGTTTTTTGGTACTGCATTAGATTTTTTGTCAGAGTTATACAACTTTGGTTATCACAATAAAAGATAGTACTCTAGAAAACTTTTAAATAAAATTCTTTCAATAAATTTTGTAGTCACATGACTTTTTTAACAGCTTCTATAGTACTTTTGTACTCAGCTTCTGTAGAAAAGAGAGATAGTAAGTTGCTTCTTACTTCTCTAAGTGATAGCACCTACATCAAACTTAAACATATATTCAAAAATAAATTTTTGATCTAAAGTATCATCAGCATGATCAACATCGTAATAATCATATAATTTAAAATTATCAATGAAAAAATAAAATAAATCATAATTAATAATTCATTTTATATAATAAAAGATACATTTAACTAATTTCTAATGTTTCAAATATGGACCCTACATAAATCTAAAAGCAACATTAATAACATATAAATTATTTGACTTAGTAATGGTTAGATAAATCAAACTTCTAATAAGTTGTTTATATAAACTAGGGTTAGATTTTTCACATATAAGTTTATGATCAAGTTTAATACCGACTTCAATAGTAGTGATAGATTTACAATCAAGCATGTTAAACTTAACAAGAATATTATGTGTATATTGAGATTATGATATAATAATTGAATTTTAATTTTGAAATATAGTTATTCTTAAAAAATGATGTAGAATGTTTAAATCAATCATTTCAAATATTTGACTTAATTTATTCTTATATTTATGAATTAAACTAGTTAGATTGTTAGTAATCAATAAATCATCAACATATAATACAATTAAAATCAAATGATCATTTTCAATTTTAACAAAGAGATCATTATCTAAATAGCATTTAAAAAAATTAAATTCTTAAAAAAAGAAATTAGAATATCAAATTCGAGGAGCTTGTTTTAAGCTATACAAAGATTTTTTTTAACTTGCATACATAATGTTCTTTGTTAGGATCAGTGAAACCTTTAGGTTGAGTCATATAAATGTATTCTTCTAAATCATCATTTACAAATATATTTTTAATATCTATTTGATGGATAACCCAATCATTTTACGCTGTAAGTGTAATAAAAAGTCTAACAGTACTCATTTTTTCTATAGGAGCAAATGTTTTAATATAGTTAACCTTAAGTTTTTGAGTAAATCTACGAACAACTGATCTAGCTTTAAACTTATCAATTTTATCAATTGAATTATTTTTGATCTTATAAAGCTATCTACAACTAACAATATGTCTTTTAGGTGGAGGAGGGACAACGTCTCAACTCTAATTTTTAATTAAGATATTATATTCAGATTGCATAACAATATTTCATCTATCATTTTAAATAATTTTTTCAAAAAATTGAAGTTGATATTCATATATAGTCATTAAAACATGATAAAAATATTGATTTCTAGTTAATTTATTAAAGTTATTAACATTAGAAGATTGAATTAGAGATTTTACTCATTTAGATCTTTGAGATTGGATATGGAATTCATGAGATTCCTCAGACTAAGTTATTCAAAACTATATCAACATCTTCACAAATATTTATTTTATCACAAAGAGAAACATAAGAGTTAGGTTCATCAATAAAAGAACACTGAAAAAGATCTACAAAAGGCATACAAAAAGATTTTTCAAGAATAAAAATATTCCTATTTTTAATGATTTGATGTTTAAAGGGATCATATAATCTTAAAATTTTAATCTTACCTCTATATCTTACTAAAATGCAATAATAAGAAGTGGGGTCAAGATTTTTTTTTTTTACTTTAACGATAAAGATAGAAGCGAGAATGTCAAAAATTTGAAAATGAGTCGCACTAAGTTTTTTCTTAGTCCACATTTTTAAAAGAGTAGAAAGATACGAAGATTTGGTAAGGACTCTATTCAAAATATGAACAATAATGTTCATGGCTTGGACCCATAAGAACCTAGAAATATTTGTAGATTACAACATTGTTCTACCCATTTTTATGGTGTAATTTTTCTTTTAGTAGTACTATTTTATTGAGGGAAATAAAGGGTTGTTAGTTCCCTTTGAATACTAAAATTAATGTAAAAAAAATCAATCTTTTTATTAATATAGTCACTACCATGATCAATTCTTAATATCTTAATAGATAAATTAGATATATTTTCAATACAAGCTTTAAATTCTTTAAACGTAAAAAAAAAATTAAATTTATTTTTAATAAAATAAGATCATATCATTCTAAAATAATCATCAATAAATGTAATAATATATAATGAACCATTAAAAGAAGTACTTATAAATGACTTACAAAATCACTATATATTAATTTTAGAAGATGTGAAGAATTTGTATCATGATTCTTGTGAGAAGGATTAGTATGTTGTTTATCATATATGTAACCCTCACAAATTTCATAATGAAAGGGGATAGAAGGAAGTCCAATAATAAGATTATTTACATATAGATCATGTAAGCTTTCAAAATTAACATGTCTTAATCTTTTAAATCATAACTAAGATTCATTTTTATTATGCGATGAAAGCATACATGCAGAAGACAAAGAGAAGACATATAAATTATTTTTTTGAACACCTTCAACAATCAATGATCTAGATTGATTTCTAATAAATAAAATATCTTTAAACAAAGTTACAATAAAATTATCATTAATAAGTTGAGAACAAAATATTAAATTCTTTTAAAACTTAGGTATATAGAAAACATCATTAATAACAATATTTTTTTTTTAAATTTTTCCATGTTTAGTTGCTTCTAAAAATGAATTATCTTCTAAATAAATTATTTCAAAGATATCTCTAAAATCATATAAAATATTAGATAAGTATGTCATATGGTGCTATGCACCGTTATTCAAAATTCATTCATTTTTATTTGAGATAAATAAAATAACATATAAAATAATAATATTCCAATTTTAATTGTTATTTTGATTAAGATTTTAATTATTATGTTTGTTTTGATTAGATTTTTTATTTTTGTAATTTTTAGAAGATTCATTGTTAATTATATCTTTATTTTTATAACATGTTTCCCTTCTATGATCAAATTTATCACATAAATTGTAATTTTGAATGAATTTAGGTGTATAACTTTTATTATCAGAGTTTTTGTTTCTCTATTTATTTTTAGTAGAATATAAGATTAGATTTTTTATTTTTAGTGATATCAAAAATATTATTTTGAGTGAGAAGTGTTTGAGTAGCATTCTCTTTAGAATCAAAATTTTTCATAACTTATTTTTATTGAGAAAACAAGGTGGTAAGGTCAGAAATATCTTGCTCATATTGATACTTATAATTCAAAATTAAAATAATTTTTTAAATTTTTTCATGAATATTTAACTGAATGATAAAATAAAATAACTAATATTAAATTAAATTATAATTACATCGATCTAATTGAGGTTTCATGTTATTAATTTTAGCTAAAAAATTACAATTTGTTGATCACCCTTCATAAGTGTTGTCAGCAATTCAAGGATTAACTTAATGATCTTTGTGAGACGAGTGCCCTCATGCATAGATTCAAGAAATTTTCAAGCTTCGCAAGAAGATTCCTGATTATCAATGTGGATAAAGTATTAATTTTTAACACTCTATAAGATAATATAAGATAATAGACATAGCTTCATACGATTTTTGTTGAAATGCATTGGTAAGCTCAAGAGTCACATGCCATCCAGATGAAGTTTTATTAGTCCCAATGACAAAATTCTATAATTTATAAGCTGTAAATTTAGCTTTAACATAAATTTTTCAAATGTTATAATTATTTTCATTAAGTATTTGAAATTTGTCTAAAGAAAAATGAGGCGAAGCCATGACTTCCCTTTAAACATGACAGTATCTAAATGTTTAAAAAACAATCTTTTAAGTATGAATTTAAAAAAATAATAATAATTAAAATAAATTTAAAAAAGTAAATACACATTTTTTGTTAAAATTAAAGCTTGATAAAACAAGAAATTTTCACAAAATTGTGATAAAGTAATGTGTAACAAGTGTCACAAAATATATTAAAAATAAGAACAATTTTATGATTTAACTTTTTTAAATGATTTTTTTGAACTATTTATAAAATAAAGTGATTGAGCATGTAATTATATTTACATATACAATTTATATGCTAATTAAAGTAAAAAATTGAAATAAAGTTGCATAATTAGAGGTGTTGAAAGAATCACACTCATAATGACTTCCTAAGCATAATTATTAAAAAAGCTGTAAAAACAATAATATAAATATTCAAAATAAAAAATGACCCACTCCAATGCATTTGAAATGTGCTAAAACTATAAGATCGATTGGTTGGATGACTATACTTACCTAAGTTTAAGCTACATCAAGCATAAAAAAATTGACTAATCGATAAGTCGAGCAATTTTCACGTAATAAAGAAAACACGCAATCCAAAAAATAAAATTCAAATTAAATTAATTTTTAATAAAGTCAATAATAACAATAATAATAATAATAAAAATGTTATTGATAATTGAACACTAGACTTATCTCAAGTTTTTATCAAAAAAAATTATAATCACCGACTTATCTAAGAGTGGATTCAAAGGTTCACATGCAAAATATTATATTTAATTATTTTTATGATTGTGTTTTTTTTTTTGAAATATAAAGAAATATTTATTTATTGTGCATTTAAATAAAAGTAAAAAATAAATTACTCGTTTTTTTAATTTTTTGGTGAAATAATTTAATAAAAGGTAAATCAAATTTATAAAATTAAAAAATAAATTATTTTTTAAATATTTGAAAGAAGTTTAAACTTACCTTAATATTTATTGTAAGTAGAAATGGTGCAGGTTTGGGAGGAGAGAATTGTTTTTTGAGGGAGATAGAGGTCTTCTCATACTTCAAAATTTATAAACCTTTTTGAAATCTTTCCACAATGCTAATAAGTCTTCTGAAAAAAAAATTGGTGTCAAAAATATTTTTTGTCAACCTCCTGGACTATATAGGTACATTAATGGAGGAAAAAAAATTTGAATACGCTGATCTAGAGTTTATTGCATGGATCCTTATCTTTGCAAAATTAAATGAATAAAACTTTCATAAAGCAATTTGATGCACATAAATCTGAGTTTCGATTTTTTAAAGTGCTCAGGGCATACAATGGCATCCAATTGCCTAAGCTTTGAATAAATTAAAATATCAATTTAATATTCTATATATTTGCTGATCAAAATCCTTTCTCGTGGCTCTGATAGGATGATATAATATATAAGAATGTAATAATTACAGATCTAGAAGAGATTTAATGAGTAAATCATAATATATAATGAGTCCAGATCAATAAACACTACACATGTATTTATCTTGAGAAAAACTTCAAAAAAATAAAAAAGTCAATAAAATGATATTCAATATTGAGAAATAATAATAATCCTAATACATCAAATCTTCTTCATCTCACTCCTCAGATAAATTCTTCATAAATTTGTCTCAGACAAGTATTTACCACACGCAAGAATACTTGAATAGTTTTGTGTTTGAGATATATTTTAAATAGAAGTAAAACCCTATTTATAATGATTAACGAAGGGATGTGACCATTGTGAAAATAATGGGTCCATCCACCCCAATAAATTCAATTAATAAATATTTGGTAAATATTAAATAACTATAATAAAATTATTTATTTTCTCAAAATTTACACCTCGAATAAATAAATAATATATTATTATTTATTTAATTACTTATCAATGTAAGCCAAGAGTTAATAATAACCTCCTAGACATTAATTGTTCTAACACTCCTCATTAATGTTAAGTGGGGATAAAAGCCATAGCCACTATAAAAAAATTATAATATGTGCAAAATTTAAAGAATTTAATTTTTTTTTTATCATGTTAAAGATTATTTTTTGAAACAAAATAAATTATAATCCTTTAAATTACTCGAAAGTAAATTTAAGCTATCATGATTATGAGATTACATCTCACTATTTTTCATAAATAATCACCAAGTATATTTAAAGTTTTTTATAACATAAGGATCATTACAAATTATGCTTTTAAATGTATTAAGATACACAAGTAAAATTTCTACACAAAATTTACTTAAATCAAATAACTTTCACACGAAATTTTTACAATGCTTTACAAATAAGAAGTATAAATGAAGAAAAAATACATCGATGTTAGAAAGTGGCATTGTAATGCACACTCCTCTTTGATGGTAACTCTGAGAAACTTAATATTGCACAAAATTGATAAAATTTAGTAGTATCAAATAATTTTTTGAAGATGTTTGTCATTTATTTATTCATAAAATAAAATTACAGATTAATATCAATATGAAAGACTTTCTCTTGGATGAAATGCACATGAATTTCAATATATTTAGTTTTTTGATGTTGCATCAATTTTTTTCATCAGAAATATATAATTTTAGTTATCACAATGAAAGATGATAATCTGAGAAACATCTAAATGAAATTAGTTTAATAAACTTCATAGTCACATAGCTTTTTTAACAATTTTTATATCATTTTTGTACTCAATTTTTGTAGAAAAAAGAGAGACAATATTTACTTCTTGCTGCTGTAAGTGATAGTACCTACATAAAACTTAAACATATATCTAAAAGTAGATTTGCAATCTAAAATATTATTAGCATGAACATCACAATAATCATATAATTTAACATTATTAATAAAATAATAAAATAAATCATAAGTAATAGTTTCTTTGATATAACAAAAGATATGTTTAACTAATATCTAAATATGGATTTTACCTAAATTTAGAAGTAATAGTAATAACATATAAAATATCTGATCTAGTAATAATTAGATAAATCAAACTTTAAATACTGTCTATATAAAGTAGTGATAATTTTTTACATAAAAGTTTAGGATCAAGTTTAATACCAATTTCAATAGTAACAATAGATTTACAATCAAGCATGTCAAATTTAATAAAAAGATTATATGCATATTGATATTATGATACAACAATTGAATTTTTATTTTAAAATATAATCATTTCAATATTTAATTTAATTTATCTTTATATTTATGAATTAAACTAATTACATCGTTAGTAATCGATAAATCATCAACATATAATATAATCATAATCAAATGATTATTTTCAATTTTAACAAAGAGATCATTATTAAGATGATTGGGGAAAATCTAGTTGAGTCAGGGGCGGTCAAGACCTTGGACTCCCACTTCTTGTCTCCTCCAAAATGATTGTTATATCTTGGAATGTTAGGGCCTTGAATAGTGGCCCTAGACAAAAAGCTATTCGAGATTGGTTAGGAATCATTGTCTAGATATTCTCTTTCTCCAGAAAACTAAGATTTCAGTGGAGTATATGTTGAGTCTTGCACCCAAGCTATGGAGGCAAGGTTTATGCCAATGCATAGGGGCACAAGGTTCTGCGGGAGGCGTGGCTTGTCTTTGGAATCCACGCAAGGTGCAGCTGGTGTCATGGATCGCCTTTAGGTCTTCACTTTATTTGGTTTCCTTATGCATTGAGTTGGGAGAGTACGTTCTTCTTTTGAATGTCTATGCCCCCACTGACTTCCAAGGTAAGCTTCAGGTCTGAAATAACATCCATTTAGTTCGTAGGGGTTTTCTTTATCTGCCATGGATTATGGCTGGTGATTTCAATGCTATCTTGGACCTAACAGAAAAAAGGGAGGGAATGCTAAATTGGAACCATCTTCCTCTTTGCTTCGAGACAAGATTTTAGAGCTCAACCTGGTGGATATTAAGCCTTATAATGGGAAGTTGACCTGGCACAATAGGAGGATGGATGACAACTTTATTGCTGAGCGTATTGACAAATTCATGACTTCTTGTTATTGGGTGGGCAGCTTATGGTCTTTGAGTTTTGAGATCCTGGACTGGAGAGGCTCCAACCATTAGCCAATTAAGCTTCACATATATTCAAATTATATGCAGAGGAAACTGTCATTCAAATTTCAACTCATGTGGCTCAGGGACCAGACTTTGTATGGTCGAGATGCTAATTGGTGGAGAATTGGGAGGTTGGCGACTGGTACAACAATGTACACTTTTGCTAAGCTGCTTCAGTTTGTGAAATATCAGCTCAAGAGGTGGAATATGTTGAGCTTTGGAAACATCTTTTAGGAAAAGAAAGATGTGCAAGAGGAGTTAAATATCATTATCAGGCTGATTAGAGAGGAGGAGATGTCTGAATCTTTGTTGAGGGATGAAGCGATGGCTGTCAAGAGAGTGGAGTAATGGGAGTTGAGGGAGGAAATTTTTTGGAAGTAGAAAGCCAGGGTCGAGTGGCTGAAGGAGGGCGACAGGAATACAACCTTCTTCTTCAACTCAGTTAGAGCCAGACAACATGGAAACATGATAACTTCTTTGGTTTCAGACAGTGGAGAGACTATCTCTTCTACGAGGGATATGTGTAATGAAGCTGTTCAATATTTCACTTCTATTTTTAGGGAAGAAGGACAGAGGGGAATTGCTGCTTAGGATCAAATACTCTCCTGTATTCCCAATTTAGTATTCCAGGATATGAAAGAGCAGCTAATGCATCTAATTAACATCGAGGAGCTTAAAAAGATTGTCTTCATGATGAAAAAAGGTAAGGCACTAGGCCCAAATGGATTTCTGATTGAATTTTTTAGGAGTTTTGGAAAATCATCAAACTTGATCTATTGGTTGTAGTTCAAGAGTCTCAAATTAACAAACAAATGCTTCGGGCCTTAAACTTGACTTTTCTGACTCTCATTCCCAAGAGAGAAGGGGTTGATCACCTAAGTCAATTCAGGCATATTTCCCTCTGCAATGTTGTCTATAAAATTATATCGAAGTTGATAGCTGAAAGATTAAAAAAGTGGCTGGGGGTGCTAGTCTCAGAGGAACAAAGCAGTTGTGTGGAGGGGTGACAGATTTTAGATGGAATTGTGGTGGCTACTGAGGCTATCCACTCAATGTCCAAATCCAGGGAGAAGGCGATGTTCATGAAGCTGGACATGTCTAAGGCATATGACAGGGTCCAATGGTCCTTTTTTCAGAAGGTTTTGGTTGCTTTTGGATTCGAGGAGGATTGGATCAGCTAGGTAATGAGCTGTGTGAATTTGATTTCATTCTCTATCTTGGTGAATGGGGAGCACTCACAACTCTTTGGAGCCTCGCGTGGCCTGCAACAAAGGGATCCATTATTTTCCTACTTGTTTCTTCTTCTGGCGAAAGGTCTTGGGTGACTGATTAGGAAAAAGACTGGAGAAGGTGCTATTCAGGAATGGAGGTGGGGAGGTAACCTTTCGGTTCTTTCTCATCTTCAATTTGTGGATGATGTGGCATTGATGGGTATGGCTACTATGAGGGAGGAAGCTAATTTTTGTAGTGGTTTGGATGCTTACTTGGCTACCATGGGACAGGTAATTAATGAGGACAAATCATTCATTTTTTTTCAACACTCTGCCACCCATTCAAAGAAGAGTCGCTGATATTCTTTGCTTCCAAATTGGTAGCCTTCTGGTTCTTTATCTTGGTATACCTATATTTGCTGAGAGACAGTCCAAGGAATCGTGGCAAGGGATTATGGACAAGTTCAGGGCTAAGGTGAATCATTGGACCAATAGGTGGCTGTCCTTCACCAGTCGAATACAGCTGATCCAGTCGATGGTGCAGGCATTTCCTCTATACAGGTGTATGCTCCAGGTGGCACCAGTGAGTTTTGTTAAAGATCTTGACTCCTTGGCAAAATAATTTTTATGGACAGGTAACTTGTCTTTGATGAAGTGGAGCTTGATTAGATGGGAGATTATTTATAGCCCAAAAAGGTTTGGTGGCTTGGGGCTGTGGCAGTTAGTCTTGGCAGGTACGGCCCTGGTAGCGAAACTGTATTAGAGATGGTGTGAGGAACAAGATCACGTGTGGGCCAGGATCTTGTCATATAAGTATTTTTTTGGGGTTCCTACGAAAGATATCCCCAGATATAGTTTGTCAGGTAATGGATCAGTGATCTGGGATACTCTCAAAAAAGGAGCTACTTTGATTAAGAGAGGTCTTTTTTGGATCTATAGGGGGTAATGAGATGCAATTTTGGTATGATTCAAGGGACAGTTTTCCTCCTCTGATTACTCAATATCCACATCTTGATGGTCTTGCGCAGAGATTTAGTGAGGCTAGATGGATTAAGGTGTGTGCTTACAAATCCTTCCTTATTCATGATCAATTGACAAAGGCGAAGTGGAAGGAGCATGAAGAATGGCCAATTATTGGTATGGAGGATGAGTACGCTGAGCTTCATTAGATCCTTGCTGGTTGCTACTGTTGCGCACTCAGGGAGAATGACTTGCTAGCTTGGTCCCCTCATCCTAAGGGGAAATACACGATCTCGACAGGTTACCAAGAGTTGATAGCGCAACAATGTGGCGCTGGAGGGGAAGTTCCATGGTGGAAAAGAGTGTGGAGCAGCTTATCTTGGCCAAATTGCAATTGCTTCATCTAGACATTGACTTGGAATCGCTGTTTGATCTGGGAGAATATTAGACAGAGAGGCTTTGTTGGTCTTTCACGTTGTGTCCTATGTAATGGAATAGAGGAGGAATCGTCTCATTTATTTTTCAGTTGCCCTTTCACTCTTCATTTGTGGCACACTTGGTGGGACGCATGGAGGTGTCAATATTTGCACGCTTCTTTCCTAGTAGAGTTTTGGTCCAGATTGGGCAGGCCGCCCTCTGCTGCTTACTTCCTATAGGAGGCGTGGTATACTGGACCCATTTTTCTGTTGTGGCAAGTTTGGCTTGAGTGAGACTGCCAAATTTTTAAAGAGAAAAAGTTGGCGATTCACCAGGTATGGAACAAAATTATTGGAATGTTACAGGAGACTATGGAAGCAAAGAGTGAAATCATGTTGCCTCTTGAGCAGGGAGACGCATATTTGGTTAAAATTTTAGGCATTCAGAGTATCTCTCTGGCCTCTGCTTGCTTGAGGCGTCGCTGAGGTGGGAAGCAAAAAATTTAGAGTGGGAAATAGACACCCCCTCCTGAAGGTTTTTTGAAATTTAACACTGATGGTTCTTCCAGAGGTAATCCTGGCCCGACTGGGATAGGTGGGATTGGTAGAGATTCCTCTGGAGCTGTTATTTTTATTTTTTCAGCCCACATGGGAGAGCAGACGGTGAACAGGATAGAAGGATTAGCTATTTTGTATGATTTGAAGAGAGCTTATGAGTTAGGCTGGCGAAGGGTGGAGTGTGAAGCCGACTCACAAATTCTGATTAATATGATTTGAGAGAAGAAATTTAATGATGTGAGCTGGCAACTATCTTTGATAATGCAACAGATATTTCAGATTAATTCGCTTATAGATTTTGTGTCTTTTGCTCATGTTTTGAGGGAATGGAACGGGGCCGCAGATTTCTTGGTGAAGTGGGCTTCTGAGGATGTTGGTGGCTGCAGGGTGGATGAATGGGCGTTGTTGCCCGAGGAGGTGTGTCGAAACTTGGATAGGATTCTTAGAGAGGACGAAGATGGTGTTGGGACGTGACAGTTTTTGGTGTTTCATTTCTGTGTTTTCATGGGCTTTTGGGGATGTGGCCCTTTGATGTATTGTAATATTTTTAGAAATTAATAAAGTTTTTACCCCTTTTTTTTAAAAAAACAAAAAAGAGATCATTATTTGAATAAAGTTAAAAAAAATTAATTACTTAAAAAAAAATTAGAATATCAAACTCAAAAAACTTGTTTTAAGCTATACAAAGAGTTTTTTAACTAGCATACATAATATTCTCTGTTAAGATCAGTGAAATTTTTAGATCGAGTCATAAATTTTTCTTCTAAATCATCATTTAAAAATGCATTCTTAACATTCATTTAGTGGATAACCTAATCATTTTGGCTTGCAAGAGTAATAATAAGTCTAACAGTACTTATTTTTGTTATAAGAGAAAAAATTTCAACATAGTCAACCTCGAATTTTTGAGTAAACTCATGAGTAATTAATCTAATTTTAAATTTGTCAATTTTATCAATTGAATTATATTTGATCTTATAAAACTACTTATAACTGACAATATACCTTTTAAGCAGAAGAGAGACAATTTTAAATCTGATTTTTAATTAAAGTATTATACTCAACGTGCTTAGCAATATTTTATCTTTCATCTTGAGTAATTTTCTCAAAAAATTGAGATTCACATTCATACACAATCATTAAAATATGATAAAAATGTTAATTTTTAATTAATTTATTAAGATTATCAACAATAGAAGATTAAATTAAAGATTTTACTCATTTAAGTTTTTTAGACTCTAAGTTATCCAAAATTAGATCAACATGATCAAAGTCAACTGTTTCATCACAAAAAAAATATGAGATTTAGATTCATCAATAAAAAAATACTGAAAAAGATCCACATAAAATTTATAAAATAATTTTTCAAAAATAAAAATATTCCTATTCTCAATGATATGATGTTTAAAGGGATCATAATTTTAAACCTTTAGTATTACCTCCATATCTTACAAAAATAAGAAGTGAGGTCAAGCTTCTTCCTTTTAACTTTAAGGACAAAGAAGCAAAATTATTAAATTTTTTAAGATAAATCACACTAATGTTTTTTTAGTCTATATTTTTTAAAAAATAAAAAGATGCAAGATTTTGGTAGGGACTCTATTCAAAATATAAACATTGATGTTCATGACTTTGGTTCATAAGAACTTAGTAATGTTTGTAGATTGTAACATTGTTCTAGTCATTTTTATAATGTAATTTTTTCTTTTAGTAATACTATTTTGTTGAGGAGAATAGACAGTTGTTAGTTCTATTTAAATATCATAATTAATTTAAAAAAAATAAAACTCTTTACTAACATATTCATCATTATCAGTTTTTAATCTTTTAATAGATAAATTAGATGCATTTTCAACATAAGTTTTAAATTCTTTAAATTAGAAAAAATATCAATTTTTTTTTAATGAAATAAGATTAAATCATTCTAAAATAATCATCAATAAATATAATAATATATAATGAACCATTAAGAGAAGTAACTTTTAAAGGACTTACAACATCACTATGTATTAATTCTAAAAGATGTGAAAAATTCATTTCACGATTATTGTGAAAATGGTTAGTATGTTGCTTATCACATAAGTAACCCTCATAAAATTTATGATGAAAGATGATAGAAAACAGTCTAATAATAAAATTATTTATAGATATATCATGTAAACTTTTAAAATTAACATATCTTAATCTTTCATGTCATAACTGAGATTTATTTTTATTATGCGATGAAAATATACATGCAAAAAAAAAAGAGAAGATTCATAAACCATTCTTTTGAACACCTTCAACAATCAATGATCCAAATTAATTTTTAATGGATCAACTATCTTTAAGCAAATATATAATAAAATTATTATTAGTAAGTTGAGAATAAAGTAACAATTTTTTTAAGTTTAAGTACATAAAAAAATTATTAAGAACATTTGAAAATTTTATTTTTTCATGTTTAATTGCTTCTAAAAATGAATTATCTCTTAAAATATTTTTTTCTAAAAATATTTCTAAAATCATATTAAACATCAGATAAACATGTTTTATGGTGTGATGCACCGCTATCTAAAACTCATTCATTTTTATTTGAAGTAAATAAAGTAGTATATAAAATAATAACATTCTGAATCTGATTGTTATTTTGATTAGGGTTTTGATTTTTCTACCTATTTTGATTAGATTTTTTCTTTTTGTTATTTTTAAAAGATTGATTTTTAATTCTATCTTTGTTTTTATAACATGTTTTTTTATATTATCAAATTTACTACATAGATTATAATTTTTATTGAATTTAAGTGTATGATTTTTATTACCAATTTTTTTGTTTTTGTGTTTATTTTTAATATAATTTAAGATTAAATTTTTGATTTTTAGTGTTATCAAAAATATTATTATGAGTGATAAGTGTTTGAGTAGCATTTTCTTTAGAATCAAAATTTATCATAACGTACTTTACTTGAATAAAGAGAACAGACAAGGTGGTAAGGTCATGGATATCTTGCTTAGTTTGATACTTAAAATTTAAAATTGAAATACATTTTTTAAATATTTTATGAATATTTAACTGAATGATAAAATAAAGCAACTGATATTAAATTAAATTACAATTACATCCATTTAACTGAGCTTTATTATTTTTAATTTTAGTTAAAAAATTCATAACTTTTTCATCACCTTTCATAGGTGTTGTTAGCAATTCAAAGATTAAATTAATAATCTTTGAGAGATGAGTACTTTCGTGCATGGATTCAAAAAAATTCTAAATTTCGTAGGGAGATCCCTGATTACTAATGTGGATAATAAATTTATTCTTAACACTTCGTAAGATAATGAACATAGCTTTCTGTAACTTCTGTTGAAAAACATTGATAAATTCAGGGGTCATGTCATTCAGACGGAGCTTTTTCAGTCTCAATGACAATATTCTATAATTTATGAATCATAAATTTAACTTTAACATAAATTTTTCAAATGTTATAATTATTTCTATTAAATATTTAGGATTTGTCTAAAAAAAATGAAATGAAACCATGACTTCCCTTTAAACACAATAGTATCTAAATATTTAAAAAATAAAATTTTAAGTGTTAATTTAAAAAATTATTTATAATTAAAACAAATTTGAAAAAGTAAATATACATTTTTTGTTCAAATTAAAGCTTGATAAAGCAAAAAAAATTTACAAATTTGTGACAAAGCAATGTGTAACAAGTGTCATAAAATACACTAAAAATAAGAACAATTTTATGATTTAACCCTTTTAAATGAATTTTTTTGAACTATTTTAAAAATAAAGTGAATTGAACATGTAACTATATTTAGATCTATAATTTATATGCTAATCAAAGTAAAAAATAAAATAAAAATTACATAAATTTAAGTGTTGAAAGAGTCACTCATAATGACCATCTAAATATAATTATTAAAAATATAAAAATAATAATAAAAGTATTTAAAACAAAAAATGAACCACTTCAATGCATCTAGAACATGCTAAAATTTTAAGATCAACTGGTTGGATGACTATATTTACTTAAGTTTAGACTACATCAAGCGTTAAAAGAAAAACTAATTGATGTAACAAAAATTTTCACATTAAAAAGAAGGCACACAATCCAAGAAATAAAATTCAAATTGAATTAATTTTCAATTAATTTTGACTAAAATCAACAAGAAGATAAAAATAAAAAAATGCTAGTGATAATTGACCACTAAACTTATTTCAATTTTTTATCAAAAAATATTATAATCACCAACTTATCTAAGAGTGGATTCAAAGGTTCACATGCAAAATATTATATTTAATTATTTTTATCTGATTTTTTTAAAAATAAATAAAAATTTATTGTGCATGTAAATAAAAGTAAAAACAAATTACTTGTTTTTTTAATTTTTTGGTAAAATAAGTTATTAAAAGGTAAATCAAATTTATAAAATTAAACAATAAGTTACTTTTTAAATATTTGAAAGAATTTTATATTTTAATATTTTTTGTAGGTAAAAATGACACAGTTCTGGGAGGAAAAAAAAAACTTATGGGAGATAAACACATATTAAAAAGTAGATTTTTGATATAAAGTATCATCAGTATGATTTGCATCACAATAATCATATAATTTAACATTATCCATTGAAGAATAAAATAAACTATAATTAATATTTTTTTGATATAACGAAAGATACATTTAACTAATTTTTAATAATTTAAATATGGACCTTACATAAATTTAGAAGCAACATTAATAACATATATATTTTCTAAACTAATAATGGTTAGATAAATCTAACTTCTAATACGCTGTTTATACAAAGTGGGATTAAATTTTTGATTTAAAATATCAACATAGTCAGCATCACAATAATCATATAATTAAATATTATTAATATAAAAATAAAATAAACCATAATTAATATTTTTTTGATATAATGAAAGATGCATTTAACTAATTTTTAATGTTCTAAATATGGACCTTACATAAATCTAGAAGCAACATTAATAATATATGAATTATCTACATCAAACTTAAACACATTCAAAAGTAGATTTTCGATCTAAAATATCACTAGCATGGTCAACATCATAATAACTATATATTTTAACATTATCAATGAAAGAATAAAATAAATCATAATTAATAGTTCTTTTGATATAACAAAAGATACATTTAACTAATTTTTAATATTTTAAATATGAATCTTATGTAAATTTAGAAGCAACATTAATAACATATGAATTATCTATATTAATAATGGTTAGATAAATCAATTTTCTAATAAACTATTTATATTAAGTAAGGTTAGATTTTTCATATGTAAATTTATGATCAAGTTTAATATCAATTTTAATAGTAGTGATAGATTTACAATCAAACATGTTAAACTTAACAAGAATATTATGTGCATACTGAGATTGTGATACAATAATTAAATTTTAATCTTGAAATTTAATCATTTTAAAAAAATGATGTAGAATACCTAAATCGATCATTTCAAATATTTGACTTAGTTTATTCTTATATTTATGAATTAAACTAGTTAGATCGTCAGTAATCAATAAATCATCAACATATAATACAATTAGAATCAAATAACTATATTTAATTTTAACAAAAACATTATTATCTAAATAGCATTTATAAAAACCTAATTTTTTGAAAAAAAAAGTAATTTTAAAATATCCAACTCGAAGAGCTTGTTTTAAGCTATACAAAGATTTTTTTAATTTGTATACATAATGTTCTCTGTTAAGATTAATGAAAATTTTAAGTTGAGTCATATAGATTTCTTCTTCTAAATCATCATTTAGAAATATATTTTTGACATTTATTTGGTGGATAATCCAACCATTTTGGATTGTAAGAATAATAAAAAATCTAATAGTACTCATTTTTACGATAGGAACAAATATTTTAATATAGCCAATCTTGAGTTTTTAAATAAATCTAAGAACAACTAATCTAACTTTAAACTTATCAATTTTATCAATTGAATTATATTTGATCTTATAAAGCCACTTACAACTGACAATATATCTTGTAAATAAAGGAGGGAGAAGGTCCTAAGTCTAATTTTTTATTAAGACAAATTTAACTTGTATAACAACACTCCATCTATCATTTTGAATGATTTTTTTAAAAAATTGAGATTGATATCCATACATAATCATTAAAACATGATAACAATGTTGACTTCTAGTTAATTTATTAAAGTTATCAACATTAAAAGATTGAATTAGAGATTCTACCTATTTAGATCTTTTAGATTGAATATGAAACTCAAGAGGTTTCTCAAACTCTAAATTATCTAAAACTAGATCAACATTCTCAAAAGTATTTATTTTATCACAAAGAGCAACATAAGAGTCACGTTTATCAATATAAAAACATTGAAAAGAATTCATAAAACAATACAATTTTTTTTTAAGAATAAGAATATTTCTATTCTCAATGATCTGATATTTAAAAAGATCATATACTCTTAAACCTTTAGTCTTACCTCTATATCTCACAAAAATGCAATAATAGAAAGTGGGGTCAAGCTTCTTTTTAACTTTAAAGATAAAGATAGAAGTAAGACTGCCAAAAATCTTAAGATGAACCACATTAAATTTCTTCTTAGTCTACATTTTTAAAAAAGTAGAAAGATGCGAGAATTTGGTAGGGACTGTTCAAAATATGAACAATAATGTTCATGACTTCGACTCATAAAAATCTACGAATATTTGTAGATTATAACATTGTTCTAACCATTTCTATGATGGTGTAGTTTTTCTTTTAGCAATATTATTTTCTGAAAAAAATAAAGAGTTGTTAGTTCCATTTGAATACTACAGCTAATATAAAAAGAATCAAACTCGTTATTAAAATATTCACTATCATTATCAGTTCTTAATATCTTAATAGATAAATTAGATGTATTTTTAACATAAAATTTAAATTTTTTAAACTTAAAAAAATTAATTTTTTTAAAATAAAATAAGACTAGATCATTATAGAATAATCATCAATAAATGTAATAGTATATAATGAATCATTAATAGAAGTAACTTTCAAAGGGCCTACAACATAACTATGTATTAATTCTAGAAAATGTGAGGGATTCGTATCATGATTTTTATGAAACATGTTAGTATGTTGCTGATCACGTAATTTTCATAAATTTTATGATGATAGGGGATAGAAAAAAATTCAATAATAAAATTATTTACAGATATATCATGTAAATTTTAAAAATTAACATGTCTTAATCTTTCATGTCATAACTGAGATTCATTTTTGTTTATGTGATGAAAGCATATATGCAGAAGACAGAGAAGATATATAAACCATTTTTTTGAACACCTTCAACAATCAATGATCCACATTGATTTCTAATAGATAAAATATTTTTAAACAAAGTTACAATGAAATTATCAATAGTAAGTTGAGAATAAGATATCAATTTTTTAAAAACTTAGGTACATAGAAAATATCATTACTAATAATATTTAAAAAAATTATTTTTTCATGTTTAGTTGCTTCTAAAAATAAATTATCTCCTAAATCAATTATTTCAAAGATATTTTTAGAATCATACATAATATCAGATAAGTCTGTCATATGATGCGATACACCGTTATCTAAAATCTATTCATTTTTAGTTGAAGTAAATAAAGCAACATATAAAGCAATAACATTCTGATCTTGATTGTTGTTTTGATTAAAATTTTGATTAGATTTTTTCTCTTTGTTATTTTTAAAAGATTGATTGTTAATTCTATTTTTCTTTTTATAACATGTTTTGTTTCTATGATTAAATTTATCACAAAGATTGTAATTTTCATTGAATTTAGGTGTATACTTTTTATTATCAGATTTTTTGTTTTCTTGTTTGCTTTTAACAAAATATAAAGTTAGATTTTTAGTTTTTAGTGATATCAAAAATATTATTTTGAGTGAGAAGTGCTTGGGTAGCATTTTCTTTAGAATCAAATTTTTTTATAACTTGTTATTTTTGAATCAAGAGAGCAGACAAAGTGGTAAGGTTATGAATATCTTGCTCAAATTGATACTTATAATTTAAAATTGAAATAATTTTTTTAATTTTTTATGAATATTTAACTGAATGATAAAATAAAATAATTTGTTTTGAATCAAATTATAATTACATCCATTTAATTGAGCTTTAATATTTTTAATTTTAGTTGAAAAATTTATAATTTTTTCATCACCCTTCATAGGTAATGTCAACAATTCAAAGATTAACTTAATGACCTTTGAGAGACGAGTGCTCCCATGCGTGGATTCAAAAAGTTTTCAAGCTTCACAAAGAGATTCTTGATTATCAGTGTGAAGAAGGTATTCATCCTTAACACTTCATAATATAATAGACATAGCTTTTTATGATTTCTGTTGAAATACATTAGTAAGCTCAGGGATCGCAAGTCATCCAAATGAAGCTTTATCAGTTTCAATGACAATATTTCATAATATATAAGTTATAAATTCAATTTTAACATAAAATTTATAAATATTATAATTATTTTCATTAAATATTTAAAATTTGTCTAAGGAAAAATGAGACGAGGCTTTGACTTCCCTTTAAACATGACATCATCTAAATATTTAAAAAATAATCTTTTAAATGTGAATTTAAAAAAATATTTATAATTAAAACACATTTTTAAAAGTAAATATATAATTTTTTGTTCAAATTAAAGCTTGATAAAACAAGAAATTTTCACAAATTTATGACAAATCAATGTGTAACAAGTGTCACAAAATACATTAAAAATAAGAACAATTTTATGATTTAACTTTTTTAAATGATTTTTTTTGAACTATTTTTAAAATAAAGTGATTGAGCATGCAATTATATTTAGATATACAATTTATATGCTAACCAAAGCAAAAAATTAAAATAAAGTTGCATAATTATAAGTGTTGAAAGAGTCGCACTCACAATGACCTTCTAGACACAATTATTAAAAAAGGTATAAAAATAATAATATAAATATTCAAAATACAAAATAAACCACTCCAATACATCTGAAATATGCTAAAATTTTAAGATCGACTGGTAGGACCATTATACTTGTCTAAGTTTAGACTGCATCAAGTGTCAAAAGAACTAATCGATAGGTCAAAGGGTTTTCACATAAGAAAGAAGACACAATCCAAGAAACATAATTCAAATTAAATTAATTTGAAATTAATTTTAACTAAAGTCAGTAAGAAGATTAAAAAAGAAATACTAGTGATAATTGAACACTAAATTTATCTCAATTTTTTACCCAAAAAAATTATAATCACTAGCTTATCTAAGAGTGGATTCAAATATTCACATGCAAAATATCATATTTAATTTTTTTTATGATTCTATTTTTTTATAAAGAAATATAAAGAAATATTTATTGATTGTGCATGTAAATAAAAGTAAAAACAAGTTGTTTTTTAAATTTTTAGTGAAATAATTTAATAAAAAGTAAATCAAATTTATAAAATTAAAAAATAAATTATTTTTTAAATATTTGAAAGAAGTTTATACTTACCTTAATATTTATTATAAGTAGAAATGGTGCAAGTCTGAGAGGAGTAAAAAAAAACTTGAGGGAGATAAAGGCCTTCTTAGGCCTTCAAAATTTGTAAACCTTCATGAAATCCTTTCATAATGCTAATAAGCCTTCTAAAAATAAATTTGGTGTCAAAAACAAATTTTCCCAGTGTCCCAAACTATATAAGTACATTAATAGAGGAGAGATAAATTTAAATACGCTGGTCTAGAGCTTCTCAAGCCTTAAAAAAATTTGCATGAATCTTTATCTTTGCAAGACTAAATGAATAAAGCTTTCATAAAATAATTTGATGCACATAAATCTGAGTTTCAATTTTTTAAAGTGCCCAAGACATACAATGACATCCAATTGCTAAAGTTTTGAATAAATTAAAATATCAATTTAATATTTTATATGTTTTCTGATCAAAATCCTCTTTAATGGCTCTGATAACATGATATAATATATAAGAATATAATAATTACGGATTTAGAAGAGATTTAATGAGCAAAGCATAATATATAATGAGTCTAGATCAATAAACATTACACAGGTATTTATCTTAAAAAAATTTAAAGAAATAAAAAATTCACTAAAGTGATATTCAATATTGAGAAACAATAATAACTTCAATACATCAAATCTTCTTCATCTCTCTCTTTCTCAGATAATTTTTTTACAAATTAGTCTCAAACAAATATTTGCCACACGCAAGAATACTTGTATAGTTTTATGTTTGAAATATATTTTAAAATAAAAGTAAAATCTTATTTATAATGATTGAAGAGGGGATGTGATCATTGTAAAAATAATAGAGCCAATCACTCCAATAAATCCAATTAATAAACATTTGGTAAATATTAAATAACTATAATAAAATTATTTATTTTCTTAAAGTTTACACCTTGAGTAAATACAGAGTTACTAATAACTATTTAGATATTAATTGTTCTAACACTCCCTCTTAATGCTAAGTAGGGATAAAAGTCATATCCACTATAAAAGAATTATATTGTATAAAATTTGAAAAATTTAAAAACTTTTATCATGTTAAAAATTATTTTTTGAAATAAAATAAATTATAATCCATAGATTAATTGAAATAAATTTAAGCTAGCATGATTATGAGATTACATCTCACTGTTTCTAATGAATAATCACTAAACATACTTGAAGCCTTTTATAACATAAGGACTTTCATTATAAATTATGCTTTTAAATGTATTAGAGTACACAAGTAAAACTTCTACATGAAATTTACTTAAATTAAATAACTTTCACACGAAGTTTTTGTAATTCTTTACAAATGAGAATAAGTATAAAGAAGAAGAAAAACACATGATCATTAAAAAATGACATTATCATGCACACTCCCCCTCGATGACAACTTTGAGAGGCTTAACACTGCATAAAATTGATAAAACTTGATAGCATCAAATAGTTTTATGAAGATATATATCACTTGTTCATCTATAAGACAAAACTATAGATTAATATCACCATCGATAACTTTCTCTTAGATGAAATGCACATGAATTTTATTACATTTAGTTCTTTGGTGTTACATTAGATTTTTTTATTAGAGCTACACAATTTTAGTTATCATAATGACAGATAGTCCTATGAGAAATATCTAAATAAAATTTTCTTAATAATTTTCATAGCCACATGGCTTCTTTAACAACTTTTATATCACTCTTGTACTCAACTTTTGTAGAAGAGAGAGAGACAATAGATTGCTTCTTGCTGCTCTAAGTGATAGCACCTACACTAAATTTAAATATATATCCAAACATAGATTTACAATCTAAAGTATCATCATGATCAACATCACAATAATAACATAATTTAGCATTATCAATAGAAGAATAAAATAATTCATAATTAATAATTTCTTTGATATAACGAAAGATACATTTCACTAATATCGAATGATCTAAATATGGATCCTACACAAATTTAAAAGTAATACTAATAACATATGAAATATCTAATCTAGTAATAATTAGATAAATCAAATTTTTAATAAATTGTCTATACAAAGTAGGGATAGTTTTTTCTCATACAAGTTTAAGATCAAGTTTAATACTAATTTCAATAGTAGTGATAGATTTACAATCAAGCATGTTAAACTTAATAAGAAGATTATATGGATACTGAGATTGTGATACAACAATTAAATTTTTATCTTAAAATCTAATCATTCTTAAAAAATGATGTAGAATACCTATATCAATCATTTCAAATATTTAACTTAGTTTATCTTTATATTTATGAATTAAACAATTAAATTGCTAGTTATCAACAAATCATCAATATATAATATAATTGTAATGAAATAACCATTTTTAATTTTAAAAACAAAATCATTATCTGAATAACAGTTAAAAAAATTTAATTATTAAAAAAAAAATTTAGAATATCAAGTTCGAGGAGCTTGTTTTAAACTATAATTTTTTTTAACTAACATACATAATGTTTTCTGTTAGGATTAGTAAAAATTTTAAGTTGAGTCATATAAATTTCTTTTTCTAAATCATCATTTAGAAATATATTTTTGACATCTATTTGGTGGATAACTCAACTATTTTGAACTGTAAGAGAAATAAGAAGTCTAACAATACTCATTTTTGTTATAAGAGCAAAGGTTTCAATATAGTCAATCTCAGGTTTTGAGTAAACTTACGAGCAATTAGTCTAACTTTAAACTTATCAATTTTATCAATTGAATTATATTTAATTTTATAAAGTCACTTATAATTGATAATATGCCTTTTAAGTAGAGAAAAGACAAATTCTATGTCTGATTTTTAATTAAAGCAATATGCTTAGCTTGCATAACAACATTTCATCTATCATTTTGAGTGGCTTTCTTAAAATATTGAAATGCACATTTATACATAATCATTAAAGCATGATAAAAATGTTGACTTCTAATTAATTTATTAAAGTTATCAACATTAGAAAATTAAATTAAAGTTTCTATTTATTTAGGTATTTTAGATTAGACATAAAATTCAAGAGGTTCTTTAGACTTTAAGTTATCCAAAATTATATCATCTTCAAAGGTATTTGTTTCATCACAAAGAGAAACATAAGAGTCAGGTTCATCAATAAAAGAACACTGAAGAGGATCCATAAAGAGCTTATAAAATAATTTTTTTAAGAATAAAAATATTTTTATTCTTAATGATCTAACATTTAGAGAGATCATATACTCTTAAAATTTTAGTCTTACCTCCATATCTTATAAAAATGCAAGAATAGGAAGTGGGGTAAAGCTTCTTCTTTTTAACTTTAGAGACAAAGATAGAAGTAAGATTACCAAAAATCTTAAGGTATGTCATACTAATTTTTTTTTTAATCCACATTTCTAAAAAAGTAGAAAGATGTAAAGTTTTGTTAAGGACTCTGTTCAAAATATGAATATTGATGTTCATGGCTTCAGTCCATAAGAACTTAGTAACATTTGTAGATCACAATATTGTTCTAGTTATTTCTATGATGGTGTAGTTTTTCTTTTCAGCAATACCATTTTACTGAGGGGAATATAGAGTTGCTATTTCTCTTTGAATAGCGTAACTAATGTAAAAAGAATCAAACTTTTTACTAACATATTCATCATTATTATCAATTTTTAATCTCTTAATAAATAAATTAGATGCATTTTAAACATAAGTTTTAAATTCTTTAAACTTAAAAAAATATCAATTTTTTTAATGAAACAAGACCAGATCATTCTAAAATAATCATTAATAAATATAACAATATATAATGAACCATTAAGAGAAGTAACTTCTAAAAGACTTACAACATCACTATGTATTAATTCTAAAGGATGTAAGAAATTTACTTCATGATTATTGTGAAAGGGGTTAGCATGTTGCTTATCACGTAAGCAACCTTCATAAATTTTATGATGAGAAGAGACAAAAGAAAATCTAATAATAAGATTATTTACAGACATATCATATAAACTTCTAAAATTAATATATTTTAATCTTTCATGTCATAACTGATATTCATTTTTATTATACAATGAAAACATACATGCAGAAGGAGAGAAGACATATCAATCATTCTTTTGAACACCTTCAACAATCAATGATTGAGATTGATTTTTAATAGATCAACTATCTTTAAGCAAAGTTATAATAAAATTATCATTAGTAAGTTGAGAATAAGATAACAATTTTTTTTTAAGCTTAGGTACATAAAAAACATCATTAATAACAACATTTAATTTTTTTATTTTTTCATGTTTAGTTGCTTCTAACAATGAATTATCTCCTAAATAAATTCTTTCATAGATATCTCTAAAATCATTTAAAATATTAGATAAGTATGTTATATAGTGCGATAGACTGCTATCTAAAATTTATTCATTTATATTTGAAGCAAATAAAGTAGTATATAAAATAATAACATTCTGATCTTGATTATTGTTTTGATTAGGATTTTGATTCTTCTGCTTGTTTTGATTAGATTTCTTCCTTTTTTTATTTTTAAAAGATTGATTTTTAATTCTTTGTTTTACAATATGTTTCCTTTTCATGATCAAATTTACCATACAGATTGTAATTTCTATTGAATTTAGATGTATGATTTTTATTACCAATTTTTTTGTTTTCATATTTCTTTTTAATAGAATTTAAAGTTAAATTTTTAGTTTTTAGTGTTATTAAAAATATTATTATGAATGATAAGTGTCTGAGTAGCATTCTATTTAGAATTAAAATTTATCATAACTTCATCTTCCTGAATCAAGAGAACAGATAAGATGGAAAGGTCATGGATATCTTACTCAGTTTGATACTTAAAATTTAATTTAATTTAATTTTTTTACTTTTTTCATGAATATTTAGCTGAATGATAAAATAAAGTAACCGATCTTGAATCAAATTATAATCACATCCATCTAAGCTTTAATATTTTTAATTTTAATTAAAAAATTCATAAATTTTAATCACTTTTCATATGTATTGTCAGCAATTTAAAGATTAACATAATGATCTTTGAGAGATGAGAACCTTCATGCATGGATTCAAAAAATTTCTAAGCTTCGCAAGGAGATCCCTGATTACCAATGTGGAGAACGAAACTCATCCTTAACACTCTATAAGATAATGGACATAACTTCTTAACAATTTTTGTTGAAATACATAGGTAAGTTCAGGGGTCACATGTCATCCAGACATGACTTTCTCAGTCCCAATGATAATATTTCATAATTTGCGGATCATAAATTCAACTTTAACATAAATTTTTCAAATGTTATAATTATTTCCATTAAGTATTTGAAATTTGTCTAAAGAAAAATGAGGCGACGCCGTGACTTTATTTTAAACATAACAATATCTAAATGCTTAAGAAATAATCTTTTAAATGTTAATTTAAAAAATTATTTATAATTATAACAAATTTACAAAAGTAAATACCCATTTTTTTTCAAATTAAAGCTTGATAAAGTAATAAATTTTCACAAATTTGTGACAAAGCAATGCGTAATAAGTGTCATAAAATACACTAAAAATAAGAACAATTTTATGATTTAACTCTTTTAAATGATTTTTTTAAAATGATTTTTAAAATAAAGTGAATTGAGCATGTAACTATATTTAAAAATACAATTTATATGCTAATCAAAGTAAAAAATTGAAAAATTTTTGCATAAATCTAGGTGTTGAAAGAGTCGCACTCACAATAACCACTTAGACATAATTATTAAAAAATGTAAAAGCCATAATAGAAGTATTTAAAATAAAAACTAAACCACTTCAATGCGTCTAGATCATGTCAAAACTTTAAGATCAATTGGTTGGATGACTATATTTTCTTAGGTTTAGACTACATCGAGTGTCAAAAGGACTAGTTGATAGGTTAGGGGATTTTCACCTAAGAAAGAAGGCACACAATCCAAGAAAAAAATTAAATTAAATTAATTTGTAATTAATTTTGACTAAAGGCAACAAGAAGATAAAAATAAAAAAAATGCTAGTGATAATTGAACACTAGACTTATCTCAAGTTTTTACCAAAAAAATATTATAATCACCAACTTATCTAATAGTGGATTCAAAGGTTCACATGCAAAATATTATATTTAATTATTTTTATCTGATTATTTTTTTCAAATAAATAAAAATAAATATTAATTTATTATGCATGCAAGTAAAAGTAAAAATAAGTTATTTGTTTTTAAAATTTTTGATGAAATAATTTAATAAAAGGTAAATCAAATTTGTAATATTAAAATAATAAATTATTTTTTAAATATTTGAAAGAACTTTATACTTACCTTAATATTTCTTGTAGGTGGAAATGGTGCAGGTCTGAGAGGAGAGAAAAAAACTTGAGGGAGATAGAGGCCTTCTCAGGGCTTCAAAATTTGCAAACCTTCCTGAAATCCTCTCACAATGCTAACAAGCATTTCGAAAAAAAATTGGTGCAAAAAATAATTTTTGCCAGCCTCTCAAGTTGTACAAAGAAATTAATGGAGGAGAGATAAATTTGAATACGCTGACCTAGAGCTTCTCAGGGCTTGAAAAATTGCATGGGTCCTTATCTTTTCAAAACTAAATGTATAAAACTTTTAGAAATCAATTTGATGCACAAAAACTTGAGTTTCAATTTTTTAAAGTACCCATGACATACAATGGCATCTAATTACCCAGAATTTAAATATATTAAAATATCAATTTAATATTGTATATGCTTGCTGATCAAAATCTTCTCTAGTGGCTTTAGTAGCATGATAAAATATATTAGAAATGTAATAATTACGGATCTAGAAGAGATTTAATGAGCAAAGCATAATATATAATGAGCCCAGATCAATAAACATTTTTTTTAAAGGGGTAAAAATAATATTAATAAGTAAAGAAAAACACTACAAGAAGAACGGGGGGCAAAAACCCCCAAAAGAATGCAGCAAAAACTAAAAAACTAGGCACACGCCCAACTAGACAATATTATGAACTTCCCTTTCAGCGTCCAGAATTCTTTCCAAATCAGAACGCAATGTTGGGGAGAGAGACCCCCAATCCTCAATGTTTCCACCATCCAAATGGTCTGACACCCATTTAACCAAAAAATTCGTTGCCCTGTTCCATTCACGCAAAATGTGAGCAAAAGTAACACTATCCATAAGCGAGTAAATCCGCAAAATTTGTTGCACGATCAGAGATAGTTGCCAATTGATGTCCACGAGTTTCCTCTTAATGAACAGGTTAATCAAGACTTGAGAGTTTGATTCGTAGATAATCCTACGCCAACCTAACACCTGGGCCTTCTCAAGGGCATAAAGAATGGCCTGGCCTTCCATCATGTTAATGGTTTGCAGCCCCTCAGGAACTACAAAAAGAAAAATCATCGTACGTTTAGAATCCCTTCTTATCCCTCCATTACTCGTGGGTCCCAGATTACCTTTGGCGGAACCATCAGTATTGATCTTGAGAATCCCACTAGGGGGCGTTGCCACTGACCAGTCCTGAGAATCTGCTCCTTGACCTGCTTGCTCCTCCTGACACATGTTGACTTACCAGTTAACTGCTAGAATCTAAGTCACGCCACCACTTGAGCATCTTGTTTGGTCAAAAGAAGGCAGATCACGCTCTTTGCTTAGATGGTTTCTTGGATCATCCCCACCACTTTCTACCATACTTGCTGCACCATGACCCTCACCCCCCAGAAAATTTGCCTATTTCTCTCAAGCTAGATCTGCCAGAATAGAAAAATGGGGCCACCTAGCCATATGTCCTATAAGAAGGGCATCCTTGAGGGGGATTCTCCTATTCCATTTCATAAATCGACCACAGATTGAGCATGAAAACATGGGCACTGCCAAACATCCCACCAATAATGCCAAAGTTGCAAGGCAAAGGGGCATCACAAAAAAAGGTGTGCTGAATCCTCCTTGGCTGCTCCACACATAACACATACTGAAGGGCCTTGGAAACCTCTCTTCTAGAGATTGTCCCAGGTCAAGCACCTATTTCAAGCCAACATCTAAGCAAAACAGTTGCATTTAGGCCATGTGAATTTATTACAAACCTGTCTCCACCAATGCACTTCCCCCTACCCAATCTCTGAAGAAGTAAAGCCTGATATCCAAATGAAACTGTGTAAGCTCCCTTGGGATTGAGAGACCAAGCTAGCTCATCCTCCTCCTGAATAGGACTACAACAACGCTTGGAAAGGATGCTCAACAGCTCCTCATTCTCTTCCTGCATCCCATTAGTTGGTCTCCAAAAATGTCACTCAGTTTTGGGACAACATATGAAACTATTTTGGCCCTTGCCTTGGTTCAAACAAAAATGTTCAAAAGCGGGTTCAAGTAGCAGGTTCAATGTTTGGTTCATCCTTTGGTTCAATGTCAAACGGTTCATCAATCTGTTCAAGGCTTCGTTTGAACAGTTGAACCAACACTTGGTTCAACAGTTGGTTCATCGCCAAAGTTCAAAGAGCTTCCCGAAGGACCCCGAAGGGTAGGTGCCCTTGCGGGGGACTCTCAGCTGCCAATTCAAAGACACTTCTTGAAACTGAAGGGACACCTAAAGAAGCCCAAAGGCCATTCAAAGACTGCATGAAGGGTAGATACTCTTGTGGGAGGCTCTTCTCGACTCAAAATGAGTCATTTCTTAAGGCCTAAAAGGGCAAGTCCAATCCAAAAAAGTGCCAAATAGAAAAATCTGAAAGAGGACAAAGGAATGACGCACTTTAAAATGTCAAATTCAACACAGTGAACTAGTCGTTGATCCTTTGAACATACAGACTAGAATACATTCACAAATTTCAAGGCCAAGACCAACAAAAAGTAGGGAAGGAACATAATAGCAAATTGAATCCAGGACCTAATTCAATTAACCAAAAAAGGAGGAATAATGAAGATAAGATTAGATCACCAGGTGGACAGTGAAAGTTGTAAACTTTCAATAAGCATGACTTGTTTCCTTGCATTAATAAAATCAAATGGGTAAAATGCCCCTAAGTTCTAGCCTATCTTCTATTAGGTTGTGGAGCTAAAAGCTTCACTGATGCAGACACGGAGGAGGTTGCTGAGAGGTTGTTGAGTTGTAGAGAAATTGACGTTGGTCTGATCAATCGACGTTGGTCATATACAGTGAGGAAAGCAACCGACATCGGTCAGGAGTCGATCGACATCGATCCCTGTCTGACTGGAGGATGACCGACGTCGACCAACTCCTGACTGACATCGGTTGCTCTTCACACTGTATATGACCGACGTCGACTGATCATACCGACGTCAATTTCTCTGCAACTCAGCAACCTCTTAGCAACCTCCTCCATGTCTGCATTAGTGAAGCTTTTAGCTCCACAACCTAACTATCTCTCAATTGGAGATAAATAGCTACACCTATACCTGTACCAGTACATTGTCTAATCTATATCCTGGCTTGTATTCCTCTTGAAGCTCAATCTTGAAGACCAACCACCACACATCCTGTGGTGTAACCCCTGTGTCTGAATTACTCCATTCTTAGCTTACCTTTTTCTACCGTTGCTATACTCCCACTCAATCAAAAACCCCTGAGAGTGACATATAATAAAAAACACTAACCAGATCTGAACCACCTGTTAGTCAACCTCACTCTGAGAACCTCCAACCTCGCTCTGATACCAATTGATAGGACCTAGGTTCCCCAAAGCTCTGACACAACTTGTCAGATTTAAGAGCACACTTGATTACCTTTGTATTAGCAATTAAATATGCATAAATAACCAGAAGTACAAGTAACTAGAAATAGAAATAGCGCAGAATATGAGAGGCAACACATAATTGTATTCAACTCATTCCAAAAGGAAATACAATAAGGAAAAATCACACTTTCTTCTCACACCTCTCAGATGTACAGATCTCTTTCCCTCAAGAGTTATCTTCTCTCAATACAAGTCACAATAAATAACTCAAACACAGAGCTGTTGTTCACCTCAACTAGTCAGTACAATACTGCCAGTACAACCGAGTACGAACCGGTACTCCAAGTAGATCTCACCATGATCTTGCTCCTTGATGTGTTGTTGTCACCTTGAATCTTGCTACCCCACAGATCTCTTTTTGACCCTCACACACACACACCCCTACAGACCAACCTGATCTTACTTATCACATGTAGATCTGCACTATGATCTTGCAACACCCTTCAGATCAAACCTGATCTTACGTACCTGGAAGAACCCCTGTGATTCTACCAATGGAAGAACTCTTCTGGTTCTACACTTTACAATACAGCCCCATGGGTCTATTATATAGATCCCATGCATACAATAATTAGACAAGCGGCTCAAGACTCAAACTAGTCTTTAACATGCAAACAACCCGTTCAACTAACTGACTATTCATCAACAACCAGTTTTGGAACCACACAAGCAACCGACATCGATCCCTGTTTGACTGGAGGATGACTGACGTTGGCTGACTCTTGACCGACGTCGGTTGCTCTTCTCACTATATATGACCAACGTCGGCTGATCAAACCGACGTCAGTTTCTCTGCAACTCAGCAACCTCTCAGCAACCTCCTCCATGTCTTCTTAATAGATTCCAATGCAACATGATGTTTTTCTATTCCTGAGTCCTTCTTGAAGAGGCTATATAAGGAAGTCTCTTCTATTGTAAATGGGATCTCTTTTTTGACAATTAGAATGAAACTCTGCCCAAATTGTAAGGCATTACTGAGACTTGGAGCTCAGATTACTGATCATATTTTGTTACTGAAATAAGAAAGTGACTTTTCAGACTTTGTGCTGTAATATCTTTGTTGTTGAGGAAACTATTCTTATGTCTTTTTCTTCAATATATTTTCTGTTCCTTTAATTCAACACGCAGAATTAGTGACAACAGTTAGGAAGGTGTCCTGAAGAGTCAAGTGTGGAGAGACTTAGTGCCCCCATAATTGCCTTTAGTGTGTTTTAGTTTCATTTCTGTGTAAAGGACCTTGGGGAAACTTTGTGCCCTCATTTTCCTTTGTAACTTACTCTTGAGCAATCCAGGTGAAGACTTTATGCAGCATCTCGATTTGCTAGTTATTACATCCTTTGCTACATTTTATTGTTACTACCAGGAGTATTCTTGTAGTTTGCTAAATATTATTTAGAAGAGGAGTGCTATCTGTCATTTCCCTTGAGTTTTTCCTTTGATCTGCATGCATCATCTTTGAAAAAAGAGAGATGGATGGTTTGTCGTACCCTTGAGTATTATTTTCTATATATATATATATATAGCTTATCTATAGGGAACCTCCCCTTGATGAGAGGAGAGATCAGTCCCCTTCTGATGTGGTAAACCTACACATTTGGATGACTAATCTTCCTACTTTGGCTGATCAGACCTATTTTGTTTATCAGTACACTGATCGACAAAATATTCAACCAACAATTTTTGGTGACTCCACTGGAAAATATAACCCATTATCATTATAACCCTTATCCATTACAGACTCTGGCAACTCTATTCAGTGTCTTACCCATTATCCATTTATAACCTTATCATTTTCATCCATCTCCATTCTATTATCTGGTCTGCAAAACTAGAGCTACTGGGAAAGAAAGTGCAGTTTGAAGCCTCAAGCTTTATGTCAGGATCTAACAAGAATAATCGATTACTGTTGTGCAATCAACTAAACACGGAATTAATCAAAAGTAATAAGTAACTAGAAACTAGAATCAAAAAAGAATAAGAGATACAAGAAACAATGAAAACTTGTATTAAACTCTTCTCAGAAGGAAATACAATGAAGAAATCTCTCTTTCTTCCACACCTCTCAGATGTACAGATCTCTTTCCCTCAAGAGTTCTCTCACAATTACAAACACAATTCAAGTACTTGAATTGTCTGTTACACAAGCTATGAAGATCTATCCCTATCATATAAGATTAGGGATCATGAGCTATGCATTCTCAACCATTAAATACACCTCCTAATCAAGGGTTTAAAACAGTCCTGCCAAAAATAGAAACACGGACTTACAACTAACAGCTAAACTAATCATGCAAACATTCTATTTATCCATGAAAATAGACTTTCTAGATGCACAGGTGACCGACGTCGGTCCCTGTCAGTCTACACATGACTGACGTTGGTCGATCCATAATTGGCATCGGTAGCCTCCAGTCGATCCCTAACCGACATCAGCGACTATGTAATACAACAACCTTTGCATTCGCTCATTGGTGAAGCTTTTAGCTCCACACCTTAACAATCTCCCACTTGGAGATAAACAGTTGCACCTGTACCTGTACAACAACATCTTCTAGCTTCTCCTCCATCTTCAAGCTCAATTTTGAAGACCAACAAAAGTTGAATGAAGATTCAATTTCTCTTTTTTTACCGGCTTTGTTAATATATTAGCAGGATTCTTATCTGTATGGATCTTTTCTAGCTTCAACTCACCATCCTCTAATACCTATCTAATGAAGTGGTACGTAAGCTGTATATATTTGGTTCTTGAATGAAAGGCTGAATTCTTTGCTAAATGAATTACACTTTGACTATCACTATATAATCTGCAACTGTTTTGCTCCTTTCTCAACTCTTCTATGAACCATGTCATCCATATCATTTCTTTGCTAGCCTCTGTGACTACAATGTATTCTGCCTCTATAATAGACAAGGCAACAACCTTCTGCAACTTTGAAATCCAGCTAACCGCCATTCCACCAATAGTGAAAACATAACCTGTGGTGCTTCTTCTGCCATCTAAGTCACCTACCATATCAGCATCTACATATCCATGTAGAAAAGTATTTGACCCACCATAGCACAAATGCCTACTGCTGGTCCCTCTCAGATATCTAAGAATCTACTAAACTGCTTTCCAGTGTTCCTTCCTTAGATTGGCCATAAACTTACTGACAACTCTTACTGCTTGGGCAATATCTAGTCTAGTACATACCATTGCATACATTAAGCTCCCAACTGCGGAAGCATATGGAACTCTACTCATGTACTCTACCTCATCATGTGAATTAGGACACTTTTCTTTGCTCAACTTGAAGTGTCCAGCCATAGGTGTACTTACTGATTTTACATTCTGCATATTGAATCTCTCCAACACCTTGTTCACATAATCCTCTTGAAACAAATCAACCTATGATTTTTCCTGTCTCTCTTGATACTCATGCCAAGGATTTTCTTTGCTGCTCCCAAATCCTTCATGGCAAATGTGTGAGCTAATTTTACCTTAAGCTCAGAAATATCTTGCATGTGTGAACCTGCAACAAGCATATCATCTACATACAACAACAAGATAATATATCTACCATTATCCAATCTCTTAAAATACACACAATGGTCAAATTGACATCTACTGTAGCCATGCTCAGTCATAAACCTGTCAAATTTCAAATACCATTGTTTAGGAGCCTGCTTAAGACCATATAAGCTTTTCTTCAACCTGCACACAAGCTTCTCCTTACCTTTGACCTCAAATCCCTCCGATTGATCCATATATATTTCTTCATCCAAATATCCATGAAGAAACACTGTCTTAACATCAAGCTACTCAAGATGCAAATCCTCAATAACAACTAAAGACAATACAGTCCAAATAGAAGTCATTTTTATTACAGAAGAAAAAATTTCACCAAAATCAATACCTAGTTTCTGTGTAAATCTCTTTACTACCAACCTGGCCTTATGTCTCATTTGTCCATTCTCACCTTCCTTTAACTTGTATACCCATTTGTTTTTCAGTGTTCTCTTTCTCGCTGGCAACTCAAGCAAATCCCATGTTTGGTTCTCTTTCAAGGAATCAATCTCCTCACTCATGCCAAGCTCTCATTGTTTTTAGATTTTTACCTACATTACTTCATCAAAACTTTCTGGTTCTCCACTATCAATGAGCAATAAGTAGAATAATGAAGGGGAATATCGAATTAGAAGTTTACTTACCCTTTTTGACCTCTTTATGGGCGTCTAAGACTCATTCATTGCTTGTTGTCCGACCAAATTCTCTGTCAGTGACTGATCCCAGTCATTTCCAGGTCTGTACCTGACCGACGTCGGTTCCACAAGACCAACATCGGTTCCACAAGACTGACGTCGGTTGCTGTCTGACCGACATCGGTCACTGTCTGACCGATGTCAGTTCCTATATGACTGACATCGATTCCTTCCCGACCGACGTCGATGTCTGTGTTTTTCTGAGTGTAAAAATTCTTTTCCATGAGCTCATTTTGGATCATCACCTCATCCAAATCTCCATTGCCCTGCTCAGAATTGTTTAGCTTCATGAGCTAATCACTGTACATCATTTTTTCATTGAAAACAACATCATGGCTTCTAATAATTTTATTAGTTCCTAGATTCCACAATCGTAATCCGAAATCTCCAGAGCCATAACCAATAAAAGTGCACCTCATAGACTTAGATCCAGCTTCTTTCTTTTTTCTTTATTAATGTGCACAAAAGCTTCAGAACCAAAAAATTTGAGAAATAAAAGATATACCTTTTTACCTATCTAAGCCTCTTCTGAAATTCCACCATCCAGAGCAGTAGAGGGTCCTCTATTAATCAGAAAAACCACAGTGTCTACAGCTTTTGCCCAAAATTGTAAGGGCAAACCAACATGCAACCTCATACTCCGTGCATGCTCTAGTATTATTCTGTTCATCCTTTCAGCAACTCCATTTTGCTGAGGTGTCCTTGGAATCGTCTTTTGCCTGCGTATTCCATTCATAGAACAATACCTGTTGAACTTATAACTGTAGTACTCACCACCATTGTCAGATCTAAGGCACTTCAATCTCAAACCTATTTTATTCTCAACCAAAGCTTTCCATTTCATAAATGTGTCAAAAATATCAGATTTCTTCCTTATGCAATAAACCCATACCTTTCTTGTAGCATCATTAATGAAAAAAACATAATACTGTGATCTTCCAATAGAAGCTACTTGAGCTGGTCCCCACATGTCTATGTGAACAAGCTCCAACTTGTGCTTCTTCTTTATTGACCTAGTTTTGAGAAATTTCACTCTCTTCTGTTTTCCAAAAATACAGTGCTCACAAAAATCTAGATCTATGCTTTTTAAATCTAAAAGCTTACCTTTTGACTTAACAACTTTCATTCCCTTCTCACTCATGTGGCCAAGCCTCTGGTGCCACAACTTTGCATCTACATCTGAAGTAGATAATATAGAAGGAGAATAATCAATAATACAATTATATAAATAGAGAGTACCTACTCTCTTACCTCTGGCCAAAACAAGTGCACCCTTGAAAACCTTCCAAGATTCAGCTGTGAGAGTTATTGTGCAACCCTCATCCCCCAACTTTTCTGCAGAAATCAGATTCCTCTTCAGGATGGGTACATGCATGACATCTTTTAACACCCACGTGTTGCCATTCTATAATTTCAGCTGCACTTTTCCTTTGCTAATAATTTTACAAGGCTCATCATCCCCTAAATAGAATTTTTCAAAATCTCCCTGGACATAATCATTGAAAAATTCTTTATTTGGGGTAGCATGAAAAGAAGCACCAGAATCTGCAACCCAAGATTCTAATCTATTATCCAAAGAAAGTGTAAAAGCATCTTGTGCAACAATACCTACAACTTTTGCTTCTTCATTACCTCCATGCTAATTTTTTTTCTAACCTTCAACCAACAATCTTTCTTTGCATGCCCTTTCTTTCTACAATTCCAGCAGGTTATCTTTCTTTTTCTAGTTTTGGATTTAGATCTATTGCTCATCTTTGACTTAGACCTTGATCTCCCTTGCTTGTGCCTCTCTTTTTGTCTTTCCTTGCTTTCAATACTTAAAACATTATCTGATGTCTCCTTTGTGCTTTTTCTGTGAATTTCTTCATTCAAAATTACACTAACAACATCATCTACTTTCAAGATATTTGTACCAGATGCAGTATTACTAACTGCCATTACCAAACTATGCCAACTTTCTGGTAAAGAGCATAATATTAAGAGAGCCATAATTTCATCATCAAACACTATTTTGATTGAATTTAACTAATTTACTATTGCATGGAAATCATTTAGATGAGTAGATACAGATCCACCTTCCTGCATATGCAAATTAAATAATTGCTTCATAAGATATACCTTATTTGAAGCTGAGGGCTTTTCATATAAATTTGCTAAAGTATCTATTAACTCTATCATTGACTTTGCCTGTGACAAGTTGGAAATCACAAAAGATGCCAGGCTCAACTTTATAAATCCCAGAGCCTTTCTATCAAGAACATTCCATTCTTCATCTTCCATATCTGTGGGCTTGCTTGAAACTCCACCCAACGGTAAGTATAGATCTTTTTGATACAGATAATCTTCTATCTGTATCCTCCATAATTAATAGTTCTTGCCATTGAACTTCTCCATTCTTAGTTTACTTTCTTCTCTTATTGCTTTACTCCCACTCAAACAGAAACCCCTATGAGTGACTTGTAATTAAAACACATTAAACAGATCTGAACCACCTGTTAGTGAACTTGAACTCTGATACCACTTGTCAGGATCTAACAAGAACAATTGATTACTATTGTGCAAGCAACTAAATACGAAATTAATCAGAAGTAATAAGTAACTAGAAACTAGAATCAGCAAAGAACAAAAGATACAAGAAACAATGAAAACTTTTATTAAACTCTTCTCAAAAAGAAATACAATGAAGAAATCTTTTTTTCTTCCACACCTCTCAGATGTACAGATCTCTTTCCCTCAAGAGTTCTCTCTCACAATTACAAACACAATTCAACTACTTGAATTGTCTGTTACACAAGTTATGAAGATCTATCCCTATTATATAAGATTAGGGATCATGAGCTATGCATTCTCAACCATTAGATACACCTCCTAATCAAGGGTTTAAAATTGTCTTGTCAAAAATAGAAATGCAGACTTACAATTAACAGTTAAATTAATCATGCAAACATTCTGTTTATCCATGAAAATAGACTTTTTAGACGCACAGGTGACCGACGTCAGTCCCTATCAGTTTGCACATGATCGACATCGATCGATCCATAATCGACGTCGACAGCCTCCAGTCGATCCTTGACCGACATCGGCGACTATGTAATACAACAACCTTTGCATTCGCTCATTGGTAAAGCTTTTAGCTCCACACCTTAACAATTTAAGCTGAAGTAAGGCTAGTTTCTTTTCCATTTTTGTCCTATAATTTGGCAACTCTATTCAGATGTGTTATCCCTATTTTTCATAATTCGATCGTGGCAGTTCGAGGCCCCTGGAGTAACTCATTTGGCCCACTTAATCTAACTCCACCCCTGCATGAGCTACCACTCAATTCAAGGAAGAATTTCTCCAAATTCTTTGGTGATGGGATTGTTCACCCTGATGAACACATTGTAGCCTTCAACATAGCCTGTGGTGTTATAAGGGTGGAATTTGAAGACGTGGCAGTTAAGCTTTTTGTGGAGACACTACAAAGCCCTACTGCAGATTGGTTCTACCATCTATAAGCTGGATCAGTGACTGATTGGGATACACTCAAAGCCAAATTTGAAGCCAGGTTCAAGCCTATAGAGGATGCACATGCTTTTCTAACTCAACTTACGTACATGAAGAAGGAACCTCATGAGTCCATGAGGGATTTTATTACAAAATTCAACAAGCTGAGGCACAAGATTCCCATGGTCGCCCAACTGACACCTCATAATTTCATGTGTTTTTTTATAAACTCATAGCTGCTTGAAGTGAGTTTTCTATTGAGACGGGCTAGACACATAGACCTTGAGGCTGCTCAAGACTTGGCTACTGAGGTAGAAGATGATCTCATTTTAGCAAAAAAGATAAGAAGAGATTCAAATAATAATAGATCCTCATCTTTTTTTGAATATACATCTACAGGCACCACTGATCCAATTGGTACAAAATCTGGCAAATAAATTTTTAGCATTGAAAAGGCAAATGGCACAAAGTATGTCTTCTTCTTCTCTATATAAAGATATACCAAAGAGGACATTCCCTAATCAGCCATATCAAGGCAACACTGCTAGAAGTCAAGGGCAATAAAATCATCTTCTTCTTCTACAGAGGAATCTTTCTCTTAAAGCACCTCCAACAAACTTGGTAGTTGGATATCTGGAAACAGAGCATGTTTCTTATTTCCAACCTGAGTTAGAGCAAGAAAATGGCACGATCTCTTTACGGAGGATCTAGAAGAATCAGCTGGTGACTCTCACATTGGTTTCTTGAATTACCAAAATGAACCCAAAAGTGAAGGTGAAACAATCAAAGGATCAGATGCAGTATTTACCCAGTCCCAAAATCAGTCAGCCTAATAGGCTGACAAAGAGAAGACAAAAGAGCGACCCCAACTAGCAATTTTAATTGCTGAGCAGAGAACCCTTCTTCCTTTTCAATCAAAAGACCCAGTGATTACTAAAGAAGTAAGTACATTGAACATCTCTGTACCTTCTACTTCAGCTTTGCAAATTAGTCCTCCCCTTCTAGAAATCAAAAGGATGAACTCCCATCCTCTATTCCAAATCCATTCCAGTCATTTGACATGATTGATCATGTCAAAGAATCCAAAATTCAAATGACTAAGTTTGAATCCCTGCAAGTCAATCTTGAGCAATTAGACATTGATGGAGAACTAAGCATGGATCTGTCTAAAGCAAGTATCCCTGTCCAAGGCGTGATGAAGAGATTGCTCCTTGAAAAGGAAGCAAAATACATGGTCACCCAAACATCAACCCTTGTAGCACAAATTTTGTTTGAGTCTTTAGACAGGGGTAATTATTTCTTTACCACAGAGGATGTTCATGTTTCTACAAATGAAAGTCTTTTAGCTGACAATCCAGTAATTGATCCAAATAAGACTTCAGAAGAGTTGGTAAGGCACAGTATAAATCAAGAAGGATCTTCCATCTCTAATGAAGAGAAATCTAATAAAAGATCAACTTTTGATGATGCTTAAATCCTGGAATCTGATGGCATCAATTCTTTCACTCATGCTAGATGCAAATCTCTGTTGCTCAGATTAAAGACTGATCAGGATGAAGAGATCAAACTCCACACCAAAAGAGATGCTGAGTTGATGGTTTGTCAGGGTGCTGATGTTGACAATCAAAGCATGTGCTGGACTGGACCAATAGAATAAAAAGCTATGGTGGTGGACCATACTGCTGTATTCTAAAGTCAGCAAAAAGAACTCTTCACCAAGAGAGCAAGGAGTTATGGTTTTTAGTTTGAAGACCACATCTTACCATGGGGCAAGAAGAAGAAAGAGCCAAGAGGAAGACGCAGAAAATTGGTTTCTTGGTAGAGTGCTCCATTCACTCGTCACTGATTTTAGGGACAAAATGGTTTTCTGTTGGTTTATCAAGATGGGATGCCATTATCATTGTCTCACAATGGGCAGCATCTGAAGTGCTTCAAATCTTGAGGCATCAAATAAGTTCATATATACATATGTATATTTGTATAGTCTTTAGTTCTATTTTGTGCTTTTTATTTTCATTTTTGTCACCTTTCTTTTTGGGTAGCATGACTCCATAGCCTAATGGCACACTTCAAGGCACTAGAGATTCTAGATTCTACTCCTTTCGACTATTTTTACAATAGAAGGAAGTTCCCCAATTGGAGCTAGCTGTTGGTCCCAAAAAATGTCACTCAATTTTGGGACAACATATGAAGCTATTTTGGCCCTTGCCTTGGTTCAAACAAAAATGTTCAAAAGTGGGTTCAAGCAGCAGGTTCAATGTTTGGTTCATCCTTTGGTTCAACATCAAATGGTTCGTCAATCGGTTCAAGGCTTCGTTTGAACCGTTGAACCAAAACTTGGTTCAATAGTTAGTTCATCGCCAAAGTTCAAAGAGCTTCTCAAAGGACCCCGAAGGGTAGGTGCCCTTGTGGGTGACTCTCAACTGCCAATTCGAAGACACTTCTTGAAACTGAAGGGACACCCAAAGAAGCCAGAAGGCCATTCAAAGACTGCCTGAAGGGTAAATAATCTTGTGGGAGGCTCTTCTTGACTCAAAATAGGTCATTTCTTAAGGCCCAAAAGGGCAAGTCCAATCCAAAAAAGTGCCAAAGAGAAAAAACTAAAAGAGGACAAAGGAATGACACACCTAAAAATGTCAAATTCAACACAGTGAACTAGCCATTGATCCTTTGAACATACAGACCATACTACATTCATAGATTTCAAGGCCATGACCAGCAGAAAGTGGGGAAGGAACAGAACAACAAACTGAGTCTAGGACCAGATTCAATTAACCAGAAAAGGAGGAACGATAAAGATAAGATCAGATCGCCATGTGGACATTGAAAGTTGCAAACTTTCAATAAGTGTGACTTGTTTCTCTGCATTGATAAAATCAAATAGGTAAAACGCTTTTAAGTTCCAGCCTGTCTTCTTAACAGATTCCAACTCAACATGATGTATTACTGTTCCCAAGTCCTTCTTGAAGAGGTTATATAAGGAACTCTCTTCTATTGTAAATGGGATCTCTTTTTTGACAATTAAAATGAAACTCTGCCCAAATTGTAAGGCATTACTAAGACTTTGAGCTCAGATTGTTGATCATATTTTGTTACTAGAATAAGAAAGCAAGTGACTTTTCAGACTTTGTGCTGTAATATCTTTGTTGTTGAGGAAACTATTCTTATGTCTTTTTCTTCAATATATTTTCTATTCCTTTAATTCAACAAGCATAAATAGTGACAGTAGTCAGGAAGGTGTCTTGAAGAGTCAAGTGTGGAGAGAATTTGTGCCCCCATAATTGCCTTTAGTGTGTTTTCTTTTCATTTCTGTGTAAAGGACCTTGGGGTGACTTTGTGCCCTCATTTTTCTTCGTATCTTACTCTTGAGCAATCTAGGTGAAGACTTTGTGCTGCATCTCAATTTACTGGTTATTACATCCTTTGCTACATTTTGTTGTTACTACCAAGAGTATTCTTGTGGTTTGTTGAATAGTATTTCTGAAAGAAGAGTTGTGCTATCTGTCATTTCCCTTGAGTTTTTCTTTTGATCTGCATGCATCATCTCTGAAAAAAGAGAGATGGATGGTTTGTCCTACCCCTAAGTATTATTTTCTGTTTATATATATATATATATATATATATATATATATATATAGCTTATATATAAGGAACCTCCCCTTGATGAGAGGAGAGATTAATCCCCTTATGATGTGGTAAACCTACACATTTGGATGACTAATCTTCCTACTTTGGCTGATCAGATCTATTTTGTTTATCAGTACGCTGATCGACAAAATATTCAACCAACACCATTAACAGGGCAAGTTTCGAGAGCTTTCTAGCGAGCTACCTTCACCTGTCTTGTGTAATGTAAACTTTGAAGTCACTCACCTGAGACCAGCCAGGATCAAGAAATCTCTAACAAAAGTTCAACAAATTTGGAAACTGAGAAATTATGGGAGGATAACCATCCCAAGAGTCAGACCAAAAGAGAGCATTGGATCCCTATTTACAAATCCATAATAAGCCATCCTTGATTAGAGCAACCCCTTTTTTGAGAGTACCCCATATTGCTGAACCTTTCCTAATAAGTGGATAGCGAGGAATGTCCCTCTGAGTGGTTCCAAAGTAGTACTTCTGTGAGAGAGTTCTGGCCCAAGCTTTGTCTTGTTTGGTGCACCATCGCTAATAAAGTTTGGCCACCAAAGCAATACCATTTAAGTTCATCTGCCTCAGACCGAGCCCGCCATATTGTTTGGGGCTGTAGACAATCTCCCATCTAATAAGGCTCCATTTAGTGGAGTTTAGACTACCAGCTCATAAGAATTGTCTGATAATTGAATCAAACTCCTTAACGATTCCCATTGGGGCAACCTAGAGCATACTCCTGTAAATAGATAAACCCTGCACCACAGATTGGATAAATTGAACCCGAACCGCAAAGGATAACCACCTGTGTGTCTAATGATTCACTTTCACCTGAAATTTCTCTAAAATAGTCTGCCAAGATTCTATGGATGTACAGCTAGTCGAGATAGGGATACCCAAGTAAATCAATGGGGGAGTACTAATCTAAAAATGTAGAGTCCTCGCTATCCATTGCTGAATAGGGCCCAAAGTGTTGAAGAAGAAGATGGATGACTTATCTTCATTAACCTTTTATACTGAGGCCATTAGATAAACATCTAACACCTTACATAAATTAGCAGCTTCAGTCATTGTGGCCATGCCCATAAGGGCAGTGTCATCAGCAAATTGCAAGTGTGATTACGCTGGCAATTCCCCTCCCCATCGCCATCCTTGGATATGTCCTTCCTCTTTGTTCTTGCTAATCAACCTTCCCAAACCTTTAGCAAGGAGAAAAAAAGGTATGGAGATAGAGGATCACCTTGTCGTAGCCCTCTTGTAGCACCAAAAAGCTCACTGTGTTCTCCATTGATAAGCACTGAGAAGGAAGCTGAGAAAATGCAGCTCATGACCCATTAAGTCCATTCATCTGCATAGCCAAAATCACTAAGAACCTTTTTGTCATGTCCCCTTTTCAGTTGACATGTTTTGAGTCCATGGTTAGCCTATTATGCGACCCTCGTAGGCTGATAGGATGGTTAGAGGGTCTTGATGGAGATTGGAGTGGCTTCGTTTAGCAGAGTTTTTCCAGTTGGCTTTCCTTTGGGCTCGTTTGGACATGTATTGAGGGAGATATTAATATTTGATTGATTTAATCAAATATTAATTATTTAGCCTATTTCCATTTAGAAACCCTAATTCTAATTTAAGAAACCCTAATTAGGGCAAGCATATCTTTTGAGGGTATAAGGGTTTCTCATGGAGGCCATTATGGATTAGCTATTGATTATTGATTATTGATTTTTGAAGAATTTCTTCTGTGAAGACTGAGCCTAGGGTTCCAGGATTCCATTTGCATTGGAGAACGTTCCCTCTTCAGTGTGTGCAATTAAGAGGCTGTGGAATATCAGCTGATCTATTGCCAACTTGAGAGATAGCTTCATCCAGAAGTTATCACATAATTTACAGGGTTGAGAGATAACTTCACACAGAAGTTATTACAGATATTCTAGGTATTTATTTCTTTATGTTTTGATTTAATAAATTATACAGCTAGAGATCTTCTGTGCTAGAAACATATATTTTCAGAATAGGGAGTTGAAAACAGGTAAGTTGTGCCCAATTGGCGGCCGTACAAAGTCTGTACAGGACCGTACAGATCCACGCAGACACTGACCTCGGCAGACAGAGATCCCTAGTGACCGACATCGGCCTACTGGAGACTGACGTTGGCAGAGAAGGACCTAAAGTGACCGACGTCGGCAGTATATCAACTGATGCCAACGACTGTGTGTTCGACACAACAGGTCGGGACAGAATTTCCAGATTCCAACCCAATTTCTAGATTTGCAAAGCTAGGGTTTTTCAAGACTGTATTTCATATTTTATATGCATAAGAGAGGACTGTAATTTTAATAGTTAGAAGGATAAGTGATCAGATCTGTGATTTGCTATTAAGAGACTATATTATTGTTATCATTCTAAATTTATTCAATAGAAATTGTATCTTTGTTTAAAGTTTTTGTGTTGCTATATTCCCTATTTAGAGGGGATATTACAATGGTATCAGAGCTTTTCTTCAGAAAAAAGAGCCCTTAAGTAAGGGACATCACAGTGGTGTCAGAGCTAAATCCTGTCAGCCTGAGGGTCTATAGATCTTATGCAGCCACAAGAGTTGGGACCACACAGGTATAACACCCGCAGTAGAGCCTTGCTTGAAGGTACCCAGTTGTTAGAACAATAGCGGATTATCATGAGTGATAAACGTGAGGGAAGCCCACCCAGGGGTCACAGGTATGATGCTGATCAGGACACCAGAGAATTTCACCGTGCTATGATGACAAGCCAACAACAGATGAATCAGACACTACAGGCACTTATGACTATGATAAGGGGGATGAACACAACTGATGGATAGAATGGGGACCAAAGAGATGATATGAGTGCTACGGTTAATCAGAGACCACAACAGACTCACTCCAGAACAGTCGATAGACCTACACGTCCTACATTTGTTCAAGAAGAACTAGAGGCACCAGCAGAGGAGGAGGTAGGGAATTCCCCATTTGCAGATGTTTACATGGCTGCAAATGATGAGTGGGACTTATTACCTCCTCATGTTCAAGAGAGGACATCCTTTGACCATTTTGTTAATCTGAGGAAAGAGCACTACAGATTGGTTAGACAGGATAGGAGGCCTAGAGTTCAATTCAGTGAGCTGAAGAAGGCTACTGGTAAGCTTTCTTTGACTACTTTTGACGGCAGTGGCAAAATGACAGATCAAGCTTGGGTTCATAAGCTTGATACCTTTTTGGCATTGAGACCAATGTCAGAGATAGAGGCCATCAAATACGCCACCTTGCACTTGGATGGAGTAACACATGATTGGTGGTACCATGGTATGGTAACACTTCAGCATAACTAGGTGACAGAGTACCAGGACTTTGTGGATAGATTGGTTGAGCGGTTTGATAGGAAAGATCCCAAGGTTTACTTTTGAGATTTGGCACAGTTGAGACAAACAGGTAACTTGGAGTCCTTCATTGGTGAGTTTCAGAGATTGGCAGTCATGGTGCCCAATATTTCAGAGCGTAGATTGGTAGTTCTCTTCATAGAGGGATTGACAGAGCCATTGAGAGGTTGGATCAAAGCCTTTGATCCTCCTTCATTATAGGTATCTATGAAGAAGGCACGTAGTATGGAGATGGCAGCCCCATCCCATAAATCTAACTCCAAGGGTACTTCTTCATCTAGAGACCATATGCACTCCCACGAGGATACATAGAGACCAGATTTTAACATAGATAAATCTGGGGTTAAAAATGATTCAAAGGCCAATCTAGCAGCACCACCTTTGGATCGTGAGGCACTTAATGATCTATGCAAGAAGAAGCTTTGATTCTACTGCAAAGGTCCATATGATATCCATCACGATTGTCCTTTGAGGCCTAAGGGCAAGGCGAATCGTGTGATGTGGGCATATTATGAGGATTTAGATTTTGAGGATTCCAAATAGCAGAATAGTTCTGAGGGGGCAGAGGCAGAGGCTTCAGGGCCTAAGGCAGAGGCAGAGTTAGATCTTCACATACAGGAGGCACGCATATCCAGTATTCAATCAGATGAGTCATTCAGACTCCGTGGAGTTTTGGTAGGGCAGAAGGTTATCACCCTTCTTGATACATGAGCCACACATAATTTCATAGATAATAGATTTGTGGAAAAGCGTGGACTCACTACCATAGATTTTGAAGGCATCAGAGTTAAGGTAGCCTATGGTCACACTCTTAAGTGTGAGCGTATGATTAGAGACCTCCCATTGCACTTGAACAACTATGAGTTCAAGGCTGACTATTATGTGGTAAACATTGGGGATATAAACTTAGTCTTGGGTATGAAGTGGCTTCATTCATTTGAGGAAGTTACTCTTCATCTCAAGGACATGGAGGTTCTCTTTAATGTTGATGGGAAGACACATATTCTTAAGGCAATATGGGGCAGTAGCTTCAGATATATGTTTTTTCATCAGATGGAGGTACCTATACCACATGACATGATAGAAGGCGATGACGAGTGCACATTGGCACCAACATAGGAGAGGTATGAGGATGAGCTTGATCTTGAGGTGAGTTCAGTTTAGGAGTTGTCACAAGTGTTGGGGACTCAACTTTCTATTATAGTCGGGTCACAGGTTGATGATGATATGACTATTTCTAGCTTTCACAATCCAATTTTAGATATTATTCAGGTAAGGAGTTTGCTTGCTGATTTTCATTTATGGATTGGTTGTTGGGGTGCTTATCTTAGTACTAGAGATGATGTGATGCCATTACATGAGAGTGGAGATGGACATGGCATGGGGTTCGTGTTAATTGACAGTGGTGGAGATCATAACTACATTTGGGATCCAGGTGGATTGATTGATTTGTCATTCAGTGATTGCTTGAGGGCAAGCAATTCCAGGAGGGGCGGATTGTCATGTCCCCTTTTCAGTTGACATGTTCTGAGTCCATGGTTATCCTATTATGTGACCCTCGTAGGCTGATAGGATGGTTAGAGGGTCTTGATGGAGATTGGAGTGGCTTCATTTAGCAGAGTTTTTCCAGTTGGCTTTCGTTTGGGCTCGTTTGGACATGTATTGAGGGAGATATTAATATTTGATTGATTTAATCAAATATTAATTATTTAGCCTATTTCTATTTAGAAACCCTAATTCTAATTTAAGAAACCCTAATTAGGGCAAGCATATCTTTTGAGGGTATAAGGGTTTCTCATGGAGGCCATTATGGATTAGCCATTGATTATTGATTATTGATTTTTGAAGAATTTCTTCTGTGAAGACTGAGCCTAGGGTTTCAGGATTCCATTTGCATTGGAGAACGTTCCCTCTTCAGTGTGTGCAATTAAGAGGCTGTGGAATATCAACTGATCTATTGCCAACTTGAGAGATAGCTTCATCTAAAAGTTATCACAGAACTTATAGGGTTGAGAGATAACTTCACACAGAAGTTATTACAGATATTCCAGGTATTTATTTCTTTATGTTTTGATTCAATAAATTATATAGCTAGAGATCTTCTATGCTAGAAACATATATTTTCAGAATAGGGGGTTGAAAATAGGCAAGTTGTGCCCAATTGGCGGCCGTACGAAGTCCGTACAGGACCGTACAGATCCACGCAGACACCGACCTCGGCAGATAGAGATCCCTAGTGACCGACATCGGCCTACTGGAGACTGACGTCGACAGAGAAGGACCTACAGTGACCGACGTCGGCAGTATATCGACCGATGCCGATGACTGTGTGTTCGACACAGCAGGCCGGGACAGAATTTCTAGATTCCAACCCAATTTCTAGATTTGCAAAGCCAGGGTTTTTCAAGACTGTATTTCATATTTTATATGCATAAGAGAGGACTATAATTGTAATAGTTAGAAGGACAAGTGATCAGATCTGTGATTGCTATTAAGAGACTATATTATTGTTATTATTATGAATTTATTCAACAGAAATTGTATCTTTGTTCAAAGTTTTTGTGTTGCTATATTCCCTGTTTAGAGGGGATATTACAGTGGTATCAGAGCTTTTGTTAAAAAAAAGAGCCCCTAAGTAAGGGACATCACACTTTCATAGGAATGACCATCTGAACCTATCAAAGGCTTTGGCCATGTCCAATTTAATGAATATTGCCTTATCTTTTGAGTTGGCCATGGAGTGAATGGACTCAACAATAATAGCAATACCATCCAGGATTTGCCTGCCTTCCACAAAACCACTCTAATTTTCTGAGATCACAACACTCAGCCCTTTGTTTAACCTATCTATAATGATTTTAGATATAATTTTGTAAATAACATTGCAAAGGGATATAGGGCGGAATTGACTTAGCCTATCAGCACCTTCGCATTTGTGTATGAGAGCAAGATAGTTCACATTTGTAGCCTTAAGCATTTGCTTATTCTGCTGAGATTCTATGACAATAGCTAAAAGGTCAAGGCTGATGATATTCTAGAATTCTTGGTAGAATTCAGCTGGAAAGTTGTCAGGTCCAGCTGCTTTCCCTTTTTTCATTTGAACAATGGTTTCCTCAAGCTCTGCAAGTGTGATTGGTTTCGTTAAATTTTCATTCATTTCACGCATCACCAATGATAGAATGCTGAAGAGAACTTGAGCTTCTTTCAATGATTCCCTATTAGCATCTTTCCTGAAGAGAGTGAAGAAGTACTGCACTACCTCCTTTTAAATTGCCAGAAAGGAGTTAAGCTGCTCACCTCTTTCATTGACCAAGGCCGAAATAGAATTTCCATGTCTCTTGGCTTTGGATGAATTGAAGAAAAAGGATGTATTTCTGTCCCCCTCTTGGAGCCATTCGACTCGAGCTTTCTGCTTCCAAAAAATTTTCTCTCGTAGCTCGCATTCCTCTAGGTCTTTCACAGCGTGTGTTTCATCTTGCAGTAAGTCTTCAGTCAGTCCTTCTTCCCTTATTATTCTCATGATACCATCTAGCTTGGTTTGTGCAACAGCCTTAGCATGGAAAATGTTCCCAAAAATTTGTTGATTCCACCGCTTGAGCTTGTAATTCACATATTGCAGTGTTTTGGCAAAAATATACATCATCGTACCATGCACAGGCCTACCCCAATGCCACCAATTGGCAACACACTCATGTAGAGATTAATCCCGTAGCCACATGAGTTGAAATCTGAAGGAAGGAGAGCATGGGTGATACTGTGAGACATTATTATGCTTGATGGGCCAATGGTCTGATCCTCTCCAGTCCAAAATTTTAGACCTCATAGACCACATACCTCCAACCCAAAAAGTTGAGACCAAAAAATTGTCAAGTCTCTCAGCTATGCAATGTTTTCCACTCCTGTAGTTATTCCAGGTAAACTATCCATTATTTGGCCTGACATCAACTAAATTCAAAATTTCAATGTAGTTGCACATTAGCAAAGCAGATGGGTCCAGCCTTGACGTGCCACCACTTTTTTCAGTCAAATCAAGAATAAAATTAAAATCACCTGCCATAATCTAAGGGTGGAAGGGGGCCAGGCTACAGACAAAACTTATGTGGCCCCATAAGGAGTTTTTATCCTACCAATCATTGGGAACATAGATATTGGAGAAGAGCATGACTTCCCCTGTCTCAAATCTAGAAGCAATCATAGTCATGGAGTACTTAGAAATCAGCCAGCCTATAAGACTAATCTTTCATGGGTTCCACAGACAAGCTAGTCCTCTTGAGTATTCGGTAGCACCAATGCATTGACATTCTCCTTACCTCCACAACTTGGGCACTAGTCTGGACATGTCTTCAATTGAAAGCTTAGTCTCCTGCAAGAAAAGGACATCCAGCCTATGACTTTTAGTCAAGTTGTGAACATCATTTTATCTAGGGCTGTTGTTCAAACCCCTTACATTCCAAGATATTATAATCATTCCAGAGGGTTAAAAAAGTGTGCATCTAGAGTCTTTACTGACCCCGACTCCACCAAAGCCTCTCCCATTAGCTTGATCTTTTCTAGGTCCTTTTTTCTGCCAAGCTTGCTAGATTTCTCACCCCCTCCTTTCTTAAGGTCTTTTTGTAGAAGTCCGAGATGAGGAGAAGATTTTTTGCTTCTTGCTGCCCCTGAGTCCCCAATTTTTTTGGTAAGGGGCATATTTCTATCTTCTTTAAGGGGAGCAATTAAGGAAGTCATTCCTTCCAAAATTATCAGCTGTTGGTCCATATCCATATGACAATCTCCATCATCCTGTGTTTCAATTAAAGCCCCTGAAGCCTTGGTCTCCTGAGTTGGTCCCTCAATCCCCTGGTCCAAAATCATCAACTTGGGATTCACCTCCTACTAATTAAGGTCGTCCAATATTTCAAATCTATTGAGCGAGTCATCTAATTGTCTTTCCTTCAAGGACCATTTTTGGCCTCTATTTCTATATCAGCCTTTAACTAGCATAAAATCATCAGTTTCAGGCACCTCACCTGGAATCAGACCCCTTTCCTTGTCAGTACCAGAAGGAGTGCGAGTAGATTGAGCTCGTTGAGGTGCAGTGGATTTGAAGGTGGGACACCATCGCTGCAAATGCCCATAAGCATGACATAGATGACAAAAAAAAGGGAGGGTTTCATAATCTAGCTATTGTACCCATGGAAAAGGGCCCGCACTCATTTCAACAACATCTGGTAATGGCTTACTAAGATCAATTTCAACACAAATGCGGGCATAAGTCATTACCTTTTTCCCCAGGAGTGACATTGAGGAACCGACTGGCCTTCCCAGCAAGGATGCAAGCAATTAGAGAGTGTCTTCTTAGCAGTATTTCACTGGAAAGCAGGGCAGACACACCCACACAGGGACACGGTTTGGTAGTTCCTCTGAAGGTATGAAACTGGCATGCCAAGGCTTGATAAACAGTCCCACTTGATTATGAAAGTAAGGACCTCCAGCAAAAACTCTTTGACAATCTGTTATACAGGTAAAAGTGACCATGAAATAGCTATTGGCCAGCAATGTAATATCCATTTCTCCTTTTGGTGCCCATGTCCTCTGAGCCCATGCTTCCAGAAATAATAGTGATATCTTAAGCCCTAAAAACTTGCAGTACAGGGAGTGATTGGAATAGTATTCAATGTCTTTAGCAATCATTTCCATTGGTATAACCAGCTTAGGCCTCTCCTTACATCTTTCTAGATAGCTGTTGACTTTGGGGATGTGCATACTTGGTTGCTCAAGAGCAGCAAAAGAACCTAAACCTTGCAAAAGTGGAGCCTTCCCACTCCTGTGTGCTCCTTGGGATGCCTGTTGCAATCCAAGCACTTCCTTGTAGCTGCGCCCTGCTTTCTACCCTATCGCGCCCTCTTGATCGCCTTCATCTATCATGCGTCCCTTCTCATAAACTAACAAGGATCATACCAGCCCAGATCAATAAACGTTACACAAGTATTTATCTTAAGAAAAATCTCAAAGAGGTAAAAAACATAGAAAAATGATATTCAATATTGAGAATCAATAATAACCTCAATACCTCAAATCTTCTTCATCTCGATTAGATAAATTCTTCATAAGTTTATCTCAGACAAATATTTGTCACACGCAAGAATAATTTAATATTTTTGTGTTTGATATATAGTTTACAATAGGAATAAAACCCTATTTATAATGATTCATGAGGGGATGTGACCGTTGTGAAAATAACAGGTCCATCCACCCTGATAAATCCAATTAATAAACATTTGATAAATATTAAATAATTATAATAAGATTATTTATTTTCTCAAAGTTTCACCTCGAGTAAATAAATAATATATTATTATTTATTTAATTACTTACCAATGTAAGTCAAGGGTTAATAATAGTCTCTTAAACATTATTGTTTTAACATCTACTTTTCCTTATATGCCTTCTTGCCTGGATAGACGTACATCTTCCATAGAGTGTGAATTTCTAAGTTGATTTTATCTGCCTCCAAGGTGATAGTCTGTGCATCATAAATTGGGTTCACTAAGTTGACAAAGTACCACACTAAAAAGGCATAAAGTATCTTCAATCACACAAAGAGTTATCCAAAAGGGACCATTTTGATGCACACTAAAGAGAAATGTTGCTTCACCATGAATTGAGGTTACTCACCAACCTGGGTGGGTAATTCTTTTGGGATGTGTCATTCATTCCCAAATGCTTCATTCATCCCATCGAACAAAGACTTCATCTTAATTTTGTAGGTGGGGGTGATGTGGCCAAGGCATGTGAATGTCTCATAATGCTCAGTAAGGGACTTGTGCTTGGGCGCATATGCCCACTTCAACACTCTTATAGTGTAGTCAGGTATACCAATCTCATTAAACACCATTAATAACAAAATACTCCCCATGAGAACTTATGACTAGGTATCCAATGAGTCTTATCTACATCGTCAATGATTTTGTGGGTAAAGTACATTATGTAAATAGACTTCAAGCCCTCAGTAACTTGGTGGAAAATATAGAAGTAGCCCATATATGTTAGGTTGTGGAGCTAAAAGCTTCACCCGAATGCAAACATGGAGGTTGCTGAGTGTCATAGTCATCGACATCAGTCAGGCCAACCGACATCGGTCAGGTAGAGACAAGAAGCTATCGACATCGGTCAGGGATCGGCCAATATCAGTCATCCCCAGACAGACAGGGACCGATGTCAGTCGCCTGTGCGGTTCTAGAACTATCAGTTTCATGAACAGTTTGTTAACAAACCAGTTGCTTGCATGTTAAAGACTAATTTTAGTCTTGAGCTACGATTTCTAATTTTTGTAATTGGAAAGTCTAATTATTGTTTGTATGAGATCTATTTAATAGACTCATGGGCTGTATTGTAAAGTGTGTTAGATAAAGAGAGCAAAGTTAGCTGCTTCAGAGGGAAGAGAGCAAGGTTAGCTCCTCATAGTGTCACAGGGCCAAGTGTGTATGATTAGGTAGATTTGTGGGAGAGCAAGATCTGGTAGAAGATCCACAAGGCTGCTGGTGTGGAGAATCAGAAGGGTTCTTCATGTGTGTATGATCTAGGTTGGCAGATGTGCAAGGCCAGGTTGATCTGTGGTATAGCAAGATCAAGTGAGATCTACATGTGTAAGTAAGATCGATTTGATTTGCAAGTTATTACAAGTTCATGGGAGATCTACTTGGAGTGCATTGTGTACTCGATTGAGTATGTGTGTATACTCAGTGGTATTGGCAATAGTGATACTGACTGGTGGAGGTGAACAACAACTCTGTGTTTGAGTTTTTTGTTGTGACCGTGATTGAGAGAGATAACTCTTGAAGAGATTTATTATTTATGCCCTAGAGATGTGGGAGCCCTAGAGTGTGAAGAAGATTGTGGCATCTTCTTTGTTGTATTTCCTTCTAGAAGAGTACTAATACAATTGGGTATTGTCTCTCATATTATGTGCTGTTTCTAATTTCTAGTTACTTATTACTTTTGGTTTAATTCCGTGTTTAGTTGCTTGGTAATCAATTGTGCTTCCTAGATCCTGACAAAGTGGTATCAGAGCTTTGTGTGTTTTGGGTCCTAACAAGTGGTATTAGAGCTAAGATCACCAAGTGATACCACTGACAAAGTGGTATCAGAGCCAGGTTGCAGGTTCATAGAGCCTGGTTCGGAGCAGGTTTGTGTTTGATTACAGGTCACTCTTAGGGGTTTTTGATTGAGTGGGAGTATAGCAATGGTAGAAGAAAGTAAGCTAAGAATGGAGGAATTCAAAAGCAAGAATGATCAATTACAGAGTTATGGAAAAAAAGAGTAGGTAAAGAAAGATTGTTGGTTGGTAGAAGATCAACATGAAGGAAATAAAGAAGCAGGTATTACTATAGGTATTGTTGCACTGGTTGCTCTTATATGTTCCTCAGATAAAGTAGAATCTTGGTTTATAGATTTTGTTGCCTCTTTCCATGCAGCCCCAAATAGAGTATTTTTCCATGATTATGTCCATGGAGACTTTGGAAAGATTTATTTGAGGGTTGGTGAGCCTTGTCAAATTGTTGGCAAAGGGAAAGTGCGGCTGAAATTATAGACGGCCAACACATGGGTGTTGAAGAAGGTCATGTAAGTCCCAGTCTTGAAGATGAGGCTAATTTCTTCAAGAAAGTTGGGTGATGAGAGATGCACAATAACTCTCACAGTGGATGCACTTGAATTAGCATGTGGTAAGAAAGTAGGTACTCTTTATCTACCTACTTGTATTACTAATTCTCCTTCTATTGCAAAGACGTGGCTTTGTAGGCTTGGTCACATGAGTAAGAAGGAGATGCATGTTCTTAAGAGGAAGTTAGATGTCTTTGACAAACTTAAGAACTGGAAAGCCTTGGTGTTTATGGAGGAGATGATGGACAGAGATCAGCGGATGGGACTGAATAACTCTAAGCAGGGCAGTTTGGACAGGGTTTTGATTTAAAGTGAGCTCACAGGTAAAAAGTCATCACTCATAGGAAAATATAGGTATCGACGTCGGTTAGGGGTAACCTACGTCGAACAGGCAGGCACTGACGTCGGTCATGTGCAGACTAAAAAAGTTAGTGGTGTCAGGCAGGTGGCGACCGATGTCAGTCAAGGAACTAGCGTCAGCGACCAGGTGGACATCAACGTCGATCAGGGAACCAACGTCGACAGTCAGGTTAGTTGCATAGAACTAACGTCGATCAGATGCAGACTAGGTGGTGACTGACATCGGTCACTAAAATGGATTTTGGGTGGATAGGAAGTTGTCAAGGAGTCTCAAATGCCCATGTGGAGGACTGAAAGTGTAAGTAAGCTTCAAATTCGTTATTCCCCTTCTTTATACTTGTTGCTCACTACAGAGCAGGTAGGATCTAGGAAATAGTGGGAACATGGCATGAATTCTTTAAAAGAGAACCAAACAAGAGATTTGGTAGAGTTGCCAGCTGGGATGAAAGCACTGAAAGTTGAATGGATTCTTTGGTTAAAGAAGAGAGAGAATGGACATGTGAGATAAAAGTCTAGGTCATATGGTCTTGAGGAAGCTGTAGTACAGTGGTACAAGTTTGACATGTGTATGACAAAGCATGGCTTTAGTCAATGTCATTGTAACCATTGTTTTTACTTTACCAGGTTGGATGATGTTTGCAACATTATCCTGTTACTGTATGTAGTGGGGTCACACATGCAGGGTTTTGCTAAGCTAAAGGTAAAGTTAGTTCAGTGGTATGTCATGAAGAATTTGGGAGCAGTGAAATTCTTTGGCATGAGTTTTTCTAGAGACATGGAAGGTCACAGGTTGATTTTGTCTCCAGATGATTGTGTGGATAAGGTAGTGGTGAGGTTCAAGATGTGGGATGCAGAACTGGTTAGCACACCTATGGATGGACAGTTCACAAAACAGGGTCCCAATTCACATGATGAGGTTGAGTACATGTGTACTAGACCTGTTGTTGCCCCAGTAGTGGGTGTTTTCAGCAAGTTCATAGCCAATTCAAGAAAGAAGCACTGGAGAGTAGTTCAGTGGGTTCTCAGGTATCTGAGAGGGACCAACAACAGGTATACATGCTATGCAGGGTCAGGGACTTCTCTACATGGGTATGTAGATTCAGATGTGGCAGGTTACTTGGATGACATGCGGTGCACCACAGGATGTGTGGTGGTTGGTCTTCAGGATTGATCTTGAAGAGGGATGCAAGCTAGGAAATAAATTAGATAATGTACAAGTATAGGTATAGGTGCAACTGTTTATCTCCAAGTGGGAGATTATCAGGTTGTGGAGCTAAAAGCTTCACCCAGATGCAAACATGGAGGTTGCTGAGTGTCACAGTCACTGACATCGGTCAGGCCAATCAACGTCGGTCAGGTGGAGATAGGAAGCTATCGACATCGGTCAGGGATCGGTTGACATCGATCATCCCTAGACAGATAAGGACTGACATCGGTCACCTGTGCCATTCCAGAATTGTCAGTTTCACAAATATTTTGTTAATGAACCATTTGTTTGCATGTTAAAGACTAATTTTAGTCTTGAGCTACGATTTCTAATTATTGTAATTGGAGAGTCTAATTATTGTTTGTATGAGATCTATTTAATAGACTCATGGGCTATATTGTAAAGTGTGCTAGATAGAGAGAGCAAGGTTAGCTCCTTCAGAGGGAAGAGAGCAAGGTTAGCTCCTCATAGTGCCATAGTGCCAAGTGTGTATGATCAAGTAGATCTACGGGAGAGCAAGATCTGGTAGAAGATCCACAGGGGTGCTGGTGTGGAGAATCAGAAGGGTTCTTCATATGTGTATGATTTAGGTCGGCAAGTGTGCAAGGCTAGGTTGATCTATGGTATAGCAAGATCAGGTGAGATCTACATGTGTAAGTAAGATCGGTTTGATTTGCAAGTTGTTGCAAGTTCATGAGAGATCTACTTAGAGTGCGTTGTGTACTCGATTGAGTATGTGTGTATACTCGATGGTACTAGCAGTAGTGATACTGACTGGTGGAGGTGAACAATAACTCTGTGTTTGAGTTATTTGTTGTGACCATGATTGAGAGAGAGAACTCTTGAAGAGATTTACTGTTTATGCCCTAGAGATGTGGGAGCCCTAGAGAGTGAAGAAGATTACGACATCTTCTTTATTGTATTTCCTTCTGGTAGAGTATTAATACAATTGGGTATTGTCTCTCATATTCTGTGATGTTTCTGATTTCTAGTTACTTATTACTTTTGGTTTAATTTCATGTTTAGTTGCTTGGTAATCAATTGTGCTTCCTAGATCCTAACAAAGTGGTATCAAAGCTTTGTGTGTTTTGGGTCCTAATAATAGCTACCTCTTTCCAATGATTGGTGTTATTGATCTTAGTCATTATGATGCACACCGCCACCCGAAAGGAAGGATCCTATAGGTTCTTGATATGCATGGTGTGGCCTTGATTTTGGTATAGTAGCATTGTAATGGTTTTTCCAATCTCATCATAGTAATCTAAGTCAAACACTACATCCATTCCAAGACACTTTAGCCTTAACACCTTACTTATCCTCTCAGGTATAGGTTTTATGCTATGCCCAATAAAGTAAAGGTAGTCCTCATGGATGTGTGAGAGTAGAAACTTGAAAGTATGGAAGGTTGAATAGCTATAACAAACCCGCAACATTCAAAGCATTAAAAATCTTGAGGTCATACACCAATTAGTTTATGGTGTTTTGGCACTCAACCTAGTCATTTTAAAGTTCAACCTCATTCCCAAGTTGATGATGATTGTAGTAAAAAATTGTGCATGAGGGTATTTTTGAGACCCAATTTTCCATGTGCAGTACCATCTCTAGGTACCAACATTTCTTCTATCATCAATGGTGGGGGTGGAGATGATTGTGCCTTCTTAGCTTGATGTGTTATCCTAACCTCTTATCCTTTTAAGTGTTGTGCCTGTTCTTCAAGGGTTTCTTCCCTAATTAAAACTAATTCCCTCCAAGTACATCCTCTTCCTTTGGTATTATTGGAAATGAATCGGTTCATAAATCCTTCTTCTTAGGCCGCATCACCCTCTAAGGATCCTGAAGGTTGAGGCTCGGCCATCTAATGTTCCCAAAAGAAAATGTGATTGCTGTGTTGACAACTTTGACTTTTTTTGCTTTGCTGCCCTATAATGGTAGATGTCTACCTCTAAAACCTACAACTACCAATTCTCTCTATTATGATCATGTTTTGGAGTTATCCCTATTTTTGGTTACCTCACTTGATACCTGCTACAATAGATTTTTATAGAATCTTGATGTTATTTTCTTTCTCTAGAATCACTCTAGTTTAAATCATTCTTCAGCTCTATAAACTCAAATGAAAGCAAAAGTACAAATAAAAAAAATGAGCTTCTTTATCATTTTATAGGCTCGAGGGGGTTAACCCACATTTACTACCTCTTTCCTTTCATCCATCACTTCTTATTATTAATGCATTTTATTGGGTGAATATTTTGTCTTCAACTAACTGAAGGCAAAATGGTTATATCAACCATAGTGTAATTAGATAAATCTCTCCTCTCAGCAAGGGGAGGTTCCCTATAAACTATTACAAACTAATATAAACTCAATACCAATTCAAGGGTGAGACCATATCATCAATTTCTCTTTTTTTAGAAATGATGTTTACAAAATAATAGAACACTTTTTTGATACTAATTGAAAAATCAAGAAACCCACGAGAGCACAAAGTCTATCATTGCTTCTTTTGCTGATTTATAACTTAGAACACAGTAAAATGAGGTGTAGCCCAAAGTCTTCACCGAAAACTATGAAAAAAATATATGATCACAAAAAATAATAAAACGTTCAAAGCCTTTCCAATATCCTTTACTTTATAACACTAAAACACAAACTAAAGATAATTGTTGCAGCACAAAGTCTCCACAATCAACTTTAGAACATCTCTCAGATTATTATCACTCACACTACTACTTAATCAAATAGATAAGATCATATTATGAAAAGGACATAAGAATAGTTTTTAATACAATGTAAGTTATTTCAACACAAAGTTTGAATGATCACTTGCTTTCTTATTCACTTGATAAAATTTGATTTATAATTTGAACTCAAAGTCTCAAAATGCTTGTCAATTTGGCAGAGTTTCGCTTCAATAATTAAAAGATAGATAATTACAACAAAGACCCTCTTTATTTATAGGGAGAGGCCTTGAGAAAATTTAGGAAAAACCTAACTACTTTAACCTATTAAAAAATATGAGTCCTTATTGACTTGAGACTTCTTATGTTTTTACATGTAATTACATATGAAAAAAGTACATGTAAATATGTTCAAATTTGTTTCAAAAGTACATCCAAAAAATGGAAAATAAATTAAGGGAAAAAACTGCTTCAATTTATATCGCCATCTTTTTTCATGTGACCATCATACATAGTGAAAGTTGCTTGCATCCCGATAATGTCTGGACTAACAGTGTTCCTAAAAATCATTTTGGCTCTAACTATGACATCTCTTACTATGGTGACTAATTTTGCATGACTAGTTAACTTAGTTTTTAGATTATCTAAAGTTAACTGATTATACAGAATATTGTCCATAGAGGCCATTGAAAATGTTTTATCCTCAAACTCTTTCTAAAACATATCTTCAAATTCTTGAACCATTTCTTATGCAAAGAGAAATTGGTTATCTTTTGATACGAGCTTGCAAGGTAGCTCCTCTAATTTATGTAAAAGACTGACATCACTTTGTTCGCTAAGTTTCCTTGCAGTTTTAGGGTCATTGATCAAATATTTAAGCACACAGCTCCTATATGTCAATGCCTCTTTAGTTTCTATATAAGAATCCCTATTAGGAATGATGGCAATTGATATTAGAGTACTTATTTTTAGTTTTCTCATCTCCACCCATTTATCATGATTCTTTTCTATGCTCTCAATATCTTGAGAAACAACATTAATGAGATCATCAAGTTTTGCTCTTATTTTCCTCATTTTATCTGTCTTCTCAGATAGCTTTGTAAGTAGGGAAATTCTTTGTGCATGCATCCTGTCTAAGTACTCTTCAAGTAATTTTACTTTGAGATGAATCTTTTCTACTTTCTGAATGATGGGCTCTTATACAGAAATAGTCTTAGGAGTTACTACTTCTAAACTCAAAGTGAATCTCCTTACCATTGCAGTCAACTGTTCCACTATTGCTTTGTAGTGATCTTTCATTTCTTTCTCCTTGTCAAATTTTTGAATCAAGATGTCCATGGCTGACTGCATATTATTCTTGGCACTTTCATGAGTTATCTTGCCTAATTCAACTCTAGAGATAGAGTAATCATTCATATAAAAAATTTTCATGGTTGCATCTTGTGGAGGTCTTGCAATCTCCAATTTTTTTGTCCCTTATCCCCAAGCATTTTTGAAAAAATCTTTAGCTTCCTCAAGGTCTTAGCTTTTACTGGCACTAGCTTATTAAAGTCAAAGTCATTTGGGGAGATGACTTGTTTCTTCTTTTTTGGTGTATAAGTGGACAACCATGGTGGCTGCACAGAAGTACTCACATTAGGGTCTGTCTCCATTGTTGGTGTCACCAGAACTGCACTTACACTAGTAGTGGAAATAATAGGTGGAGTGTTAGTAAAAACTACACCTATTATATTTACTTTAGGTACTTGTTCAATATTCATTACCAAGTGATAAAAAATAGAAGCATCTCCAATATCAAAAGATGAGGAGGATAAACTAGGAATAGACTCTGAGAAATGGAGAACATCTTCAAAAGTGTTTTGAGGGTTGTCAAAAATTATTTTAGAAAGAGAGGGAGATTTAGAAGAGGGAATATCAAAAGGAGAAACATACAAAGGAGCAGCAATAGGTGTGTTGGGCAAGGGAGAAGAGACTCCCATTTCTTATTGTACATTCTCTTATGGAGACAAATATTCCTCCACTTGTTGATCTATAGGCCTATCTTCAATCTCCATCTCTTCTGTAGCTAGTTCTTTAGTGCTCTGTTTCTCAACTTCCATGTCTTCTATTTCAGACTCTTTCTCCATAGCTTTTGACTTCTTTGTCACAAATCTGATCTTAGGCTTATGTGGCTTAGAAAAATAGGGAACATCACTTTTGTTCTTCTTTCTATTCTCCACATTTTTTCTTATTTCCTCTTGAATCTTAGTCTCTGACCCTGTGAGGAATTCTTTCAAAGCAATTTCCTTGTTTGCTAGTCAATTATTGGTATTTGCCAATATAAGCTCAAATCTTTTCCTCAAAGAGGTCAGTTCTTTTTGGGACCATTGGATTAGAGGGAGAGGGGTATTATATCTTTCATCAACCAACTCTCCATCATCCACTAGATCCTCAAAAATATCAGCAAGTCCCATATATTCAATTTGCTCAAGAGATAACTAGCTGTAGTCTAATTTCTTGATATCTTCTTCTATTCTCAAATCTACCCAAACATCTTCAACCATAGGTTCATAGAATTGGGTTTTTATCTTGATTTTGTTTTTCATGCCCTTGTAGTCAAAATTTAGTCTTCTCTTGAATTGCTTCATGGTTATAAGCTACATCTTAGTTTCCATGACCCTATCTTTTGTAGCAGTTAATACTGAATACCTACCAATTTCAACTAGAAACCTAAAATAGGGATTTTTGAGCTCCATTTATTTATTATGCATAACGATCATTTATCTACATAACTCTATTAAGACCAGTTTGTCTGAGAGGAATCTTAGAAGAATACAAGGATGACCTTGGAAAAATCCAACCCTCAGGTATGAGAAAGAAGAAAATTGTAAGAACATGTATCCAAAATCATTTACTACTATCTAAGCCTCATCTGACACTCTTCTTTATTCTAGTTGAGGATCAAAAAGACATAAAATTACTTCAAATAAAGTATTGTTTACTCTCCTGTAATGATAAATAAAACCTTTCAATGTTAATTGAGAATAATATTGATACACAAGGATTACCCTCCTATCTCTTTCTGATGTTAGACTTGAAAAGATTCTCATAGAAGATGCAATACACACTAGATAAGAAGTCATGTAGAACTTGAAGGTAGTGGATACCTTCATCAGTTATTTATGCAAAGCATTGTTGATTTGTTCTCCCTAAAAGATGGTTTGTTTTCTTTAGAGTATTACCTTGATGAAATGATACATCCATTCTTGAAACTGTGAGGAAGATGACAACCTCTTATTCTGTTAAGAAGAGTTATCAGGTCACCAACTTCTTTTATAAAGTCACTTCTAAGAAAACTCCGTGGGCACCTTGACAAATTTGACCTTGACATTTTGAGCCATTTATTATTGATTACCTTATTTGCCTTCTCAAGATTTTTGTCATACTCTTTTTGTACTTCAACAAAGTCAAGATTTAACACTTCTATAGTAGGAGGGCACATAATTACCTTATCAATGAATTTAAGATCTAGTCTGATTATTAAATTGCCACTAGAGTCCATCACAACCCTAGTATCTTTATTATAAAATTGAGCACACTGAAGGACAAATTTTGTGTTGTGGGTTGCCATCGGGAAAGAAGATACTAAAAAAATGTTACTATCAATTATCTATTTCATTTCAGAGCTGGGATTGCTTGATTTGGTTCTCTCCATAAATTCAGCCATGTCTACATGGCCAATCTATGTATCTCTAATGTCATTGACATTAGAAGTAACTGAGCTGATTAAAAAAATACCTTGATATTTATGCTTTATCATTTTCAACTTTTTTGGAGACAACTCAGTCATTTCAATGAGCTATCACCAGAAGAATGTCGATGAATAAAGAAGATCCACAAAATAAATTGCGACAAAAAGTCATGATCATGTAATTAGGGGAAATATTAGTAATCTGGAAAAATTACATGTCGATGATTATGACTATGGAGACACGCTTGAAAGGGCTAGAGTGTGAGCAAGCTAAAAAATCAAAGGAAAGTGGGCTCAGAAAAATAAAATTGAAAATATCCCAAAGTTAAGAAAATTTGAGAAAATACTTGCATGGGAGGCAAAATTTGACACCCTTGCATATGAGGTATATTTTAAAAGTGTCAGAGTGGTTAAATTTACCACTATCACATGTTCTAAGAAATCTGAGTTATATGTTGGAGTGGTAAAATTTGCTGACACTGTAGGTAATAAGGAAATCACAAGTGTTATATATTGGAGTGGCAAAATTTGCTGACACTACATATGACTAAAGTTGTAATGTTTTCATGTAAGGGAAGCGGATTTTTCTGCCCATACACTTTCACTTGAAAATATGACTAAATACATAAGCGACAAAAAATGCTGACTTTGCTTATAACAACTTGTTCACAATAAGAACATGTGAGAGAGGCTAATATATCCATCATCACAAAGTTTTTAGAAGATGGTTTTCAACCAGCATATTGGGAGGGAAAAACCTTGTTGGGTTGATGACACACATCAATAAAAACCTAAGGCATGAATAATGGTTAACAGATTTCACTGGCAAGGCTCATTAGAGAAAAAAAATCTAGGACACAAATGCATGAAAGAACAAGGGTTTGACACAAAATACAAAGCAAAATGAAAATATCACTTTGCAACAGATATCACTCAAAAAATGAAACCTTATATGTTGAAATGACTTACCTGGTGAGTTCAAAACCCTAATCTTGGCAGTGGTGCATTTGAAATCTTCCTTTGTCACCACGGTCGAGCGATTTTGAGAAGAGTCGAAGAATCAACTAGGAAACTTTGACAAAAGAAATGACAAGAAAAAAAATAAAATGAAATAACATATTTAAAAGCTTAAAAACAAGTCTTTAATGCTTGACACGAGTAGCCATTAATTCCACTTAAAGTTCAAGATCTTGGAGATCTTGCTTAGGTGATGATTTCAGCCAACTTGACACGTGCCTTGCAACATTGCAATGGTGGCAAAAAGTGCCATCCGAGCATGAGAAAAAGAAAAACCATGTAAGAGCAACACTTTTTGCCACCATTATACAAGCAAAATAAAATTTTACTAACACCCTCAAAATGATCAAAATTGATATTTTGATCAATTTATGACTACAATAAGCTTCACAATTTTTGAAAAATCATGGCAAAGGAATGTCATAAACTCTCATAAGATGTCAGATAACTTAGCTTGAGATTAAGAGAATATTGTCTCGATCAACGAACTTAGAGTGTAGATTATAAAATGAACAAGTTTCATAGGGGTTGTCTACAAAATAAGCATAGCTAATTTTGGAAACAACAGCTAGCTCCAGCTGGGGAAATTCTATCGATCAAACTTTGAAATAATTAAAGGGAGAAGAATCCAGTCTCTAAGTGCCGTCATCCATGCCATTGAGATATGGAGTCAAGCTACCAAAAATAAAAAGACACAAAAGACTAAAAAAAAACATAAAACTATACAAATGTACAAATGAACTTATCTAATACTTCAAAGATTGAAGTGTTTCAGATGTTGCCCATTGTAAGGTTAAAAAATGGTGTTCCATCCTGATATTCTAACAAGAAACTATTTCTACCATAGAATTGATGAATGGTGAAAGGACCTCTCCATAAAGAATCAAACTTTCCATGCATTCCTTTTGGTTCTCTCCTCTTGTCCGACAATAAGACTTGATCTCTAATATAAAACTCATGAGTCCTTACTTTCTTGTCAAAAAGTTTCTTTATCTGACTTTGATGCTCAACGATATGATCTACTACCATAGTTTTCTATTCCTTAAGTTTAGTTAGGTACATGATCCTGTTATCAATAGAATTTTCAAAAGTCTTATCTTCCACTACCTTTGCCAACTTTAGTGCTGACAATTTCAAGGTAATTGGTATTTCTGCATTCAAACCATACAGAAGCTAAAATGGTGACATACCTATTGCCCTTTTAGGGGTAATCTTGTTTACCCATAAAGCATAAAACAATGCTTTATGTCAAGTTCTCTGATTCTCATCTACCAATTTTTTGATAATAGTAACCAGATTCTTGTTACTTGATTCTGTCTGACCATTTCTTTACAGATAATAATCTGAGGAATGGGAAAGAATGATCCAGTGATTGTAGCAAAAGTTAGTAATCTCATGTGAAAAGAAACAAGTAGCATTGTCTGCTATAATCTTGTTTGGAACTCCAAACCAGGAAATAATATTTTCCTTAAGGAAATTTCATACCACTTCAGAAGTAACATGCTTAACTGAGATGGCTTGCACCCACTTGGTAAAATAGTCTATCACGGTGAGAACATAGTCATGTCCCACACTTGATGGTGGGTTCACAGTGCCAATAAAGTTGATGCCCCATTATTAAAAAAGTTTTTCAATCACCATCGGCTTGAGAGGTAATGCAGTGAACTTATGTTTTCCAATACATTGTTGACATAACTCACACCTATGCACCCAATTGTACGCATCTTGAAATAGTGTGGGTCAATGGTATTTAGCTCATATAATCTTGTGAGATGTTATAGGTGTAGAAAAATATCCTCCATAGGCCAAATTGTGGAAAGACTCCAAAATTCTACTTTATTGCGCTTTATCTATGCAATAAAAAAACACTCCATCAAAGCTTCTTTTATACAAACCATTATCTCATAGGATATAGTTAATAGTCTTCAACTTAATATTTAGTTTATCCTTATAAGATAGATGGGTAGAAAACTCACCATAGATATAAAAATCAGTGATATTGGAATACCACTCATCAGTAGTAGTGACAAAAATAACTGTTAGTATGTTCTCAACTTTTGCTTCTTCATCTCCTATCTCTTTTGGTACATTTTCAGCAATCAATTGACACAAACTTCTTCTACGCATAAGATTAGTAGGTTTGATATCAAGATTAAAATCTTGGATCTTATCAATCTAATTGCCCCTTTTAGTGTTGAACTCCTGTTGAGTTAAAATAGACTTTACTGTTATGTTAGGCACCAAAACAATAGTATGTGAATTCAGGATATAGAACCATAAATGCTTTACCACCTTAACCATAGCATAAGCATGCTTCTGTATGTTTTAATATTTTAATTCATGATCTTTTAGAGGACAACTCATAAATGATATAGGATATTTCACACCTTTTTCATTCTACTAAATCAGAATGGTTGAAAGTGTATGTTCAAAAGCGTAGCTATATACTACAAAATTTTTAGTATAATTAAGACAAACAAGGACTAGAGCATGAACAATAACATTCTTGATATCCTCAAATGTTGCTTTACTTTTTGTAGTCTAATGGAAAGTAGCCTTACCCTTCATCATATTGATGATGTGATGGGTTTTTTTTGCAAATTCAGGTATGAACTTTCGTAGAAAATTCACGTTTCTAAAGAAAGAATGAATTGCAGTCTTACTAGTAGGCAGAGTAAGACTTTGAATAGATTTTGACTCTTATTGAATCAATTTTAGTGCCTTATCATAATATAATATGACTAAGAATTTTACCTTTTGTAACCCCAAAAATTGACTTCTTAAGGTTGAGAGAGATACTATTTAGCTGATAGTGTTCCAGCACTTGTCGTAAATGGTGTGCATGATCTTGACAGTGTTTGGAGAAAATAGTTAAATTATCAAGATACACCATGATGAATTTTCCCATGTCATATTTGAAGGCAAGGTCCATTACTCTCTGGAATGTGGCTCCAACATTGATCAAACCAAAAGGCATTATGCGATATGCAAATGTGCCCCAAGGTGTAGTGAAAGTAGTTTTATACTGATCTACTTCATTAACTTCCACTTGATTATACCCCAAAAAACCATCTAGCATAGACAAGTTTTTTGAAATAGTTATCATTTACAACACTTGATCCATGATAAGTATGGGGTAGTTATCTTTTAGAGAAGATTGGTTGAGATTTTAGATATTAACACAAATATGGATTTCTCCATTCTTCTTCCTTACAGGAACTATGTTCATGATCCAGGTGGAATGATGAATTGGAATTATTATTCTTGCATTCAACATCTTCTAAATCTTAGAAAGGATAGTCCTTGATATTTTATGGTTGTATTACCTTTATTTCTACTTGTGAGGTAATGACTCAGCTTTAAGGATAATTTTATGCTAAATTTCCTTAGACCTGAAGGACTTCATATCATCATAAGAATATGTCAAAACATCAATGTAATGGCAAAGGAGAGTAATGAATTTGAACTTTTTATCAGTAGTACAACATTTCTCAATGTTGACCATTTTGGGATCTACCTCTGAACTCAAATTTACTTACTCAAATTCCATAGAGGAACTTGAATCCAGTTGTTGCTATTGCTTTTAATATCTGTCATGCTTATCAAATAGCTTTTCAAAGAAAACCAAACTTTTTGGAATTTTATTCCCTTTCAGTTAAAAAAACTCTTCACCAGTTTATGAATCTATTTCAGATACATATTCTCATGGTGGAGATTCACTAACTTTAAAATAGAGTTCATCAAAGTTATCCATCTTTTTGAAAAAAATAATGATTTGATTATCACCATTGAACACCTATCAATGGTCAGTATTTTTAGGTACACTTGGTCAAAAGACCAAATCAATAGTGTACTTATTTCCTTTAAAATCTTTATGAGGAACCATGAGAGTGGTGTTGATAGCTAATGAATCTACATGATCATTAAACTCTCTTGGCACTGCAGAGATATTGAAAGCATCAAAACTTTCAATGCAATCCCATATGCGATTGCGATAATGTTGCAATATTTTATTTTTAGTTTGATATAATTTCTCACTTGACAAACCACTAATTCTACATCTCCTTGAGCATGAAGAATTTTAACACCTCTAGCATGAGCAGCTTCCAATATGAGCACTAATGACTCATATTCAGTGGTGTTGTTAGTATTGTTGAATTAAAACTTATATGAGAAAGGGAAGATATCTCCTTGTGGGAATATCAAAATAGTTTAAAATCTAGAATCGATAAAGGAATAACTGCCATCAAATTCTAAAACTCAAACCTCATTAAAATTTGATATTTTTGAATTTTGTTGATCAAAAGATTCCTCTTCATCAGTGAGGGAAAAATCTAGCATTATTATGCCTTTACCTAAACTTTCATATAAAAACTCTTCTAATTCTCCATTTGAATTATCTAAGCTATCACTTGATGAAATCTCATCTAATGAATTAGAAACATCTTCAATGGATAGGAAATAATTACCCATTCCTGAGGACTCAAAAAAAATTTGTGCTTCAGGATTTGACGTTTGGGTAACAATGTATTTGGCCTCTTTCTCAGAAAGCAACTTTTGTTTGATGCCTTTAATAGGTATCCTTACTTTTGATAGATACATATTCAACTCCCCACCTACATCCTTACAAAAATTATATCTGAGCAGAATGCCATAAGAAGCTAGAACATCAGCCACTAGGACTGTCATCTTAATCCTCTTATCTAGAAAAGCTGCAAATGCAAATTGGGCTTCTTTGATTTGAGTCAAAAGTGGTACTTGCTTATTTTCCATGGAGAAACATCTCCTAAAAGTCTTAGTTAAGTTGAGACCAAGGGAGTCTACTACCTTGGTAGACATAACATTATCAGAGGCTCTAAAATCTATTATGTAATTGCTCAACTTATGACCATTTACCAATAGAAAAACATAGAAAGGTTCTAGGTTTTTAAAGGCAACAAGGGAAGTAGTGACAAGATTATTTTGGATATATTTATTCTTTGAAAAATCATGGGTAATTTTTTAAAAAATCTTATCCTATAGGGATGGTTTTATTTTTGATGTATTCAGCCAACCTATCAAACTGTTCAGGATTAGCTTATAAATACTCAACTTCAGACATTTGGATTTTGGTCTTCTTAGCATGATCTATTATGTCAAATAACTAGAATGAACTAGAAATAAAGGAAAGAAATCCATTATTCTAATTTTAATTTAATGTAGTACTAGTCTGAGGGATAAAAGTAGAAGATACATGATTGTTAGATGTACTTACTAGGTTATTACCCACCAGGTTCTTTGATTGGTTGAGGTTCTTCTCTTACTTTTCCCTTATCAACTTGTTGATTTGATTAATTTTGGAACTGAGTAAAAATAACATATGCTCCATCATACACTTCTCCTTCTTTATTAGCTTCATCTTGGTAGTTTAAAAAGCTCATGGTAGAGTCACCAGCTAATTCTTCTTCTCCTTCTATAAAGATATTAACATCATTCTCCTGGTCCAACTCAGGTTGAAAAGAATGATCATATTCAGCTTCATAATAGCCAACTACTAAGTTGATTGGTGCTACTTCAATGGCAAGCTTCCCTTATGTAAGAGGAAGACGATTGAGTTGCCCTTGATTTTTAATAGCATTGTCTTGATATGAATTATTGGAAAATGTCCTTGATATATCTTGATAAGGAGAGGTAGACATACCTTGAGACATTTGTCTTCTCAGATCTAGAAATTCATTTGCTAACTTTTGCACCATAGGGTTTGTGGTGCTTGTGGAAGAATTCTTAGTAAGAGAGGAAAATTTATTTCTTTTGGAATCTCTTCTTATCTTACTTGGAAGGATAAGATCATCTTCAACTTTGGTAACCAAAATATGAGCTATAGAAAGATTTGTGGGGTCATCTTGCCTTAATAGAAAACTCAATTCAAGAATTTAAGAATTGATAAAAAAACACTTAAGATTCTCTGGTGTTGGCTGAGCGATTACAACAATCCTATTTTTTGGCTTATTGAACTTAGCAACAAAGTCTTGCATAGGTTCATGAGGCTCCTTCTTCATTTGTGTAAGCTAAGCCAATAAGGCATGTGCATCTTTTACAGGTTTGAACCTAGCCTTAAACTTGATCTTGAGAGTGTTCTAGTTGGTTATAGTCTGAGCTTGAAGATGATAAAATCAATCTAGAACATCACCTTGCAATGTTTCTACAAAAATTCTTACTACTATATCTTCATGTTCAACACCTATCACACCACAGGCTATGCAAAAAACTACAATGTGTTTATCAAGGTGAACTTTCTTGTCACCATAGAACTTTGGAAAATTCTTTCTTGAACTACGAGGTAATTCATGTAAAGGTGGGGTTAATTTAGAGGACCAAAAGTGTTACCCCAAGGGCCTTGAGCTGCCATGATGCACTAATTGAAAAGTGGGATAATAAACCTTTGTGGAGTATGAACAGTCAAAACTCTTGTACCACTAAAATTAGAAGCTTCACCTGGTATTAGAGACCTGGTGTTGGTAGGAGAAAAACTCCTGGTTCACTGAATGTGAGGTTTTAGAGGCAAAAGACAAATTATTTTGCTGCATCAACTCAAATATATGATTAATAATACCTTGAGCTCTCTTGCTTCATGTATACCATGAATCTACCATAATGTAGTATACTCAACAAAATTTTACAATAAATGGAAAAGAACTGAAAATGCTTCAACTCAGAGTGTGAGGCTTCAAGTTGCATGTTTGATCCCTAATAGAGTCACTAAAAACTATTGGGTGAATATTTTGTCTTCAACTAACTGAAGGCAAAATGGTTATATCAACCATAGTGTAATGAGATAAATCTCTCCTCTCAGCAAGGGGAGGTTCTCTATAAACTATCACAAACTAATTTAACTATATAATAATTCAGGGTTGAGACCATATCATCCATTTCTCTTTTTTCAAAAATGATGTTTACAAAATAACAAAACACTTTCTTGATATTTACTAAAAAATCAAGAAACCCATGAGAACACAAAGTCTATCATTACTTCTTTTGCTGAATTATAACTTAGAACACAATAGAATGAGGTGTAGCCTAAAGTCTTCATAAAAAACTATGACAAAAATATATGATCACAAAAAATAATAGAAGTTCAAAGATTTTGCAATATCCTTTACTTTAAAACACTAAAACACAAAGTAAAGATAATTTTTGTAGCATAAAGTCTCCACAATCAACTTTAGAACATCTCTCAGATTATTCTCACTCACACTACTATTTAATCAAATAGATAAGATTGTATTAAGAAAAGGACATAAGAACAATTTCTAATACAATGCAAGTTATTTCAACACAAATTTTGAATGACCACTTGCTTTCTTATTCACTTGATAAAATTTGATTTATAATTTGAACTCAAAGTCTCAAAATGCTCATCAATTTGGCAGAGTTTCACTTCAATAACTAAAAGATAGATAATTACAATAGAGGTCCTCTTTATTTATAGGGAGAGGCCTTGAGAAAATTTAGGAAAAACCTAACTACTTTGACCTATTCGAAAATAGGAGTCTTTATTGACTGGGACTTCCTATATTTTTACAATGTAATTACATATGAAAAAAGTACATGTAAATATGTCCAAAGATATTTTAGAAGTACATCCAAAAAATGGAAAATAAATTAAGGGAAAAAATTGTTTCAATTTGTATCACCATCTTTTTTCATGTGACCATCATACATAGTGAAAGCTACTTACATCCCGATACTGTCTAGACTAACAGTGCTCCTAAAATTCATCTTGGCTCTAACTATGGCATTTCTTATTGTGGTGATTGATTTTGCATGACTAGTTAACTTGGTTTTTAGATTATCCAAAGTTTACTGATTATACATAATATTGTCTATAGAGGCTATTGAAAATGTTTTATCTTCAAACTCTTTTTGAAACATATCTTCAAATTCTTGAACCATTTCTTGTACAAAGAGAAATTGGTTATCTTGTGATACGAGCTTGCAAGGTAGCTCCTCTAATTTATGCAAAAGACTGGCATCACTTTGTTCACTGAGTTTCCTTGTAGTTTCAAGGTCATTGATCAAATATTTAATTACATGACTCCTATATGTCAATGCCTCTTTATTTTCTGTATAAGAATCCCTATTAAGAATGATGCAAATTGATATTAGAGTACTTATTTTTAGTTTTCTCATCTTCACTCATTTATCATGATTCTTTTCAATGCTCTAAATATATTGAGAAACAACATCAATGAGATCATCAAGTTTTGCTCTTATTTTCCTCATTTTATCTATCTTCTCAGATAGCTCTATAAGTAGGGAAATTCCTCTTGCATGCATCTTGTCTAAGTACTCTTCAAGTACTTTTCCTTTGAGATGAGTCTTTTTTACTTTTTGAATGATGGGGTATTCTATAGAAATGGCCTTAGGAGTTACTACTTCTGAAGTCAACATAATTTTCCTTACCACTGTAGTCAACTATTCCACCATTGCTTTATAGTGATTTTTTATTTCTCTCTCTGTCAAATTTCTAAATCAGGATGTCCATGGCTGACTGCATATCATTCTTGGCACTTTCATGAGTTATCTTGCCTAAATAAACTCTAGAGATAGAGTAATCATTCATATCAAAATTTTCCATGGTTGCATCTTGTGGAGGTCTTGCAATCTCTAGAAATTTGTGTCCCTTATCCCTAAGCATTTTTGAAAGAATCTTTGGCTTCTTCGGGGTCTTGGCTTTTATTGGCACTAGCTTATTAAAGTCAAAGTCATCTAGGGAGATGTCTTGTTTCTTCCTTTTTGGTGTATAAGCAGACAACCATGGCGGAAGCACAAAAGTACTCACATTAGGGTTTGTCCCCATTGTTGGCATCACTAGAACTGCACTTGCACTGGTATTAGAAATAATAAGTGGAGTGTTAGTAAAAACTACACCTGTTATATTTACTTTAGGTACTTGTTTAGTATTCATTACCAAGTGATAAAAAATAGAAACATTTCCAATATCAAAAGATGAGGAGGAAAAACTAGAAATAGACCCTGAGGAACAAAGAATATCTTCAACAGTGTTTTGAGGGTTGTCAAAAATTATTTTAGAAGGAGAATATCAATAGAGGAAATAAACAAAGGAGTTGCAACATGTGTTTTAGGTAAGGGAGAAGATACTCCCATTTATTGTTGTATATTCTCTTATGGAGACAAAGCTTCCTCCACTTGTTGATTTGTAGGCCTATCTTCAATCTCTATCTCTTATGTATCTAGTTTTTCAATGCTTTGTTTCTCAACTTCTATATCTTCAATGTCAGAATCTTTCTCCACAGCTTTTGACTTCTTCATCACAAATTTGATCTTAGGCTTATGTGGCTTAGAAGAAGAGAGAACATCACTTTTGTTCTTCATCTTATTCTTTACCTTTTTTCTTGTTTCCTCTTGAATCTTAGTCTCTGAAGCTGTGAGGAATTCTTTCAAGGTAATTCCCTTCTTTACTAGCCAATTATTGGTGTTTGCCAATATAGGCTCAAATCTTTTCCTCAAAGAGGTCAACTCTTTTTAAAACCATTAGATTGGAGGGAGAGGGGTATTAGCAATCTTTTCAGTATTATATTTGTCATCAACCAACTCTACATCATCCACTAGATCTTCAATAATATCAACAAGTCTCATATATTCAATCTGCTCAAGAGATAACCAGCTGTAGTCTAATTTCTTGACATCTTCTTATGTTCTCAAGTCTACCCAAACATCTTCAACCATAGGTTCGTGGAATTGGATTTTCCTCTTGATTTTATCTTTCACACCCCTGTAGTCAAACTTTGGTCTTATCTTGAATTGCTTCATGGTTATAAGCTGCAACTTAGTTTCCATGGCCCTAGCCTTCAGAATAATTAATACTGAATATCTACCAATTTCAATTGGGAACCTAAAACTAAGCTTCTTGAGCTCCATTTGTTTATTATGCATGACGATCATTTATCTCCATAACTCCATTAAGACCAGTTTGTATAAGGGAAATCTTGGAAGCATATAATGATGACCTTGGAAAAAGTGAACCCTTAGATATGAGAAAGAAGGAAATTGTAAGAACATGCATCCAAAATCATTTACTACTATCCAAGCCTCATCTGACACTCTTCTTTGTTCTAGTTTAGGATAAAAAAGACATAAGAATACTACAAAGAAAGCATTGTTTACTCTCCTACAATGATGAATAAAACCCTTTAATGTTAATTGATAATAGTATTGATACACAAGGATTACCCTCTTATCTCTTTCTGATGTTAGACACGAAAAGATTCTCATAGAAGCTGCAATATACACTAGATAAGAAGTCATGTAGAACTTAAAGGTAGTAGATACCTTCATCAATTGTTTGTGCAAAGCATTGCTGATTTGTTCTCCCCAAAAGATGGTTTGCTTTCCTTGAAGTATTACCTTGATAAATGGATACATCCATTCTTGAAACTATGAGGAAGAGGATAAACCTCTTATCCTATTGAGAAGAGTTATCAGATCACCAACTTCTTCTATAAAGTCACTTCTAGAAAAACTTTGTGGCCACCTTGACAAATTTGACCTTGACATCTTGAGCCATTTATTATTGATTACCTTCTTTTCCTTCTCAGGATTTTTGTCATACTCTTTTTATGCTTCAACAAAATCAAGCTTTAACACTTCTATAGTAGGTGGGCACATAAACACCTTATCAATGAATTCAAGATCTAGTCTAATTTTTATATTTCTACTAGCATCTATCATAGCCCTAGTATCTTTGTTATAAAACTAAGCACACTAAATGACACATTCTATGTTGTGGGCTGCCACTGGGAAAGAAGATACCAAATGAATGTTACTATCAATTATCTTCTTCATTTCAGAGCTAGGATTGCTTGACTTGGTTCTCTCCATTAATTTAGCCATGTCCACATGGCCAATCTCTATATCTATAATATCATCAACATTAAAAGTAACTGAGGTGCTTAGAAAAACACCTTGATATTTGTACTTCATCACTTTCAACTTCTTTAGAGACAACTCAGTCATTTGAACGAGTTATCACTAGAAGAATGTCGATAAAGAAAGAAGAACCACAAAATAAACTGTAACAAAAAGTCATGATCATGTAATTAAGGGAAATACTGGTAATCTAAGAAAATTGCATGTTGATGATTACGATTATAGAGACGTGCTTGAAAGGGGTAGAGTGCGAGCAGGGCAAAAAATTAGAGGAAAGTAGGCTCAGAAAAACAAAATTGAAACTATCCTAGAGTTAGAAAATTTTGATAAAATGTTTATATGGGTGGTGAAATTTGATGCCCTTGCATATGAGGGATATTTCACAAGTGTCAGAGTGGTTAAATTTACCACTATCACATGTTCCAAGAAATTTGAGTTATATGTTGGAGCGGCAAAATTTACCAACACTACAAGTAATAAGGAAATCATAAGTGTTATATGTTGGAGCGACAAAATTTTTTTGACAAGTTGTAATGATTTCATGTAAGGGTGACAAATTTCATTGCCCATACACTTCCACTTGAAAACATGTTTAAATACATAAGCGGTGAAAAATGTCGACTTTGCTTATAACTTGTTCATAATAGGAACATGTGAGAGAGGCTAATATAGCCATTATCATAAAGTTTTTGGAAGATGGTTTTCAACCAACATGTTGGGGTAAAAAACCTTGTTAGGTCGATGACACACATCAATAAAAATTTTTAGGGCATGAATAATGGTCAACAGATTTCACCGACAAGGCTCACTAGGGAAAACAAATCTAAGACACAAACACATGAAAGAACAAGGGTTCAACATAAAAGATAAATCAAAACAAAAATATCAATCTGTATCAGATATCACTCAAAAAATGAAACCCTAGAAATTAAAATGACTTACATGGCAAGTTCAAAACCCTAAGCTTGGTGGTGGCAAATTTAAAATATTCCTCTGTCACCACAGTCGAGCGATTTTGAGAAGAGTCAAGGAATCAACTAAGAAAATTTGACAAAAGAAATGACAAGAGAAAATAAATGAAATAACATATTTAAAAGCTTGAAAATAAGCCTTTAATGCTTGGTATAAGTAGCCATTAGTGCCACTTGAAGTTCAAGATCTTGGAGATCTTGCTTAGGCGGTGATTTCGATCGACTTGGCGCATGCCTTGCAACATTGAAATGGTGGCAAAAAGTGCCGCTCAAGCATGAGAAAAATAAAAACCATGTAAGAGTGGCACTTTTTGATACCATTACACAAGCAAAATAGAATTTCACTAACACCCCCAAAATGATCAAAATTGACATTTTGATCAGTTTATGACTACAACAAGCTTGATGATTTTTGAGAAATCATGGTGGGGGAATGTCACAAACTCTCCTAGGATGTCAGACAACTTAGCTTGAGATCAAGAGAATCTTGTCTCGATCAACGAACTTAGAGTGTAGATTATGAAATGAACAAGTTTTATAAGGGTTGTCTACAAAATGAGCGTAGCTGATTTTGGGAACAACACGTTTTTAACAGCCCCATTCTTCAACATCATTTTTTATCATAAATACATTTAATGGTATTATTTTGTCAAGATGTCAACACATTTATTACAACCACTATTTCTTTCACATTAATGACACATTCCATGCTGCACTTTACTTTGAAGTGGAAGATAATTATTCTATTTATTTTAAAATTTCAAACTATTTAGCAAGAATACCCTATCCTAGGGATATGTAACTCATGCACCTTAAATAACTTGCACACACATCATTAATCATGAATACATATACCTTTTACCCCACACTAAACTATGTCATGGTCCTCCATGAAAATACAAGAACAAAATTTTAAACTACTATATATGAAAGAAAATTTATGTGCAACAAAGGCAACGCTTTTATTAAAAACAAAAAATCCTAGACTAATGACATAATCCTTATTGTTATAAAGTGTATACTATTCAAAGGTAAAATAAGACCGTAGTCAATTTCCATTATAATGCCCAAGAAGAAGTTGGCCATCCAAATTTTATAATCAACAAGCACCAATAGGTTAAATGCTATGAATTACAAAGGGACTATCCCAATGAATTCAAAGGTTTTTAATAAGGACACACAAACTTGGAGTTGTAGAGAAAGACTTTCATTCCATGGGTAAATAATTTATGTATGATGTGTTGATCATGCCATGATTTTTATTTGTGCTTCTCCATATCCTGACTTTAATAAGCAAGGAAACAAGTTTCATCTAGCTGTAACAAAGTATCCAAGCATGCATTCAAGGATGACTTCTCATCTAATTATATAATACATGTAATACAAAAATATGGTCTCAAAAATTTAACTAGTAGGACTGCCTCTTTACCATATACTAAATTGAATAGTGTGTTCTTATTTAATCGCTTATAGGTTTTTCGATAAGCCCAAAGTACCAAAGATACTTTACCATCCCAATCAGTTCAACCAATATTATAAATTTTCATTAGTGTTGTCCCTAAAATTTTATTGAATGCCTTGACAGTTTCATTGGCTTGGGGGTGATATGGTGTTATTTTGTGATGAGATATCATAAACTCAACAAGTAAGATATAAATAGTTTCATTTAAGAAATGGGTACTGTAATCACTAGTAAAACTTAGTGGGCATCCAAACCAAGTTATGACATGTTATGAAGTGCACAACAATACAATCTCTTGTTGGCTCAACTTTAGCCTATTGTGTGAGATAATCAGTTGCTATGATGATATATCGAGAACCTGTTTCTCATCCAGCTAGATTGATGGGGCCAACAAAATCATGGCCCACTTTTCAAATGGTTCTTGATATAGAATTAGATGTAAAGGCATGACATTTCAATGATTTGGTTTTCCTATGCACTAACAAATGTCACACTTCCTAACATATATCTTAGCATCTTGAAAAAAGGTAGGCCACCATAATCCAGCTAGTAGAACCTTGCACATGATAGCCTCTCCAACATAGTGTCCACTTGTAATGTCTTCATGAACTTCTTGGAGTACCTAATAATGCTCATGTTTCATGGCACAACATCAAAGAATTTTGTCTTGACCAAGCTTGTAGAGGTCCCTTCTTATGAGCTAAAATGGTGAGGTGCAAACCACAAGTTATTTCTTGTCCTAAAGAGTTAGACAGTTGAGCATTGAGTTAGTAGATAGAAAGGCTGTAATATCTTCTAACTCCTTAGGTACACGAGAAACATGAAATAGTTGAACATCAAGTAAGTCATCTTCAATAGCACATGGTGGTTCTCCAATATCAATTCAAGAGAGGTGATTAGGGCCATAATTAGTTTTTCTTGATTTGACCATGACGAAAAATTGAAATTCTTAAACCAACACTATTTAATGGTAGATTCATCCATGCAGCACATGTTTATTTGCTAGATAATTTAAAACTTCATGATCTATATAGAATATAAAATGAGTTGCCAATAAGTATTGTCAAAATTTCTACAAAGCATAAACCATTAATAATGCTTCACACTCCATGGTGGTGTAATTTCACTAAGCTAGAGTAAGTTTCCTACAAGCAAAATAGATCGAGTGATCAAGGTGACCTTCACCTGGATATGCAAGGATTTCCTCGACTACCATTCCAAAAGCATGGAAATGGAATGGTTTTGTCTAATCAAGGAACTAGAAGATTATAGTAATAATTAGCTTGTTTTTTAAGGCCTCAAAGGCTTCTTGGTAAGAGCAAGTCCAGATGAAGTACTCATAATGTTTTAAGAGTCCCTTTAGAGGCATGGCAATCTTTGCATATCTATGAATAAATTTTTGGTAATGACATGTATGTCTTAGAAAGGTGTGGATGTTGCACTGTGATTTTAGCACTAGGAGGCAAAGAATAACATATACTTTTGCTAGGACTACCAAAAGTCCATCCTTATAAATAATGTCTTAGAATAATACTGAAAGGTGTAGCAAATAGACACTTCTTTAGATTCAATGATATTTTTAAGACTCAACAACGCTCAAGCATGAGTCGTATATTAGAGAAATGGTCCTTAACCAAGCCATAGACTATCCAATCATCTAAGTAGACTTGAAGAGAATTATGGATGAAATCTTTAAAGGCTTCAACAACTATATGTAAAAATACCACTAGTGTATTCTTCAACTCAAAAGGCATGATAGTATATGTAAAATATCCCCATTCAGTGGTAAACGTAGTCTTTGGTTGATCCTCCTTGGCTATCTAGACTTGATGGTACCCCAAAAATCCATTTGTGAAAGTATATATTTTGCACCCGATGATGCCTTCAAATATTTCCTCTGTGAATGGTGTTGGCAAGGGATCAATAGTGCAAGATGCATTAAGGACCCAGTAATCAACACAAATTTATCACTATGGGACTGACCCATTTAGATTCATTAATGGCGGTGATCACTCCAACATGCAACATACTATCAATTTATACCTTTATGTGCGCTTGTAGATTTGGATTCATCCTATATGGCCTTTTCTTGATTGGTCAAGTGCCATGAACCAGTTTAATATGTAGTTTGCCTAGAGATGGATGAACACCTTTCATTTCAATGTAGTTTCTTAGAAAGACATCTTGGTATTCTTTTAATAACTCAAATATCTTTGAGACTTCTATGTCAGTCTAATAATTACCTACAATAGCTATTTTTTGTTCTTTTATACCGATGTTGCACTGAATAGTTTGAATTAGTCCAAAGTAAGGGTGATCTATATTAGGACCAGTGTCACGAATAACTCATGTGTTATAGTTCATAGGGACATCCAAATGATTCACTAAAGGGTCAAGTGGATTGGACCCTTCACCTTCTTCTACATGAAATACTAGCTTCTATTTCCCTTGGTGTGTCTCTTTTCATTTGTCCTTATCAAAGTTTGGTTTTGGCATGATAACAAGTTATGCAAATGGTTAATTGAAGAGAGTTAGACCTTCTTTTAGGGAATTATGGATATATCTCATGTGATCCTCAATGGGACTAGTGTCATCAACAATAATTTTGCACATTTCCTGGAGAGTGAGGTGCAAATCTATTCTTGGAGAGGAATAAGATAGTTCCAATTTTATTGTCTTTTAATAAATGCCAAAAATGGGTACCCATATGTCTTTCTTCATGAATATACCATGCTCTTTCCAAGGTTTGTAAAGTTTCATATAAAGCATGTACCCATAGGTACTCTGGTAAGTAAGACTCTTCAACTCTCCACATTGACTCACATGCCTTTATATGGGGTTTAGGTGATTGTATTCTACCATAGTTGATTATTCCCCTGAGTTGGTTGTCATAATGAAATCAGTGATACAAATCAGAGCATTCTTGATCCCACTGGTCATTATGGGTTCACCACCATCTTGTAATTGTATTGTTAAAGAGGTAAACAAATGATTGTATATGATCATTATCAGAGTTATAAAATTATTCAAGGTGCTAAACAAAGTCACAAACTTCCATTTGTCCATGAAATCAAGGGACTTCATTAAGTCTTTTTAAAGGTACATCTATCATTAGTCCCCTCATGAATTTGGCGATAAGAAGGTGAACAAACCTATGGTGTTTATGATACTAGCAACAAACTTTCTCCTAACTACCAATGGCACTACACACTCTTCCAGTGAGGTCATAGTCATCATGGGCCCAATAATTATAAGTATTACTTATAGTATCAGAAAGGGACTAGGTGTCCATCCATCAGAAGATGCCATCAAGAGTAGGATCATGTTACTCACCATCTCTAGTTGTAACCTTATAGATGTGGTTAATATCTTCTTCAACATTAATAGGTTTTACATATGGAGGCCCATGTGCTTAATCTAATAGAATCACAATGCATTGATCAATATTCTCAAAATTAATGTAGCACTTCTTGAAACTTAAGTTTGCATTATTTTTGTAACACCAAGGTCATCCCAATAGAGATGGAAAGTCATCAGCCTCTGCTAACTTGAGAACTTCAAAGTTAGCTTTGAAAGGCACTCTAAGGATGTCCACCATTGCATTCTTGAGGACACCAATTAGTATAACATGAGTTTTATTAGCCATGGACAATACGTGTGATGATGGTTGTAATGCCAGACTAGCCATTTTTCACCGTGCATCCTTGGTGAGGACATTAACCTCAACGCCAATATCAACTAAGCTATCTTGAATTGCCCAACTATCAATTACAACATTTACCAATATTTCTTTATCTTCTATAGGGATAAGAGAAATAAGGGTATATTATCATCAAGCATGATTCAAATGATGATCCTTAGTTTTTTTAGTCATTTGAGGTTGAGAATCAGTTGGTGTCTACACTTGATTTTCAAGCCAAGTACTTAGTTATGGGATAATGTCTTAGTCTAACATACGCTTTTAAAGTTCTTAAAAATAATCTCACACCACATTTTGAGGCTCTATTGCCTTTTGAATATTGACACATTACATGGCTTCTTGGTCCTTAAGGAATTAAATTTATCCTTTTAGTTCTCATACCAACTCCATAGTGTCTTGGAGTACATCCTTCTATTGTTGGGCATCAGGATACTTCCTTGCTTGAGGCTCTTCACACTGTACCTTCTCAATAGGAGTAGATGTAAATGTAGATTGTCTTCCACTATGTGTGATGATATTTACCTGTTGAGCTATTGGGGTGATTGAGCATGGGCACCAATTTGGTTTCTTAATGTGAATCATACCTACACCCTTTTCATTTCTCTCCTTAGTGATGGCCATGTATAAGTCAAGACATTCTGCCAATTGATGATCCTTTTTACAAAAAATACATGTTGGGTAAACTAGATAATCCCTTTGATAGTGGTCCAGGGATCCACACTTATAACATGTTCTTGGTGGGAAATAACCACCTCCTCATCCTTATCCTCTACCTCGACCATGATAATCACCATTATCTTGATTTTTAGACATAATGGTTTGGTGTGTACCATGCATGCATACTTCATGGATATCACCAATTAGCTAACAATCATTTGTGTTATGGGTGTGGGCATCACACATTTTATAATGTTTAGACACCTTAGAATGTGTATCTCGATGCAAAAGAGGATAGGAGCATACATCATGCTCTTCATTATAGATTTCACATGACTTCTTTAGTACAATGCAAATATTTTTGTGCAAGCAGTTACTTCGATATGTCCTTTAGACTCATAATCAGTGTACCATAGACCATTATGAGTATCATACACTATTTGTAATTAGTTTTTGAAGCTATGATGCCATTGAATCTATTTAGGATTCCATGAAAAGACTAATCCCAATGTCAATACTACCAGCAACTTCAATGTGAAGGGTGACTTTAAAAGCTTCATGTAGGCTAGTAAAGGTCTTCTAGGATAGTGTTCATGAAAAGGGAAATAACAAGCCTCCCATAAACCATTGTGCATGTTGAGCAGTATTGATTTCAAAAAATATCTTTGACATAAGTGTTTTGAACTGTGCATCATATTCTTGTACACTTTCAATGAACTCCTAATTTATACCTTTCAGCGTGATAATACTTTGTTTCTCAAATTTGGGAATGCCAAATTCTTGTAGGAATGTTGTTTTGAGATGATCATAGTCAAATAACACTTGTTGAGGGTCAAACTTTCTATACCACTTATGCACTCTCTCCAAAAGTGTAGTTGTGAATTGTGTGTCTTTTCGCTTAGAAGAAGTGATGCCTCACACCCTCCAAATAAGTCCATAATTATAGACATGTTTTACAACATTATTTACGCCTCGATATTTAGGTAGGTGAAGCATCATTTCATAATATACCATTGGTAGTTAAGGTGCTTGTACTTGTAGCTATTGAGAACTCTTAGGGCCTATCCCTTAAGGGAGAAGCCCACCACTCCCTTCTGTGCCACATCTTAGTATGCCTCTATCACCTCCAATGGCAACACTAATGCCATGGTGCATGATAGATGGTTGATTAATAATATTTGGGACCATACTCTATCCACTATGAATTCTAAGTCCTCTAGGCATCCCAAGATGAGCCATGAAATTCCCTTGAAGAGGGAAAGAAAGTGTTAATTCCACATGAGTTACAATTGGCTGAGCTATAATGTCCCTTATAGGATCAATTTCAGATTTCATGCTATCTGTATCCCAATTATGTATACATAATTCATCTGAATCAAAATCATGAGCGTGCACTATGGTTGGGGAGCTTGGTTAGTTCAATCTTGGTTCTTCAATTTTTGCTGTCTGGATAGTTTCTCCTTCATATGATAAAAATGGCATGGGGCATGGTTCGAATGTGATGGGGTCCTCTTTCTGTGTTTTTGCTTCCCTATAGATCCTAAAAACACTTCTTGAGTTCTCTCAATCCCTTCTCATATCGCTCACTTGTATGATCCTCTATCGAGCTTCATCATATTTTTGCTTCCATTATGCTCGCTGATTGGCTACCAGTTTGAACCTAAAATATTTTACCAATACTTATCTATTCTTGTTTCAGATGTGTGGCTCATGAGAATATGTATTTAGCTTTCCATTGGCATAGTTTCAAGCCCATAATCAATGAACAACTTCTTGAATTCTAATGGAAAATGTATAATATATTGACCATGCGGTTCTCTAAGGAACTAGAGCTTGGCTTCTTTAGGATAAGAATAAGTGGTTACATCATACTCCAAAATGTATCTATTCAACACTCCTCTCCACCATATATTAACAACTCATGTCCATGGTGTTTCTAGTTGTGCTAAAGTCCTTTATCATTCTAACATCCAAGATTGTCGTATCCCAAAATTTTGTGATTGACCTTGAGCATAAATAAATATCCAAGCATGCAAATGAATTGAGATTTCAACAAATAACGTTTCATATAATGCATTGTAGATATTTTATTCTACCCACTATCGTGCAAAAATTCCTAGTTCAAGGTAAGTAACCAAAAAATTATCCTCAACCCCAGTAATCCATTGCTTAATACTCTCAATGGTGATACATTATCGCATTTTACATGACTATGAAACAAGTGATATAGGCCCTAGAAACAAAACCAAAATGTTGGATTTTTATTCTTTAGTAATGTTTTAAGCACTGAAATGTAACCCCAACAAGCTATCACACTGGCCCTTCACACAAGACTGTGGTCTTGTGCACTCACCCGAAACATGCAACAAGAAATTGGTTCCTATAGGTTATGTTATGCAGTAACACAATAGTCATATTGTTGAGTTTGAACTTATATCTAATTAGAAGTTACATAGAAAAAGAGATACGCTACTTTGGTCCTTATCTTATTAAGCTCAAAAATTATAATTATGTAGATAAATGCCATGAAGTTCAAAGAGTATTACGCAAGATCTAAAAGTGAAAGTTATATCAACCTCATAATGAGCTACACCTACAAGTTACTCAACACAAACCTACCAACAAATGCATAACTATCCATTAATTGGAACATGAACATCAGAACTAATTGTAATATTTGTAACTTTATATTATACTTTAGTAAAATGATATATAATATCCATCACTTTACAATGCTTTCATACAAGGGTAATTATGCTTATTTTTCCCTAACCAAGTAGTTACAAAATAAATGACATGAGTGATCAACCAATGAAATCTCTATGAATTAAGAGTTATGGCAGTCTATTAACTAGTTTCTCCTAAGGACCCAGGCCTTTGTGCCCCCTATATACTTATTCTATGCTAGATCCTTGCTACCATGTGTCTATCTGTTTGTGGGCCAAAGCAAAACTCATGATGGATAAGGTAAGGATGACCCTTGTGTTAGGGTGTGGAGCTAAAAGCTTCACCAAGGAGCATACTTAAACAGGTTCGGGTCTACACAGATGCCGGCGTCGGTCAGGAGCGATCGACGTCGGTTAGTAGCAGTTGCAGAGGCGCCGACGTCGGCGATATGGTCGACCGGCGACGGTCACAGGCGAACAGGCAGGAACCGATGTCGGTTACCTGCGTGTCCAGAAATCTATTTTCGTGGATGGCAGCGAGTGTTTGCATGATAAGTTTGAGTCGTGGACTCAAGCTTGCGTCTCTATTGTTAGCAATACTATCTTTAGAGCCCTCGTTCAAGAGGCTTAACTGTTCATTGTAAGAGCATGCTCAAGTTTCCCTATTTCTATATGTAGGAAGATCTTCTTAGCTTAGAATTGTATGAGTGTGTGTAGAACTGTAAGAGTAGAACATTGTGAATGTTTGAAGGACAGTATAGAGTTGCATTAATCCAGGTTGTTGGATTTGAATGTACTTGAGAGTGAGCTCTTGAGGAATAGAGATCTAGTGAGAGATCTTGTGCGCATCTGAGAGAGGTGTGGAAGAACGAAGCTTCTTCATATTGTATTCCTATTGTAAAGAGTTTCAATACAAGTTTTCAGGGTGTTTTCTTGTATATCTTGTTCTGTGCTATTTATCATTTCAGTTACTTATCTATCTGATTTATTTCCGCGTTTATTGCTTTCACAAGTGTAATCTATTGTTGGTTTGATCCCCCAACAAGTGGTATCAGAGCCTTGGTTACAGGTTACAGGTTACAGATTACAGGTTGCTCACAGGTATTTCTGCAGGAATTTCTGTTTGAGTGGGAGAAGCAATGGCAGAAGAAAGTAAGCTGAGAATGGAAAAGTTTAATGGCAAGAACTACCAACATTGGAGAATGCAGATAGAGGACTATCTGTATCAGAAGGATCTCTACTTACCGTTAGGTGGGATAGCAAAGAAGCCCAAGGACATGGAGGATGAAGAATGGGAAGTTCTTGACAGAAAGGCTCTTGGGTCTATAAGACTGAGTCTGGCCTCCACTGTGATATGTAATTTGTCACAGGCAAAAACAACGGTAGAGTTGATGACCACGTTAGCAAATATGTATGAAAAACCCTCAGCTTCAAATAAGGTATATCTTATGAAGCAATTATTTAATTTGCATATGAATGAAGGTGGATCTGTTTCTACTCATCTGAATGATTTCAATGGAATTGTTAATCAGTTAAGTTCTGTCAATATTGTATTTGAAGATGAAATAAAAGCTCTTTTGATATTATGTTCTTTGCCCGAAAGCTGGCATGGCTTAGTAATGGCAGTTTCTAATACTGCATCTGCATCAAATATTTTGAAAGTAGAAGATGTGGTTAGCGTTATCTTGAATGAGGAAATACGCAGGAAAAGCACAGAAGAGACATCTGGGAACGCTTTAAATTTTGAGAGCAGGGGAAGGCAAAAAGAAAAGAGCAAGAGGAGATCAAGATCTAAGTCTAAGGTGAGAGGAAGATCCAAATCCAGGAATGGCAAGAAGCCACAATGCTGGAACTGTGGAAAGATGGGGCACATAAGCAGAGATTGTTGGTCAAAGCCCAAGGAGGACAACCAACACGAAGGAAAGGAAGAAGCCAAGGTTGCAGGTATTGCACAGGATGCTTTAATTTTCTCTTTGCATAATAACATAGAATCTTGGGTATTAGATTCTGGTGCTTCTTTCCATGCTACCCCTAACAGAGAGTATTTCAGTGACTATATCCATGGAGATTTTGGAATAGTATACTTAGGGGATGATGAGCCTTGTAAGATTATTGGCAAAGGTAAAGTGTAGCTGAAGATGCAGAATGGCAACACATGGGTGTTGAGAGAAGTGATGCATGTTCCTAGTTTGAAGAGAAATTTGATTTCTGCAGGTAAGCTAGGTGATGAGGGTTGTACAGTAACTCTCACAGCAGATTCTTGGAAGGTGACCAAGGGTGCACTAGTTATGGCCAGAGGTAAGAGAGAAGGTACTCTCTACTTGTGTAATTGTGTTACTAACAAATCTCCTTCAGTTTTATCTACTTCAGGTGTGGATTGTAAATTGTGGCACTCAAGGCTTGGCCACATGAGTGAGAAGGGGATGTCAATACTTAAGTCTAAAGGTATGCTTTCAGATTTGAAAAGTATGGATCTAGAGTTTTGTGAGCACTGTGTATTTGGGAAACAGAAAAGGGTTAGTTTTCTCAAGACCGGGTCTACTAAGAAAAGGCAGAAGTTATAGCTTGTTCACACAGATGTGTGGGGACCAGCTCAGGTAGCCTCTATTGGCGGATCACGGTACTATGTTACATTCATAGATGACGCCACAAGAAAGGTATGGATCTACTGTATTAAAAAGAAATCTGATGTTTTTGAGACTTTTAAGTTTTGGAAAGCCATGGTTGAGAATGAAACAGGCAGAAAGTTAAAGTGCTTGAGATCTGATAATGGCGGTGAGTTCTGCAGTCTTAAGTTCAAATTGTATTGTTATACACAAGGAATCCGTAGGCAAAGGACGGTTCCAAGGACACCTCAGCAGAATGGTATTGCTGCTGAAAGGATGAACAGAACTATCATGGAGCGTGCAAGATGTGTGAGATTGCATGCAGGGTTGCCCTTAGAGTTTTGGGCAGAAGCAATTGACACCGCAGTGTACCTGATTAACAGAGGACCTTCTACAGCTCTGGATGGTGGAATTCCAGAAGAGGCATGGACAGGTAAAAAGGTAGATCTTTCATATCTCAAAGTTTTTGGTAGTGAAGCCTTTGTGCATATAGATAAGGAAAATAGAAAGAAGCTTGATCCTAAGTCTATGAGGTGCACGTTTATAGGCTATGGCTCAGATGATTTTGGTTTCAGATTTTGGAATCTAGGAACTAACAAGGTAATCAGGAGCCGTGATGTTGTTTTCAATGAAAGAGTGATGTACAGTGATCAGATAAGGAAGCTGGATCAATCTGGGCAGAGCAATAGTGAATTGGACGAAGTTATGGTCCAAAATGAGCTCGCGGGAAAAAGAAATAATCACTTGCAGGAAAACACAGAGACCGACGTCGGCAGGGTTGTAACCGGCGTCGGCAGTACAGAAACCGATGTCGGTCATACAGAGACCGACGTCGGCAGACCAGGCACCGAGGTCGGTCAGGAAGAACCGACGACGGCGAGTGACAGGTCTACAGGTGGCCGAGGTCGGTCACTGTCAGAAAAATTGGGTGGACAGATTGTTGAAAACAAGTCCAAGACACCCACCAGGAGGTCTGAAAGGGTAAGTAAGCCTCCAATTAGATATTCTCCTTCCTTATATTATTTATTGCTAACCGATGGTGGAGAACCAGAAAGTTTTGAAGAAGCATTACAGGTGGAGTCCAGGAGTAAGTGGGAGCGTGGCATGGTTGAGGAGATGGAGTCCTTAAGAGAGAACCAAACATGGGATTTGGTTGAATTGCCAGCTGATAAGAGAACACTGAAGAACAGATGGACCTACAGGTTGAAGGAAAGTGAGGATGGTCAGATGCGATATAAGGCCAGATTAGTGGTAAAAGGATTTGCACAAAAGCCAGGTATTGACTTTGGTGAAATTTTTTCTCCTGTTGTTAAGATGACTTCAATAAGGGTTGTATTGTCTTTGGTTGCTTTTGAGGATTTGCATCTCGAGCAGCTAGATGTTAAGACAACATTTCTTCATGGAGATTTGGATGAGGAAATTTATATGGAACAGCCAGAAGGTTTCGAGGTCAAGGGTAAGGAGAAATTTGTGTGCAGGTTAAAGAAAAGCTTGTATGGCCTCAAGCAAGCTCCAAGGCAATGGTATTTGAAATTTGACAGGTTTATGACTGAGCATGGCTACAGTAGGTGTCAATCAGACCATTGTGTATATTTCAAGAGATTTGATAACGGTAGATATATTATTCTATTGTTGTATGTAGATGACATGCTGGTTGCAGGGTCTCACATGCAGGATATCTCTGAGCTCAAGGAGAAGTTAGCTCAAAAGTTTGCCATGAAGGATTTGGGAGCAGCTAAGAAGATCCTTGGCATGAGCATTAGGAGAGACAGGAAAAATCACAAGTTGATATTGTCTCAAGAAGATTATGTGAACAAGGTGTTGGAGAGGTTTAATATGCAGGATGCAAAATCGGTGAGTACACCTATGGCTGGACATTTTAAGCTAAGCAAAGAACAATGTCCCAATTCACATGATGAGGTAGAGTACATGAGTACAGTTCCATATTCTTCCGCAGTAGGGAGTTTGATGTATGCAATGGTATGTACTAGACCAGATATTGCCCAAGCAGTGGGAGTAGTAAGCAAGTATATGGCCAATCCAGGTAAGGAACATTGGAAAGCGGTTCAATGGATCCTTAGATATCTGAGAGGAACCAGCAGCAAGCACCTATGCTATGGAGGTTCAGATACTTCTCTACATGGCTATGTAGATTCAGATATGGCAGGGGATTTGGATGGCAGGAGGAGCACCACAGGTTATGTTTTTACTGTAGGTGGATCGGCAGTTAGTTGGATATCTAAGTTGCAGAAGGTTGTAGCCTTGTCAACTACAGAAGCAGAATACATTGCAGCTACAGAAGCTAGCAAGGAGATGATATGGATGACACGGTTCATGGAAGAGCTTGGAAGGGAGCATGGGAGTTGCAGATTGTACAGTGACAGTCAGAGTGCAATCCATTTGGCCAAGAACTCAGCGTTTCACTCTAGAACCAAGCACATACAGCTAAGGTACCACTTCATACGGCAGGTATTGGAAGATGGTGAGTTGAAGCTGGAGAAAATTCATACAGACAAGAATCCTGCTGATATGCTAACAAAGCCGGTTACGATGGAGAAGTTGAATCTTCATTCAACTTCTATTGGTCTTCATGATTGAGTTGAAGATGGAGGAGCAAGAAGATGATGCTGTACAGGTTGGTGCAGCTGGTTTATCTCCAAGTGGGAGATTGTTAGGGTGTGGAGCTAAAAGATTCACCAAGGAGCATACTTAAACAGGTTCGGGTCTACACAGACGCCGGCGTCGGTCAGGAGCGACCGATGTCGGTTAGTAGCAGTTGCAGAGGCGCCGACGTCGGCGATATGGTCGACCGGCGACGGTCATAGGCGAACAGGCAGGAACCGATGTCGGTTACCTGCGTGTCCAGAAATCTATTTTCGTGGATGGCAGCGAGTGTTTGCATGATAAGTTTGAGTCGTGGACTCAAGCTTGCGTCTCTATTGTTAGCAATACTATCTTTAGAGCCCTCGTTCAAGAGGCTTAACTGTTCGTTGTAAGAGCATGCTCAAGTTTCCCTATTTCTATATGTAGGAAGATCTTCTTAGCTTAGAATTGTATGAGTGTGTGTAGAACTGTAAGAGTAGAACATTGTGAATGTTTGAAGGACAGTATAGAGTTGCATTAATCCAGGTTGTTGGATTTAAATGTACTTGAGAGTGAGCTCTTGAGGAATAGAGATCTAGTGAGAGATCTTGTGCGCATCTGAGAGAGGTGTGGAAGAACGAAGCTTCTTCATATTGTATTCCTATTGTAAAGAGTTTCAATACAAGTTTTCAGGGTGTTTTCTTGTATATCTTGTTCTGTGCTATTTATCATTTCAGTTACTTATCTATCTGATTTATTTCCACGTTTATTGCTTTCACAAGTGTAATCTATTGTTGGTTTGATCCCCCAACACCTTGAGAATTGTTCCTTAACCATATACCTCTTCCCATGCACTCCCTGAGTCTTTCATTGTTATTTTGAGACCTATGATCTTGGGTCCCTCAGAGTTATATCTCATCTTTGACTGGGTCTTCTCACACTGGTGCTTATGTGCCCTTGTCCTTTTGTGCCTCAGTGGTTCCATGCCATGATCCTTCTGTGTCAATATAATTATATGCCCTCATATCTCTGCACTTATGCTCCTCTAGCACCGTGCTAGTTGTGTGCCAAAATACCAAAATACTTAGCCAGAATTTGGGGCCCAACAAGTTGATTCTAATCTTACTGACTACTGATTTCTTGATTAAGGGAAAAGGTGAATGGATAGTGCTATAACTAAAACTATCATGAAAAATTGAAAGAAAGATGATGCACCAATGTTTTTTTATTGATTATGCCTGTAATTGACACTCTTAGAAAGCAAATCAACACACACACATTCACTTCAATTTAGGTCTACGGCTTCTACAATAGTGTTTCACACAAAGGTCTTAGAAATGCTCACTCTTAACATATAAGGAATGAAGGTTTTTTGAATTCACTTCTAAAATATGATCGAGATTAAACCTAGAAACTTAATATAACCTATGAAAACTCACATATGTTGTATAAATGTACAAAAAACCAGACATTAACATAGGAAAGCTACTTATTCACTAGGTCATGTAAATGGAAATCAGACATACACTTCACATAATAACCTAAAAATGTAGGAAACCAACTTATTATTACTTCAAAAGGTGAAATACAAAATTTTGACAATCTTTTAGCATATCCAAAGCATAATGTGATATGTTACTTCTAAAAAATTTCATACAAATAGAATAGGAGAGTAGGAGAGGGGAGACAAAGAATCCCAAAACTAGGGGTGACTCACTTTCTATCACATCCTTCAATCCATACATATTAACTCCTAAAATTTCTTTCTCTTTCCTTTCCAAAATTGCATAGAAGATAGAGGTAGACTTGTTTGGAAGGCTTAAAGAAGTCGTGGGCATTGATTCTTGGAGTTTGACCCATACATGTGCCTATATCCTTGCTTAAATGTTTTCCTTGATGAAGAAGTCTTCTCCATGAAATAGGTCTTAAAATCCTTATCAAGTCTTCAATTGAGTCCTTATCTTCACTCATTTAAAATGTCTCTCCATCTTGATGAGGTTGTTTGAAGGCTCTTGAAGATTCTTTGACTTTTTCCACTTGACTTGGCCTAAGAGAGAGGAAATGTTTCCTTAAGGTTGATGAAGTCTCATTCAACCATTTGAATAGTTATTTCAACTAACTCATAAATTATTATTTCTCTCCAAGGGGCATAGAAAACAAGAGGTCACCTTGAAAAAGCTATTTGAAGAGCTTTTATGCATTGATTTGGTTAATTGACAATTTGAACTCCTTATCTAACACGGTGTAGAAGATTAAAACCTATTTTTAATTTTAATAAATTAATATCTCTCCATGGATGATATTTATGTACATTATCAGACTTTAAAAAACTCATTTGAATCCATCAAACTCTCTCAATGGTCCCATTTTGCACCTAAATCTTGTATTTTCTCCCAATTCCTTGTAACCCCAAAATCATGAAAACCTCCTTGTGTAAAAGAATACACAAAGGATATTGTACAAATAAATATATTTTTGAGCACATAGTATCCCCTTACATCTCCATTCCAATATTTAAGACCCAACTCTAAGTGGAAGTACACTTATTAGCCCATTTTCTCTCTCTAATTAGGTCTCCATTAGCCCTTTAGGCCTAAAAATTGAGTTTTGGCTCAAACTATCTCCCACACATGCGAAACATATAGGAAGTGTGTGATTAAATTTACCCATGGCTTGACCATGTTCCATGCCATTTTTTAAGTTTTGAGACCTTGTATGGATGGGTGAACCATGAAATCATCAAAACCCTAGTCTAGGCATTTGAACAGGCTTGACAGGTGATTAAAGTGGTTTTCCAAGAGATTTTTAGGTTATAGTGTGGAGATAGTTTTTTTAGGTTTGAAACACCTTAACTCAACTCAATATACTAAGGAGATTTATTTTGAAGTACTTTATAGGACTGCATATAGGCTTTTTGGCTTGCAAAATATTGCATTCCTCTCTTTCTGCCTGAGTTGATAACTTACATAGTTAATATAACTTCTTAAGAGACTTGAAGAGGTGATTATAGGGTTGTGTAACCTTTATTAAGCCTTGATAAACCTCTGTACTTTATTTGGAAACCATCCCATACTCTACACCTTCACAAACAAGCCTACAACCATGCTTTTAGGCCTATTCCATACACTTGTACCATCCCATATGTGAAGACAATCAATCCATAAGATGGTAAAATGACCTATAGAGGTCATGAAAATGTTTTAAGTGTCATTCATGAGAATTATAAGTCATAATAAGGGCTTATTCAGTCATTGATCTCTAAGAATGGGTTTTGAAAGGTTTATGATATGTTTAGTTCTTAATGATTGTTCATAGAGTACAAAGCCTCTTCCCATGAACCAATGACACAAGATTGAAGTGGAGAGACCCATTAAACACACACAAACTCCTTTTGATACCATTAATATTTCCAAAGAATGTTTGAGTAAAATTTGGTGTCTCTTGGGTTGTAACTAGGTAGTTTATAAGTACTCTATGGTCTTAATGATTGTTTATACAGGACAAAGACCTAAACCAACTCTCAATGAAAATAGAGTGTAATATGGAGACATATTTACCACCTCTAAAATTATTTGGACACTATACATAAGGACATGGTTACATTGATCACAAGAAAACCTGTCTCGAGTTGTAATTTTGCAGCTAAAGGGGTTCGAAAAGGTCTTTTAGACCAAATGTCATTTTCCCTATTTCTCATTGCATGAGACATATTGTTAGGGAATGTGCCATAATTATGAATATACATATATCTTCACATCTACCTGATAAAATCATCTTGTCATAAGAGTGGAGTTGGAGGTCTGAAGGCTTATGTAAGGTTTTAGGCCTTATAGGCCTAAACTAATTTTTTAGGCATAAGACCACTTGTAGGTGGTTATGGTGGTCTTAAAGATTTATTATAATATCCTATTTTAAAATTCAACCCTATATATAGTCCCATATTATTATATATCCCTTTCTCTTCCATTCTTCCTCTTTAGACCCATTATATCCTTCATTTATTCATGCCTAGGGTTCTTTAGTAAACTAGTGCTAGTGACCCTAGTGTGCTTTTATCCACGTTATTTGCATTCTTAATGGATATAAAACCTATAGGTTCATCTTCAAAAACTTCATTAACTTTTTTGAGACCATTCAAATATCAATATGTTTCCAAATATGCAGACTCTTGCAATGCTTTACACATAGGCCTCAATGAGGTTCATTGAATTTCTTAAATGGGCTGTCAAGAATCTTTTTCTTTCATGGTTTTGTCATTATTATAACTATAGATACATATCTAAACTCCCCTGAGTTTGAATTTTTTTAAGGTCTCTATTTAGGATCTATAAACTTCTTTATATTCCTTCCTATAATTTACCTTCATGACTTCACTCAACACTATAACCTTGCACACATGGTTGTGTCTGCACATTCAACCTACCAATCCTATATATATTCTTCAAACTTTGTCATTGGTAATTAACTGTAAAGATAATGGGAATTTTATGATGTCATAAGAGGATCATTTTCAAATATGTTATTCTCCTTCACACCTCTTAAGTCTCAAACCAAGTAAACACCTCTCTCTTAACTAAGCAGGCCTGTGAGAGGCAAAAAGATTGTATGACTATGATTGCAGGATTTTAAAGTGACTTTGACTTTATAGTTTTTTTATAATTATTATATTTCATATTTAGTGATTCCATAATCTTATTTTACCCTCTTAAACCCCAAATCCACCATAAATATTTTCATCATCTCTTCTTACTATTTATACCGAAACACTCTTGGTTGTAAGTGTGATTAGATGCCTAGATTGCAAAATTGGGATGAAAAGCTTTTCAATGGATTTCCTGATAGTTTGATTACCTTGAAAACTATTTTATAGTGTCTTCATAATCCTCTCAACTTATTTGTTACAAAATTTAATGACTCCCATATATCATTTATTCCTTCATAGTTGTAGGCGATAGTTAGGATTCATTAGGTGCCTTGAGCATTGGATTTTTGAAGGCACAACTTTTATCCATTGAGATTAGACCAATATAAGTGTTGAAACATTGTATTTTCTTCACCTTTTTCACTTTCAAAGTCAATTCTTAAATCACATTTCACCGCATTTTTCATAAAATACAGACCTAGAGGTTTGTATTTTAATGCCTTAGGTATGCTATAATGCAATTTTAATCCTTTTGAACCCTAGAATCACTTCTCCATTATTTATATAACTTATCTCATGAGGTCAAGACCATAAGAAACCTTTGACAATGCAACATAAAGCTTTCTCAACTCATTTTTATGTAATCAAACCCATAACACAATGCTTGGTAGTCAACTTGGAATCTACTTAGAGAGGCTAGTATAGGATAACTAGATATGTTGGAGAGCCTATAATGGACTGGGAGGATGGTGGGAGACATTATACAATCATATGGATGCATTTAACCCTGTGGAAAACCCTAAAATTATGAAGAAACAATGATAATCATCTTGTAATATATGTAAAATTAGAGTTTTCTTGTTAATCTAAGCCCACACATACTAAGTGTGGCTTGGAAAACATGTGAAATGTCTGCACAGACCCATCATATCTTCTTTAAATTCTCTCATGCATTCAACTTACCTAAAATTGTCATTGCTTCTTGATGATTATTCATAAAGAGGGAACACCAATATGAAAACCATTTTCATGTATTTTAAGCTCATGAGGACCCCCTCACATGGAAAAAATATTAGGACATGAATCTCTCTCTCTCCTAGCCATACTATCCACATGAAATTAACCTTTGCTTGTTCATGAAGAAAGCAATGGAGGGAAGGAAGCAAATTTTGAGCTATTGAGATCTATACCTACAAACCAAATGTGAATTTGACCTGTAGAAGCTCAGAAGACACCTTTTAAATGTTTTAACCTGGAAGTGGACATCTGTAGTTCATACAAGTGGGTGACAAGCTCTTCTTAAGCATTTAAATGCAAGAATCTAACCACTTTCTAACATCTTGACATATATGACAGTTATATATCTCCCTCTAGAAGCTTGGAAAGTATGATTGTACAAATTTTTAGCATTTGTGAGCTTTGACACACATGGAAGTTATCTAAAAACATTGTTTTCTTCAATTTCACATACTTTAAAGTTTGAAAAATACCTTTAACTTTCAAAACATGTGTAACATGTTTATGTAAATTGACTAAGGGGGAAAATGACTTTGAGGGACACCTAATGACCTATGACACCATTTGACTGAGTCTTATTACAACATGACATGACTAGACCATCACAAGGCCAATGTACGACATTACCTTAATATTTTCAAATAAACCTTAAACTATGCTAATAAAGTTTTATAAAAACCTTTTGAAGACCACATAAGGCATGCCAAATATTTGATCAAGATTAACAAGACATGACAAGCAAGTTTTTAACTATAGGGGTTGACATTTTGACCTTAGGGGTCAAAATTGGTCAACAACTCCAAATATGCATTTATTAGGATTGAGTTGTACATTGTATTTCCTTAGTCTTTCAAAAATCTATCATAAATCTATGGCATGGTGTTATTTTTATTTTTATTTTTCAAGTAAATCATTGACATAATCTTCAACCATTTTATGAATGAGATCATGAAAGATTTGTGTCATTATTCATTGGTATGTTGTGCCTATATTTTTTAATCCAAAAGACATGACTATATAACATAAAGTGCCCCATGGTGTGGTAAAAGAAGTTTTTTCTTGGTCTTCTTCAATGATCTTAATTTGATTATAATCAGAAACCATCCATAAAAGAGAGCATTTTGTAGCCTACTGTGGAGTCGACTATCATATCAATGTTGGGTAAATGGAAGTCATCCTTAGGACATGATTTATTTAAGTCTCCAGAATCAAAACAATAATGGATTTGGATGTTAGATTTTATAATAGGACAATATTAGTAACCCATTAGGGATGAGCAATTGGTCAAATGAAACTTACATCTAAGAGCCATTAGATCTCATCTTTGATTAAAAGTGTAACTTTAGGGTGCATTTTTCAAAAAATTTATTTAACCAACTTGGCATCAAGATATAGTTTAGTCATGTGTAATTCAATTAAGGGATCAATGCCAGGCATATCAGAATAAGCCCAAGTAAAAAATTTAGGAAAACATTTTAAAATCTAATGAATATCTATATCTTCTTCTTTATGTAAGGCAACAACCAATAATATGATACGAGGATAAATATTTGTGCCATGATTGAATTCAACTTTCTCTTCATTAAGTAATGTAGATCAATCCATAGTGTATGATTCTATAGGGATAATATCATTTGTGTTGGGTAAAATATCATTTGAATCATATGAATTTTGACCAAAGTATGCCTAGGCATTTGTAGAATGAGTAAACCTTTTCTTATGATAGAAGGAAGGGAGATCCTTGTATGTTCTTAGGAATTTTAAGAGAGCCTCATCATTAGTGAATTCATTGAAATTAGGTATATCTAGAGAAGTTTTATCATCAATAAGATCAGGGTAAATAATTGAGAGTGTAGAAACATGGTTTATTGTATCATTTTCCCATGAAATCGGTGGAAAAAAACATAATATGCAGAGAAGTATGGTGAGAGGACTTGGAATTAGATGTGTTATATTTATATCCAAGTCCTTATATACCCTATTTATCATATTCTTAAATGGGAGTAAGTATTCCCTGATCATGTTTGCCAAGGCCCTATCTTGTGTAACCCATTTTTTGGAAGTATCTTGATGTAAAATGAGAAGTGAACTTATTATCTTATGCTCTAGAAGTATCTGGAGGAGTGATATGTGAGTTATAAATAGTAGACTAGAGTGGTGTTGTAGTAAAATCCAAGAGAGGAATATAATTATGTGAAGGCTCTATATGTTGATAATATTTGAATGGTTCTTTATCCATAGGACAAGTGTAGATATGACCTTTTTAGCTAAACTTTAAACATGCATGTAAAGTGGATGGAACTATGTGCATATCATGAATCCATAGTCTTCTCAGTAAGATATTGTAACTAAGATCATTAGGTATAAATTAACATGTTTTAGGTAGTGTTTTAGGCCCCAATATAAGGTTTAGTGTAATTTGACCCAAGACTTTGCATGGAATATTATCAAACCCTAGGATGTTCATATTAGAAGGATCCAAATCTTTAACATGTATATTAAGAAGTCAAATAAAAGAGATATTAAAAGTGTTTAATCCTGATCCATTGTTGACTAAAACCCATTTGACACCTACCTTGTTAATTCATAATGCAATGTAGAGAGGCAAGTGTAAATATATGATGTGTAGACGTGGGAGATCTTCCTTTTTGAATGAAATATGCTCTTTGGTCCATTTCATAGTATTAATTATGGAAGTAGCATAAGCTGGCTCAGATGTTCAAGGCACTTGAGAATCATGGAGTGCATCATACAAAATGTCTTTGTATGTTTTGGAATTCTGTATGAGCTCTAAAATGGAAACTATGGCTAAAGAAAGACTGCTTTAGTCAACAAAGCTATAGCCATGGGTGTTGCTAACCTGCCAAGCTTTGAGACCACATGTAAACATCATAACTTGGACCACAAGGTCTACTAGGAGTGTAGAGTTGGTAGTATAGGTGGAATGGTGGCTATATATGTGTTTTAAAGAAGTAGGAGGGATAAGTGAGACTAATTATGTTCCCTTATGTCTAGGAGTGAATAGGTAAGGAATCAAAGTGAACTAAAGAGCAAAAAAAATTAAAGGAGACTTATTAATTTTAGGTAATGAAGTTGGTATCTTATGTAATTTATTCTCTGTGTTTAAATATTTGTGTCTTAATTTAATTCCACATAAGATAAATATAACATGCTAAATAAATAATGAAAGATGACATGCATTAATTGATATAAAGCATTATGTATCCATGTGTTTATGTCTTTTTTGAGTTCATTCAAAATTAAAGGAAACAAATGTGTAAATGAAAGTATTAAACTTTGCAACAAAAAGAGATACACTTCTTTTGTCATTATTATCATGATGATATCAAATAAAATTAGAAAATGTATGGATATGAAATTTGAAATATGGTTCTCAGAATGCTATATATATAAACCCTAGTGTTATCTAAGGTTAGGGTTAGTGTAATATTTGAAGTAAGTTGAGTTCACCAAATGCTTTAACCTTTTAAACTTAGTGAATGCAAATCATATGTTGTTAAAGAGACGAGTAAATTTAATTAGGGTAGAAATATGTAATGAACACACCCACTAATTTGTTATAGAATTAACTAAATTTGACCTTCCTAAAAATAGTAATAAATATTGCAAATGAGAACTTAGATATAAATTATTGGGATGGATGATCTGAAAGCTAAAAACTAATGTAGAGGCTGGTCTGAGTGTCTAAAATAAGATCTAGGTTTCAAAACCCATCTAAAATAGTATCCCCCTAATTTGATAGTAACACCATGTGGCACTAATGTCCCTCTTTTGGTGGTAGTATCCTCTATGCAAGACTATCTTGAGATTTTGGGTGCACCTGTATCTAGATTTGTAAGGCCTATTATTACATGTATGAGTTCTAAAACCCTGTAGATGGCCTATTTTCATTTATTGTGTGATCAAAATCTAATCCTCCATGTTGTTAGGGAATCCAATTGATACAAGTAGAAAAGTGAGTTTGTTAATGGGGTTGGATGAACATGTTCAACACCCCACTATGATGAGAGTTGCCTACATACCAAGACTCCAAAGAAGGATCAAGATCGATGCAGTTCTCCCTGTTTAAGTTTTGGTGCAAGTGAAAATCAAGCTAGGATGATAGTTTACTTGAGTTTTTTAAATGTGCTTGAGACTAGAAATTTGAGTAATATGAGCTTAGGAATGTTGTAGATGGTAGTATGCAGAAGTAGGGTAGAATAGGGATTGATAACCTTAATTATGCATAACTTGTTCTAAGTTTACATATGTAATTTGAATTTGATTTACATCCAGTAGTTAGAGGGATAAAAATCATGTATATATATATATTGTTTTGGTGTTTGTGTGGGTGTTAAAAGAGGTCTAGGCTGACCCTAGGGAGTCTAAGATTTAAAAAAAGATTTGTTTGTGAAAAAAGGATGGAATGGATAGTAGCGCCAATATTGGGACACTAGGGCCATGTGGCACTAATGTCCCTATTATGGTGCTAGTGTCCAATTCATAAAACCCTAGGCATGAAGGGCTTAGATGTAATATTGAGGGTTTGGTAATACTTTAAGGATGACTAGGGATGCCTGTGGCCTGCACGAAGGATGGATAAGTGTGAAAATAGGCTTTAGGATAGGTTTAGGGATAAACTAGGGATAGGTGGTCTCAAGTAGCACTCTTAGCACTTATGTGTCACTTTTAGGTGATTACAAGAAGAATATATAGGAATAAAGGCCACATACAATGGATCACATTCAAATGCTCAGAGAAAATAAGACAATAGTAGGGCAAAACATTTAAGGAATTTTATAAAGGAAAATCATAAGCAACCAACATAAACATGTCATAGTGTCCCATGGATCAAATATGTTAGCAAAAAAATTCAAGTACATAACATATCAATTACCATGTGCAATATATAGTCACAAATAATAGGCATGTGTAATTACATATGCAAGCTCAAACATGATTATATATAGTGATAATTGAACCATATAACATGTGTGTATCAAGATTGAAGAAGTAGATGTCCCCAATGCCCATATGACATGAGTAGAAGGAAAGGCCAAAATACAAAATAGAAGTGCATCACATATTTGTGTATGCCTATTTATGTGTATGTAAGAGTAAATGATATGCTAGCCCTCAACATGGAACTAACACATAGATGCCAAGGAGCCAATAGAACATGCAATTGCCAAAAATATTTTTGGATATTTGAATGTTTTGATTTTTTTGGTATTTTTGAAGAGACAAGATCATCCTATGATCATCTAAAGGATGATCATAGGCATCTCCCCACTTAGAATTTAGTGAAAGAAACTTGTAGTCCCGCCAAGGAACATGTAAGGTGAAATATTTATCACTATAGTATCTGTGATAATCAACATATGTATAATAGGACTCTAATATTTTGAAGTGCCAATATAAGAAATAGGGGTTCTTGGAACCCATCTCTATGTCCTATGTGGTTTATTATAAATAACAATAGTAGGAACATGTTTACCATGCTCTAGATATTTGAAAATGGTGCATAGAAGATGAGGATTCCATGGAACCCCTATTTATCTTTGATGTAAGGGTATCTCAAGTACTAACTACCTAGTAAAGGGGATTACTTATTAGTTACCCTTTTATAATTGATTAGCCTTAATAGACTTGATAATTAACTGCATGGGTATGAATTTATCTTATTCAAGAGGATGCTCATATGAAATACTAGAAACTAAAATTACATGATTGGAATGAATGTACTTGATACACCCATGTAGTGTAGAAGGTATTGATTGAAGAGTGTGTATCCAAGGTTATCCCAAAAACATGTCAAAGACACCCATAAAAGGCATAACTGATAATTAGTAACCACATATGTGGGACTGACCTATAAAGGTAGATCAATCTCATGAATAACCTTTTGGGAGGTCCCATCAAATGCTTTAATTGATCTAGTAGAGAAGTGTAAATCATGATGAGTATAATCCAAATGCGTAAGAAAGATCATGGTTCAAACATTTTCACTTGCACTATTATCAATTAAAACACCACATATGGGGTGTTTATCAAGGTATGCTCAAATGAATAGAGAATGAAGATCATATTCATCATCCTTAATTTCACTATCAATAAATGAAATGGTAGGTTTCTTAACCATAAGAGGTATATTTTTGTGTAAGTACTAATAAACCCATATAGTGGGTGTCCATAATATGATGGAGGAGGATGCACATTATATACCATTTGGACTTCTAGTTCTTTCTTGGAATGTTCTTATAAAGAATTGTTAAATATTTTCTATTTATGGTGATCACTAGGAAGTGAACCTAATTCCTTTGTAGGATCATCAAATGTAATCTGCTGGTCATCAATGAGGTCATGGATCTTATTCTTGAAGGTAAAATATATGTTCATAGAATGCCCAAGGCCATGGTGATAGTCACAATAAGCATTTGCATCATATATTTTAGGTAGAGGTTGATTTACATCAACCTCTATAGGATGAGGGAGAGATATAAGATGACACTCTAGCAATAGTGGGAGTAACAAAGCAAGAAGCTCAGATAAATGTGTAAATTGTCTCCTTGGTGCATTAAATAGGATAAGCCAATTAGGATATTATGCAACTGTGTTAACCATGGTGGTTGTTTCTTTTTTAGGCTCAAGAGGTTTTACCTTATAACTTGGTTTGATTATAAATTTTATATTAGATGTAGATGTAGTTGGCATGCTTGCTACCTACTTGAGCTTATTGAATGACATAAGTTTCATTTCATAGTCTTGTACAACATGGTACAAGTCATCAAAATATTAAAACTTTTTGAAAACAATGAACTCATGTAAAGGAACAAGCAAAATTTTCTTAAATATGTCTTATAACTCTTTGTCTGCCACATGATTGGTCATTTTGGATAGAATTGTCTTATATATCAAGACATATTCATTGATTGGTTCATTGGTTCCTTATTTGATCTTTGTAATTTGAGCATAGGAAACCTTTTCAATGATTTCAATAGAAAAGAGTGACAAAAATTGATCTGTAAGACATTTGAATGTTTTCATGGATTAGAGAGGTAAGTCATAAAACTACCTCAAAGCATAATCCTAGAGGCTCTTTGGAAAACTTTTGTCAAAATTTTATCATTGGAAGCATACATAAGGCATGCCGAATAGAAGGTTTGAAGATGTTTAGGATCACCCTTGCCATCATAAAATGTAAATTTAGGTGAAAAAAATCCAGTTGGCAAAGGGTGTAAAGAGATTTCAAGTGCAAGAGGGTTATGCAACACATTTTATGAATCTATGGCATGTGAAGACTTTGAAGCCTTTTGTTTAATGTTTTTAACCTTGTCCTCCAAGGTCTTTATGAATTGAAGGAGTGCTTAAACTGTAGGCCCAGTAGGTTTTCGATTAGCAATTTAGTAGTCACCAAAGGGGATGGAAACATGTTTTGAGTAATAATAGGCATTAAAAGTGGTATACATGTTGAAATAATGGGTAAATTCATAATAGATGTATCAATAGTAGTTTCAGGGAACAAAGGTTGAAACACATAATCCACGCCTCCATTAGATGTAGGTGGATTGATAAGTGTGGGCTAAGTTATAATAAATTTTAAGGATTCACCATTACTAGGTGAGACAACCTTGGTTTTATTTTGTTTTCTTATTTCATCTCTTGTAACATGTAAAAATGTATCAATTAAGCCCTTGTTATTATTGAGAGGAGTAATCAATGCTTCTTGATCCTCCATTTGGAATAGGGTTTTTGTACTAACATTTTCTATTACTTCACAAATGAAACTTTTAAAATTTATAACAAAATACAATAATTAAAAATAAAAAAAACTGTAAGTGACATAGGGTTTGATGTTCAAAGATCGGGTTCACCAAATGTTTAACCCTAATTTGGATGTTGATCTTACTTGGGTAGATAGGGTTAAGAATATATAAATGATAATGCATAAGGGTGAATATAAAATATTTAGTAGGATAATTAATGTTCTAAACTCAAATTTACCATGTGTTAAATTTATTAAAATAAGACAAGCTACAAATGGAAAGTACAACTATGTTAAATATAGAAAATGATATAAAAGTGATATATTTATTTGGTTTTGATGCTAATAGAGATCTAGATCTGGTACATTAATAAAGTAGGTACAAAATAGAATATAGAACAATCATCATATTAGATAAGTGCACGGAGTTGGGGACAATTCTATGGACATTTACCGTAATATGATTACATTAATTAATAACATGATCACATTGTTTAATTAACGTGATTACATTACTTAAAGCTAGGCTTGAGATTTCCAAGCCATAACATGATTGCATTATTTAATAAAGTGATTGTGTTATTGTTAATAATATCATCATGTTATATTAAATAGTAATGTGATTGCATTATTAACAGTAACTTGATCGCATTAATAACGTGATTATGTTCCCTATGTTATAAAAAATAGGAAACCTGAACACAAAATGTATTCATTTTACGTTCATGTTTCCTACTCATAGCGTGCTCCACTATCGTGTTTTATTCAAACCAGTGCTAGAAGTGCCATAATTCACCCCACAGGCCTAATGATTGATGACGCTACTGTGTAATAGAGGTAAGTCATCAAAATCTCTTCTTTTTAACCCTAGTTTTTCATAATTTTCATTATTTTAAACCCATGTTTTAAAGTAAATTTTGCTTTTTTCTAATAGCCCATCTTGCTAACCCTTCCAACCCTCCACAAAACCCTCTAGTTGTTCCTCCTCCTAACCCTCAACAAAACCCTGTGGTTCCTCCTATCCCTCCACCTAACCCTCCTATAGTTCCCCAAAACCCCACTAATAGTCAAGAGTTATTGATTAACAATATTGCTTGAAACAAACTTGAAATTGAAGACTTAATTGATTGAATGAGAGATCCCAATTTAACCAACCCCCATCACACCCAACTAGCTGATTCCCTATAAACCTTATTAGGTCAAATTGACTCGATAACAAGTCAAATTGATCAATGGACCTCATATAGAGATACTTGTAGGGCCTATTATGCTAATAAGTTATTAACCCTTTAGGTTAAGAATTAAAAAATTTCAAAAGCTGACATTTGTGCCCTATTCATCAACCCAATTACCAATGCCCCCTTTCCTATAATGGCCAAATGTTTTCCTATCTATCACTTTGTACATAACTCAATCACAACAAATTTTTGGGATCGATGGTGGATGGTCTTTAACAATCCACCATGTAACAACCATGAGGTCCCTTTATATTTTTTGAGGAAACTATACTATGAGTTTGTCCTTAATTGGATTCCCAATTATTTTGACTTTAGTGAGTTTCAGGGTTGAGGAAAAGGATTTATGTAGGATCGACCAGGTACACATTATGCCCTTAATCAACCTATGTGGATTCATATCCAAAAGCCTCTTGAGCCTAAGATCCCCTCCATGGTTCAAAAAGTCATGGAGATTGACACTCTCCATGCTCTTAGCTCACTCATCAATATACTCATTCAACATACGAGCAAGCTTTCACAGAGTGATGCTACAAATATGCCATAGGCTACCCAACCCCAACCCCACCCTTGCAGTTTATGTGAAGCTATGTGCATGGGACCTTTTGATGATGATGGAATTGATGGTTCAGATGGATTGGATCATACTCTTATGACTGACGAGTTTTTGGCATTCATATTTGGCATACAATCATTAGTCACCACATAGATACAAATATATTTTATACAAATGTCATGTTAAATTTAAGTTATATTTGCAAATTTAATTTCTAAGCTAATAATTAATTTACATAAAAATTTAATATAATATATATGTAATTTTTTATGTCACAGGATGTGATGGTTCCTTCATTGTCACAACCAATAATTATAACATTTGATTTGTCATAGCCATTATTCACACATTCAGATCCAGCTACTAGGCCATACATGACTGCATCTACCTCTTATAGGATGACACCATTTACATATATAGAGGTAAAAATTATTTACATATATGTTTTGCTCTTTACATTTGTTATGACTACAATTGTTTACATATACATGTTGATGAAGGATGAGGGATATGATTTCTCTACTTTTGTGTCTCTTGCTTATACTTTATTTGGGCAACTTCATGCTAGTCTAGGTATAATTCTTAATTGGACCTCATCTTAGCATTCTCCTCCTATCCTAATGGTTCCTCTCTAACAAGTTTATGCTCACCCTTGTTTCCCCCTAAACTTCATCTCCTCACTCTCTATCCTATGCTTTTTTCTATATTTGAGTATCTACATATTATGGTGGTCATTGTAATTAATGTTGACATCCTACCATAATTGTAACCTAGACATAGTATATTTTTCTAAATGTACTCCTCCAATTATTACTTTTCCAATTTTTATCATGATGGTAGTAGAGGTTTCCTTATTACCTATTGTTTTTAAATTCTTATCTTGCCTTTTAGTGAGACTTCTCCTTTTCTTCAAAATGATGTGCTGATTAAAATGCAACAACTAAGGTTTTTGGATTGGTCATGTTTACATTGTGCATGAGTATCTCATTCAATCCCAATTTGAACTTGGTTACCTTTATTTCCTCATCTTTCATGTAATTCACATGATACAAGAGTCCCAAAAACTTATTCTCATATTAAAAATTATCATAGATCCTTGTTTTAATAATTGAAATTCTATGATTTTATGCTCTTTAAAGATGTTGTTTAGATACCTTTTTTTGAACTAATTTTTAAAGGTTTAATATAAAAGATAAATGGGATTTTACCCTTTTAGGGAACACCAATGATTCCACCACAAAGTGGCATCACTTACTAATTGATAAGCTCTGATGTGTGATTTAATGTTAGAACCCACATTATGAAAAGTGAAATACTTCTATAAATTAATCAGCCATGGCTTAACAACATACCTAGTGTCTTTACTAGAGATATGGGAGGAGGATTTTTTATAGCTCCTTAATAATGGGTTTCATAACCTCTTGTTATTGTGGATGTTCATTAGGAAGCTCTTCTTCCTACCTACCCTCTTGTATGTTTTCTAAATGGGTCAACCTTTGATCGAAGCCTCCCATTTGTCCCTAAATGCCATGTAATGCACCTAAGATTTCATGCAATACAACATTCTATTTCTCAATAAATTTTTGTTTAGGGTTATCCTAATTTGTAGCATGGCTATCACTATGTTCCACATCTGTGTCAACATGGTCATGTTGATCTAGTTCATGATTGTCAACTAGATAACTTCTATTATTCTAAGGGTTATGATTTACTCTAGTTCTAACCATCCCAAGACATTAAACATGTATTTTTTGAATCAAATATTTCATATATATATTTTTTTGATTTTTCCTAAAACAAATATGATACCAACTATCATAACCTTAATTTTTTGAGTATTCAAAAACCCTACTTTAAAGAAGTCATGCTTGCAAAAACCAACACATAAGCTATTTAATGACTAAAGTATCTGTACAACAAATTTTCACAATGAAAAAATACATCAGAGTTTAGAATGAGCCATGATGAAAATGAAAGTAGTCAGGAACTCTATAACATAAATAATGAGTGCTTAATATAATAAATGAAACCTATAGTTACATCTAAAACTAACATTGAACACTTAGCCAATAAGAATAAGAAGACATTCATTCATAAATGTTGAATTCCATGTTAGTGTTTTTTAATATCAAATACCTATTAAACTTATGTGAGGCCATCGGTGACATTTGTGGTCATAACCATAACCATACCACCTTTGTCACTAGTTTTTAGCATAGCCAAGAACTCATGGAATCTAATAAATGGTCATTAATCTAAATAGCCAATAATCAATAATTAGACTATTTCCTTTTAACACATAATATTTAATATATTTACAAACTAAATAAATAGATTTTCACAAAATCACTCAAAGCATCCATAAGCACTAAACTTAGTTGTATCATATTCTAGATGTGTAATTACTAATACACCTTGAATGCCATCCATGAGATATTATTAGGTCGTAAGGCCACTTATAGATCCTTAAGACTTAAATATCCTTTCTATAAGGCAAAAAAATTTGCATAAGAAACCACAATAAACAACTACCTAAGAAATTTGAGTGGAACATAATGAAACAATTCATTAAGTTATCATGACCCTATTGGATTCCCTACAAACCTCTATTGTAGTTACCAATGATTCTGATGGGTCTATAAATCCATACATTAGCTCTTCTCATTTAGTACATAACAAAAATAATTTAATAAATATATACCTTACTAATATCTAGTCATACCCTTGCATCGATAGTAATTACAACCATGACCTATGATTTTAGATATTTATTAAATCAACATTTTATTAGTCATGAAATTAAATATCACAAGTGATCATGACCTAAATTAATATGAAAAATACAAGTCCAATAATGATCTAAAAAATAATCTAATATTTAATAATCAATCTCTTTAATGTACCATCCAAGCTTACCATTATCGTCTACTTAACCAATATAAAATTTCAAACATTTAACCATTTCTACTCAACTTCCATAATAATGTACCAAAAGAGAGATGAGAGAAAGTTAAACCACAAATTTATAAAAAGATTACATAATTTTGATATTTACTACTTAAATTCATACCATAGCATAAATATACCAAAGCTTTATCATTTAACTCTTAATAACTAATTAATACATAAGTACCATAAATATCTAAATCAATGTTTCAATAAATAGAAAGGATTACCCATAACATACCCAACGTATATCCCAAACAAAGATCTCAACTTATATAAAATTGAATTTACATTCAAACAATAATCTTTAAAGAATCCAAGTCATTACATTATTCTCATTATTGTTAGTTGACCAATGATTCCCAATGATCTCATAGATTACTAAATCAATATGAAGTAATACCATTAAGTCATTATCATTAGTTAAGTTCCCAAAATATTACAATAAAATATTTCTAAGAAAACTAATATTTTTAATTTGTTACTCATATTTACAAACAATTAAATCATTTATATGATAATATATAAATAACTGGATGTGCCAAGTGTAAATCACTTCACCTATATGCATTTAACAATTCCAAAGATAACTCTTAAGTGGCAAATACTAAATTACCTCAACTGCAATTCTTTATACATTCACATCCAAATATTAAAAGCTCAATAACCAGTTTGTAAGTTACCCTTGAGATGAATATCAAGTGAAAATGAGTTATAATCCATAGTAATTTAAGGAATACTATTCAAACTTATTTAAATATGGTAATCAATACCGTAACCTTATATACATGTACCCAATGTTAATGAAACAAAAAGTAGTAGATTCATATTGATCATTAGCAATACAATTAGAGCCAATAATAAAAATAATCAATTCAAAAATGAACTACTATATCTAGCTCTTTAACCCTAATTTAAATAAGAGGCTATCCTACTTGGGTAGATAGGATTAAGGATTTATAAATGATAGGGCACAAGGGTGAATATTAGATCTATAATAGGGCAATTAATATGATAAACTTAGATGTACCATATGCTAGATTTATTAAATTAAGATAGGCTATTAATGGAAAATACAACTATGCTAGATATATAAAGGACATAAAAAGTACTTAGTTGTTTCTGATGATAATATAGTGATAGATCTAGTATAGGTGAGAAGCAGGTAGGAAGATAGTTGTAGATCACTCATAAGATTCTAGATCCATTCCCTTTGGCTCTCTAGACACTTACATCAACCTAGGATAATTATGTCAATGATAGTGTCTGATTTCAATGCTAGTGTCATGTATAGAATATGCACTAAAATAGGATGTGACCACCTAGATGCTTTTGGTTTGGCTTCACCTTTGTTCTAGTGCATTTATATTTGGGTCAAGGATTATCACTCCTAGTGAAATGGTAAAACCCTAGCTTTCCATCTTTAATGTGACCTTAGGGAAAATGGGTTAGTGGGCACACAGTGTCAAGTTAACCCATAAGGACCCTGCTATCAAAGGGTGCTATGTAAATAGCCAATACTCTAGAAGAGGGAATCAAAATCATGTAGTTCCCCCTACGTGTTATCTTATGTGTGAATCATGCAATGTGTGAAGGAAGTACAATAGTGACCTAGCTTATAACTTGGTAAATATGACCTTATGACTACTCCTTTTAGTACTTTGGACCTATAGGTGGGATATTATTATATGATAGAATAGGAAAGCTTTTGGTAACTTGAGTGCTTCTTGAGTGCTCTTTTGATCTGATTATTAGGTGATTAATGAATGAGGGTTGATATTGTATTTATACCAAACCTATCAGGAGATAACTCACATTAAAACACTTAGGCCAACCATTATGATGCATTTAATTTGTAAATTTGGTTACTAGAGGGCATTGGACACTTACATTAGGCCAAGATAGTAAAGCCAATATTGCATTTTGACCTAGATGTTAGTGTCCAAGGAGAAGGACAATGGGCACAAGCTCAAAACTTGTAGAGGCATAAGATAAGTATATTTTAAGCATTTTGGGCAAGATGGGATGATTATTTCATCAATATAAGGTTGGTTAGAGTAAGTTATTGGCCAAGGGGAATAAGATAAAGTATATGTGAGGCTTTTAAAAGTAAGGAATGTGTAGAGATAAGAGGAACAACCAAGGTATGAGTTTGTCAAGTGTAGAGGACTAAGGTGCACATAATCACAAAATATCATCTATATTTCCCCCCCTTTAATCTAGTAATGAAATTACTATTTTAAAGGAAATTAATAAGTACTTAGGTGTGTATGCATAGATTATCTTTACTTGATTTGAATTTGAGTGATTTATTGGAGATGGGTTTGAGTGATTTTCTAGTGATTGATCTATAACTAAGAACATGTTAAAATGTATAATCAGTGAATATAATCTAGGTCAAAAGTACTTGAAATAGATTGAAAATGAAAGATCAAGGTTTATGAGTACACCTGTGTGTTGATGTAATCACATTTCTTATTAGAAAGTCATTTTTATAAAACATGTATCATTATAAGGCTATGAAACAGATATTAGGATAAATAATGATAAATATTTAAAATGCATATATCTAAGAGGAGAGAGAGAGAGAGAGAGAGAGAGAGAGAGAGAGAGAGAGAGAGAGAGAGAGAGAGAGAGAGAGAGAGAGAGAGAGAGAGAGAGAGAGAGAGAGAGAGAGAGAGAGAGAGAGAGAGAGAGAGAGAGAGAGAGAGAGAGAGAGAGAGGACACATACCCCCATGTTTGGATCAAAAATGAGTTACCACCTGGCACTATTGATATTAACTCAAACATGCAACCCAATGATAATTTTAACCTAGTGAGTTTGGATGACCAATTCTCCAAACTAAAAACTTGGAAAGATTGAATGATTTAATCACCCCAACAATTCAAAAGGTGAACTAACTACTATAGTAGATTAGATTTTTAAAGTTCATAAAAGTTTGTTGGGTATCAATACATGCAATAGTTTTGGAATCTAAATTTTATTTGGATTTTTAAATATTAGGCACATGTTGCATAGAATATGCACCTTAGGTTTGTATCATGATGATATTGTGTGTAACAATGGTACTATGTATATAATTCTACCATAAATGTGTATAAGAATCATATAAATGTGTGCTTTGGCCAATTCAAAAAAATAAATTGTGGAGGATATGTTTATCAGAATCATTCCCCCAATATATATGGAGAAATATGAAACTAATATAAATACCAATGTGGAGGACATATTTCCAAAACATGCCCCCACTATAAACTGGGGATGCTAAAAATTTAGTAGGTGTAAGGAACATGCTTTCAAAGCATGCCCCCACTAAATTTGTGAATTTTTCAGTTGGGTATCAATACATGCAATAGTTTTGGAATCTAAATTTTATTTGGGTTTTGAAATATTAGGCACATGTTGCATAGAATATGCACCTTAGGTTTTTCTCATGATGAGATTGTGTGTAACAATGGTACTATGTATATAATTCTGCCATAAATGTGTATAAGAATCATATAAATGTGTGCTTTGGCCAATTCAAAAAATAAAGTGTGGAGGATATGTTTATCATAATCATTCCTCCAATATATATGGAGAAATATGAAACTAATATAAATACCAATGTGGAGGACATATTTACAAAACATGCCCCCACTGTAAACTGGAGATGCTAAAAATTGAGTAGGTGTAACGAACATGCTTTCAAAGCATGCCCCCACTAAATTTGTGAATTATTTGTTGGGTATCAATACATGAAATAGTTTTGGAATCTAAATTTTATTTGGATTTTGAAATATTAGGCACATGTTGCATAGAATATGCACCTTAGGTTTGTCTCATGATGATATTGTGTGTAACAATGGTACTATGTATATAATTCTGCCATAAATGTGTATAAGAATCATATAAATGTGTGCTTTGGATAATTCAAAAAATAAAGTGTGGAGGATATGTTTATCAGAATCATTCCTCCAATATATATGGAGAAATATGAAACTAATATAAATACCAATGTGGAGGACATATTTCCAAAACATGCCCCCACTGTAAACTGGAGATGCTAAAAATTGAGTAGGTGTAAGGAACATGCTTTCAAAGCATGCCCCCACTGGATTTGTGAATTATAAGTACCATACTAAATAAATGTGGAGAAATGCTTCCAAATCATGCCCCCACCAAATCTAAAAATTATTAATGTGTGTAAGTCAAGTCATCATGACATGCCCCCATTGAATGCCCCCATTGCAAATTGGTGAAAGTACCATATATTATGTGAGTGTTGAGAACATACTTCCAAAGCATGCCCCCATTAAATCTAAGAACTATTAAAATATGAAATCCATGTCAGCATGCCATTCCCCCACTAATATGACCCCCTTTTGAGGTTAGTGAAAAATAATACCTGCTAGTTAATTCACCTCAAAAGGGTAAGACAACCATAAATCTGCAAATGTAACCTTGTAGTATATAGAAGGAAACATGTCTAGGTAAATGTATCATTAAAGAATATAGAACTAATGTGATCAAATTTAGGATTAATATGTATTATAAAGATCATGAAAATGTCTATATTGTAACAATACATGCTTAACAAGAAAACAAGCACACACACAAGAGCACTCAAAACAAGTCAAAATCAATGGTCCAAGGAGATCACAAACAAGGGGCATGGTCAAATGCCACAAAATTAAATGGACATGACTTAGTAAAATATCCATAAATTTAATGAATGACATATTCAAATGTCAATATATAAATCATATTCATAGGGGCTACATAAAATATAACATATACAAATGATTGAAAAAATAAGATAATAGCAAGGCAAAACACTGAAGGAAGTGTGTATTTAGGAAAAACATAAGCAACTGATATAAACATGTCATAGTAGCCCATGGATCAAATGTGTTAGCAAAAATTTTAAACTACAAAACATATCAAGTAACCTATATAATGTATCATCATGGGTAATAGTCATGTGTAAGTATGTATTTAAGTTCAAACATGATAATGTAGAGTGATCATCGAATCATATAACCTGTGTATATCAAGATCATAGAAGATGGATGCCCCTAATATCCCAGTGATGTGAGTAGAAGGAAGGCCCAAAACCCATAAGTGTATCATGTATATGTGTATTCTTGTATATGTGTATCTAGGAGTAAATGATATGCTAGTCCTCAACATGGAACTAACACATACATGCCAAGGAGCCAATAGAACATGTAGGTGCTGAAAATGTTTTTTTATTTTTATTTTTATTTTATTTTTTTGGTATTTTTGAAGAGACATCATACTATGATCTCATCCAAATGATGATCATAGGTATCTCCACACTTATAACATGGTGAAATAAACTAATGGTAATGTCAAGGAGTATATATAGGTGTGATATCTATCACTATAATATCTACGATGCTTGGTATATGTATAATAGGACTCTGGGGTCATGAAGTAATGATAAAAGGAATAAGGGTTCTTGGAACCCATATTTGTGTGATCTATGGTTTGTTTGGAATAATAGTATTAGGAACATGTTTAGGTGCTTTGGATATCTGAATATGGTGCATAAAAGATGAGGATTTCATGGAACCCACTATCTATCTCTGATGTAAAGGTCTCTTAATTACTAACCACCTAGTAAAGGATATTTATTTTTGATTACCCTTTTGTGGTGTATTAACCTTAACATCCTTGATAATTAACTACCTGGGTATGAATTTATCTTGTTCAATATTATGCTCATATGAAATACCAAAAAATGTAATTACCCAATTGACATGAATGTATTTAATACACCCATTCACTATAGAAGGTAGTGCCTAAAGAGTATCTATCAAAGATCATCCTAACAACATGTAAAAGACACATGTATAAGGTATAAATGAGAAATTAACAACCACATATGTGAGACCAACATGTAAAGGTAGATCAATTTTTCCAAGAACCTTTTTGTAGGTCCCATCGAATGCTTTGACTGATCTAATAGAGGGGTGTAAATCATGTTGAGTATAACCTAAATGTGTAGGTAATGGCATGTGAAAATAATTTTTGCTTGCACCATTATCAATCATAACACTGTATATGGGGTGTTTATCAAGGTATGCTCAAATAAATAGAGAAGGAATATCAGAGTCATCATCCTTAATTTCATTGTCATCAAAAGAAATTGAAGGTCTCTAAACCATAGGAGGTATATGTTTCATTTAATTAACAACGACCCCATATAATGGGTGTACATAATATGATGGAGGAGGTTGTGCATTATAAGCCAATTTAAATTCTTGTTCCTTCCTAGAATGCTCTTGTAAAGGATTGTTAAATATTTTTTGTTTATGGTGATCATCAGGTTGTGAACCTGATTTCTTTAGATCATCATCAAATGTAATTTGTTAGTCATCGATGAGGTCCTAGATCTTATGCTTCAAGGTAAAACATTTGTTCATAGAATTCATAGAGCCTTTGTGATATTCATAATAAACATTTTCATCATATCCTTTGGGTAGAAGTCTATTTACATCAACCTCTGTAGGAGGAGGGAGAGATATAAGATGACACTCTAGAAACCATGGGAGTAATGAAAAATAGGCTCAAGTAAATGTGAAAAATATCTACTTGTTGAATTATATAAGACACATTGATTGGGATATTATGCAATTGTGTTAATTGTGGTGGTCGTTTCATTTTTAGGCACATGAAGTTTTACCTTATAACTTGGTTTAACTATAAATTTTGTACTATATGTAAATGCAGCTAGTGTGTTTGCTACACACTTGAGCTTGTTAAATGATATAAACTTCATTTCATGGTCCCATAAAACATGGAATAAGTCATCAAAAGATTTAAAAATTTCTAAAATAATGGACTCATGTAAAGGAACAAATAAAATTTTCTTGAATATGTCTTGCAACTCTGTTTGCCATAGGATTGGTCATTTTGGCTAGCATTATCTTATATCTCAAGAAACATTCATTGACTGGTTCAATTGTTCCTTGTTTGATCTTTGTAATTTGAGCATAGGAAACCTTTTTAGTATTGTTAATAGAAAAGTGTGCCAAAAATTGATCTGTAATATGTTTGAATACTTTCACGGATTGGAGAGGCAAGTCATAAAACCCCCTCAAAGCATAGTCCTTGAGACTCCTTGGAAATGTTTTTGTCAAAAGTTTATCATTAGAAGCATAATCAAGGCATTCCACATAATCAGGGCATGCCATATATCGATTTATAATATACAACTTTACCATACACACATAATCAATTCATTTTAATTAACACTACAATAAATATACAACCTCTGAATTCATTTTCATTTTGTAAAACCCATATTTCATTCTTACTTATTTCTATGCATAAAAATGAAGAGTCACTTCAATTCCTTTATAAAGTGCATACACATCTCATAAACAATTAGAAGGTTATTACTCAAACAAAAGTCCCTACTATGAAGATCCATAAACACTAAGAAAAAAATTTACAAACTTCCATTCACAAACCTATAGAAGGCTTAATGATTTGAATAATACAAGTAAATTAATGCATATCCATGTTGAACATTATGCATGAAAATATAAAAATTATCTTAAGCTTATATTTCACTATGATTCCAAAAATGACTCACAGCTAAGACATAATACAAATTTGTTTAAGACCAAACACTCTTCCTTATTTCCATTCAAGACTATGACCCATCTCATTGTGTAGAGACAAATTATCTTAAATCATAGTAATGAATGTCATTAAATATATTCAAATGCAAGTCAAAATATATAATTATGATCTAAGTAATTAAACTTTGAGATATTTTAATAAATCAACTAATCCCTTTAATCTAATTCAAACAATACATAAAATTTAGTACCAATATACTAATGCACAAAACAATAAACTTAAGATAACATTTTCTAAATTACCATTGAGAAAAACAAAGTAATAAAATTAATATATTGAATAACAGAGATCAACTATGGTCTAGATATTATACAATAGTAATTTCTAAATCCTATGTAAAATGCATTATACATAAAGCATTCATTTCTTAAAACATTACTTCATCATTTAAATCAATGTATGTACACAATGAAATGAATGTCTAGGCGAGAATAAAGATAAAATATTTACTCCATAAAATGTAAATATTATTATAATGGAAAACTCTTCAACATATTATAATAACATTCTTTGATACAGTCATATAAACCCTTGCCCTACGAAATCCACATTATGCTACAAAAATGTGTTATAAGCATAATACTCACAATCTCATTTGCCACCAACTGATTCCAAATGGTGGAGATCATGCATGCAAACCCATACTCATGTGAAAGATAATCCCAACCATCAATAGGTATCCCTACCCACCCAAACCATTAGTTGGTAGTGGAAGCAGGTACCCAAAGACAAAATTACAACATCTAGATAATCCAAGAAGCATGATGCAGTAGTGTCACATGATATACACAAGTTTTTAAAATATAATCCAAGCCCAAAATAAGAATGCAAAAGTCCATTCCAGCCAAGATTGATTCAACACACATATAACTAAATCATAAAAAACTCAAAATAAACATCCAAAAGGGACCAAGGTAAAAAAACTAATAAAATAACCAAAGAGTCTTTTTAGCATTTGAGTTTACCCATATGCCATCTATGGGTGAGATATCCTTCATAGTATCACCCTACATGGTTTCCTCAACTTATTATGGAAGATAATAAATACATTTAAGTCTATTTAGGATCCCACATGATTCCAAATCTTAAACTAATAGTTTATTTAAAGCAAACACCCAATAAACACATTTATTCATAAAACAAAGCCTTAGAATGCACTTACTTGGTATTGAGATGTAATGTGTTATTATAAAGGCTTGGAAACCAATTCCTCTTGCTTCCTCTTTTCTTATAATCTACCTCTATCATCCTATTTTCCATTCTTTTTTTTCTTTTCTTTTATACTAAATTTTATGTTATCGAAGTTCTAGCTAGTTAAACTCCTCATTCTACCATATAGAACTCCCACCTCTAAACTATCATGCCCAAATTCTGCACTTATGAATTTGAGTTCAAAACCCTTGACTTCTTGCATGTATCCTCTAAAAATTCCATGCACACCATCTACCAAACCCTTGAGTGAATCGACAAAAATGATTAACCATAATCAAGTATGTCAATAGTCAATCACCAAATCCCTTCGTAGTTTGGTTACTCAACCATGGTATCAACCTAAGTATTTTTGACTTATGGTTGAATCCAAATAATTCCATCACCTTGGAATTTTAAGCCTTATCCATTTTTGGCTTAGAATTCATTTCATCTTAGTACTTTCATGGACTATTGACAATTATCTAGCACTTTAGTTATTTTAAGAACTTCATACTCATTTAATTTCCTTAGTCTGAACATGGAGTTATAAGGTTATGGTGTTAGCCTTTCTAGTAAACATTTGTAATTACCACTCAAACTTGAATTGGTCTTGAGTAAGTTATTATAGAACTTATCAAAGGTCTTATGACCTTTAACAACCTTCTATTTGCATTCAGATGCCAACTACATCCAATCTTCCTAAAACTCATCACATTGATGTTAAAATAAACACATTCAAATCCCAATGTGAATTTTTTTGTTCAAAATAACAAAAAATAAAGAAAAATGATAAACTAAAATAGTAAATGAATTCAACCAATACAAGATTGATAAATAAGGTGGATAAAAAAACTCATGATTAATAATAAAAAGGACTTAATTTAGGTGGTGATATTATTGCATCATGCTTCAACATTAACCATGTAATACAATTTTGTTGTTACACACAATCTTCCAAAACCAACCTATGCTTATCTATAATAAACCTGCAACCAAACCCATAAAGCCATTAGTAGTATCTGATCATCACCAAAATTATACAAGTACATAAATATAATAATGTATAAATATCAATTTAAAACTAAATTAAATGTTTTTAAATGAATCACAATATACATAATATATTATCCACAAATCATAAAAATATCAATAATTAGTCAAAATTAATATGTTGGGCAGGTATAATCATGACACAGATAGGGAAAAGAATGTTGGGAATTCTTATCATGTTGTGTGTTCTTATCCCTTCAATAAAAGTGATAAGTTTTGGGGTCTGAGTCAAAGCATATAGATGCATAAAGTTGTTTTCACAAGTAATCTCATTTCTATAGGTGATAATAGATGGTCTTGCAATGAAATTAGGTCTTTTCTTATGCTAAGGATAAGTCAAATTGGCAAACTAGGTGTTAATTAAGTGCACATGTCAATTAATGGTAAAAATGGGTAAAATAGGAATGATCAGGTATTCATCACCAAATTGAGGTTAATACATCTATTCCTTCCCCACCCCCAAGTTTAGAAATGAAATTACTAGATTAAAGGAAAGCTATACCTTAATGTGTAAGGCATAATTTGTCTTTGAGCCACATAATTCAATTGTGCAAGGCAATGCATAGTTTGGAAATCTCTGTAAAACACATGAAGTAGTTATTTTGTTCCTTTAAAAACTTTAAATTTAACATTTGAAACTTTGATTTAACTTTGACAACTTGTAATTTGAATTGAAATATGATAAATTGAAAATTTCTTGTATTTGAGAAATTTGGAAATTGAAAGTGGAATGAATACACCTATATATATGATATAAAGGTTAATTTTTATGACTTTTTATTGGTGATGATGCTTCCTTAAAGCATTGGATAATTGGTTCCTCCCATGAATCACTTAGAGAATATGGTTCCTTGGCTAAATCATTAGATAAAATTGGGGGTGATCAAACCCCAACTTGAACTTGATCTTTTGAAATGAAAATAACACTCATCAATGGAAGTTGAACCTCAATTTAATTTTGATAATATTTATAACCCCAAGGTGTGAAATGGGTTATAATACATAATATATTCACATAAATAATTTTGGAGTGCTCAATGAACTCCAAATCATGCACTATGAAACTAAACTAAATCAATCACTGAAGATGATTTGTAAATTCAATCATAACATTATAGTTTTTGAAAGCATGATCACAATAAAATGGAGTGCACCCATGCTCCTATCATGTCTAAAACTGAAAAATATGGTATAAAATTCTGTTATTCCCCCATTTCAATTATAGAATTTTAATTATATATGAATGATTATTGGGCCCCTAAGTTGACTAAGTATGGATTGGTGCCAACTCAATAGACATCTTGACACGAGGAAATCACCTGACATGATTGATATTTTAATATATTTTATGCCACCTATAGGAATTGACACACATCTTACACCAGCTGGCAGGCAATTAATTGGCTCCCAAATTTTTAGGGCATCTTCAAGAGTGGAGACACATGATGATCATAGTATAAAGGACACAAGGTGATGAAGCTAGAAAAATGATCAATAAAGGCTCTATCTCAACTCACGATGTGCACTCTATACCCTGACAAGGAGAAGCTCCTATAGCCTATAAAATTGAGCTCAAACCAGTGAATGAAAGAGGCAAATTTGATGCAGTGGAGCTTTGGAGAAATTAAAATGGACTGTTAAGACCACCATAAGTGTTAAGTTTAGCATGGATACCTTTGAGGATCCAAACTGTAGTGCCTAATATCATTTATGATCCCCTAGGCTATTTAGTATCTTTAGCTAAGCATTTTATCTATTTTTGTATAAACATGAACTCTATTTAAGTTAAAATTTCATTAATGGGGACGGATGTTGATTCAAATTATGTTTAATCTGGTTTAGGCATCCTTGGCAATGCTAGGTAAATACAAAAAGATTATAATGCTATAATTTACATATAGTTAAGTGTGATGTATTCAAGCTTTTGGTTTAGGGCATTAATGGTGTCCATTTTTAAATTAATGACATCAGTAGGTTTTTTAGGAATAGTCTAAGTATGGAAAGGGTCATGTGCCAAGTGTTGATATCCCTGCTAAAAGTGATAGCTCAAGCATGATCACTTGACCCAAAACATCCTCTTGACCCATCTAGTGCCTATATGATGCTAGACTTAGATTGAATAAAGGATTGTGCCCTTATGACTAGAACCAAGTCCCCAAATAGGTTTATGCCTATAGATCATTAGATTTAGTCCAAAGATGGTTGCACCATTGAATCCATGAAAATCCCTCTCTCAAATGACCAAGTCTTATATGGGATGAGTTGTACCATGGCACAATTAGCCCAAAGTGGGCCTTGATTCTTTCTATGCAATGCTTTGAGTGAGCACATAAGGCTTGTGCCTTATGTGAATTGATGCTAGCATAATCAAGTGATAAATATTGAGTACTACAGGAACATACTAGGTTTGTGCTTAGTTGTAATGAGTCAAGAATTGACTTGGACAACCAAATAAGTTCTTGACTCTATAAATGATGAATTAAAACACCTAATTAAACTAAAAAAAATTGGTTCCATTGTTGGGACCCATATTGAATTTTCTTGCTACAATGGTATAATAGAATAATGATCCAAGTCTCCCTCAAGAACATCGAGTGATGGATACAATAGGTGGAAGATAGATTTATGTTGAAGCATCCAACCTATAGAGGATAAAAGCTGAGGAAGTGGGCCCAAAATAATCTGTATGATGCTCTATATGAGGTCTTATTTTGTGAACTACTTGAGTAGGTATATCAATGGTTAGCTACCTATGTGACTCATAGAAGATGAAGCTATGGATAATACCTTGAGTGGATAAAAGAGAGCTTAGAGATACTTAAGGTTCTAGATGCCACTTGGACTAAAGTAGTAGACAAATGGTTGCAAGGAGAGCTAAATAGTTATATGTTTGAGTTCACTATTTCTACATACTCTTGCCCTGAAGAAGTAGAGTATTAGTTTTTACATAAACCTAGAGGAGCATTTATGAAAGAGTTTAGTGAAGAACTCAATAAACTAATGGGGGATTATGGATTTGAAACTATGATAATGAAAGGCTAAAATCCTTTCATGTATGAGTAGTGCAATGGGGAAGAAAGGGATGTGTAGGTAAAGTCTAATGGAAGGGGATGAGAAAATTGACACCAGAGAGCTCAAGAGATAGACTTATAATAAGATAAAGAATAGGTTGATAGAAGATATGGAACTTGGAAGTGTTGAGAGAACTCGTAATGAGTGGGAAGGGCATGGGTAAGGATGTCTTGAATTATAATAGCACTAGGAGGGGAGAAATAATGAGGCTATAGATTGAACCTAATAGTTGATGGGTGTAGAAAGCATTGGGTTCCTTTAGAATTTGATAACTAAAGATACACTGGATGTGCCTACCCCATTTGAACCTATAATACAAGCTCATGTGTTAGATCCCCCATGAGAAAAAAGAAGAGTGATAACTGACCCTATTATCAACATTGAATTTGACCATTTTACAAACTTGGAGTATAATTTTGTAATGAAACAAGTTATTCCTTATGAGGAGTTGAGTGAGTATACCTCTATACCATTGGGTACTATCTTGATAATATAAAATGTGCATGCAAGCATTCCCGTTTAGCTAATGTCAGTTGTACAGACTAGGCAACAACCCATAAGAAGTGGCCTAATGCCACAAGTGAGTAGTACAGGGCCTTCAACATCAAAGGTTCCCACAATAATAATGGGGCCAATGCCTAGCCTAGTGGTTGGAGGTATTAGAGGACCATCACCCAAATAGATGTAAGTAGGATAAATTCCTTAGATGCCAGCTTTGTCTCCATAGCAAATATATTATGAGATGGCCATGTACCTTCTAGAGTATCATGACATGGAGAATGCCATAGAGCATGTGCTAAAGTGTGAACTACAATGGTGCAATTAGGGCATAACCTAGTCAAAGTATAAGGAAACCTAGTTTGTGACAACTCTACTTGGCCACACCCATACCTGGTATAGGAAATTTGACCCTAACTAGGCTATGGCTGAATACAACACCTTAAAAGAAGCATTTTTGAAAGAATTTGACATACCAAAGTTTGAATAGCAAAGCATCACCATGCTCAAGGAGATTACTCAAGGGATCTTAAAAAGCATGATCTTATATGATGCTAGGTTTAAAAATCTTCTTTCTAAGCTTCCTTATGACATTTACCCCTCCTAGAATATACAATGGTTTGTTAGAGGATTATTAGTACCATTTAGAAGAGCACTTTCTATTAAGACATTTCTAGGTCCTCACGAAGTGCTTGAAGATACACTCAGAGCTGAGGCAATCAGAAGCATTGATATTAGGATCAACCAATTCATAGAGCTGAAAATTACATCCATGGACAATAAAATCTAAAAGCTTACCACTAATTCATCATAAGACACTTAAAGTGGGTTATGGTGCACTGATTATGAAATAGAAGGCCATAACAGGAATAAATTCCCTTGAAGGAATGTGCACACATTTTTAATAATCTATGAGGTCTATCATGAGGCACATGATATTCACAATTTTCCTTTATCACATGCTAGTTAGATTAATACAACAATCTTTTATTAGTTATGTGACACCTACACTCATACCATGGTTGATTACCACGTAATTGATGAGACATGCAAAGACATGGAGAGAGGTGCATGCGAGGCAACTATAGCTAGAGGGGGCAAGATAATCAAGGGAATGACGGTTATGGCTAATAGAATGTAGGCTATGGAATGAAAAGAGGTGCAGAGGGTGATGTGGAGGATATAGTGTTAGAATATTCCCACCATGCTCATGTTAAAAGTGGAGCTCAATAAAGCATTATCGGTATGATTTCCCTACACATCCAATGTGTGGGTGTTGTTGATGAACACATAAGTTTGAAGAATACCCTAACTTATATAAGAAATTAACCCAAGGTAGGCCTAACATAGACAAGGTCATAGGAATGATTAGACATGAGATTCAAGTGGATAAGTGGACTCTAAAGGCACCACCAACCCACATAGAGATGATCAAAGTGCAAGTGACTACTCAGTGGATTCACCACTCATCCCCCAATTATGCCAATGCTTGAGTTATGCCTAGAGTATAGGGAATGAAGTCTTAATGAGTACATCATGTGGCCTAAATCTAAAGCTATGCCTTACCCAGACCTCACATGCTGAAAAGATGTCCTATAATAGGTTATGAGTGTTATCCATAACCTATAAGGAGAGATCCAATTGGTGTGAGACATAGAAGTGTAGGTGGTCACCTCTCACAAGAATCAAGATATATAGGAGGTAGAGATACAAGAGCTAATAGAGATCCTGCACCTCTTATAAATAGAAGGAATGCTACCCTTATTTAAAAACTTGATTTTGGAGCATATAGGGCAAAAACTAGTTGAAGTTACCATATAATACATGGAGAGGGAGCGAGAAGTGAGGCATACATAGAATGTGGAGTATGATCAAGAACTAATTGTGAATTCCACCATTTATGGATGGTCAGTATGTGAGGTCCTTATGGACCCAGGTGTTGAGGTTAATATTTAAACTGATAATGCATGGGAGAAGATGGGTAGGCCAGCCTTAAGGCCCTCCCCTCATGTACTTTTTATGGATGATAAGACTCAAGTGTAACCATTTTTTTTAAGAGAACAATTGTAGATATCATGGGAATCAAGTTTTGTACTAACTTTGAGGTGATTGAGTTGGCAAAACAAGATAATTATTTATCACTCTTGGGAAGGCCATGGTGTTATGTAAATAATGTAGATATGAGTTTAAAGAGGTGCTATTTGACATTTGAAAATGGTAAGGAGAGGGTAGTGATGCCCCTCTCAAGTTAAAAAGTAACCCCATATGTAGAAAGTGTTGATATTGAAGATGAAATTAACCATTTATATAACATCATGACACAAGGCACCAAGACTCTCAACCCTAATAATCAAGGAGTGATTTTTTGGGAAGATGGGCAATCAACCTCAAACACCACCAATGTTTCTTGTGATTGATGGGTTAAATAATATTATGAAACCATTGGTTAGAGGTGCTACTTAGTGCTCGTGAAGGTGGCCAAACCTATGAGGACTAGTTGTGTGATTGCACTTTAAAAAGATGGGTCCTTTATGCCAAGAACAAGGGCAAGAGAGTGTTTCACCTAAGTAAAGGTAAACTTATGGTGATACCAAGATATGAGGGGATAAAACCTATGGAAGAGTATTTATAAAACCTCAAATCACTCATCCCAAATGAGGTAGATAGGATGGGCATATTAGTGTATACTTTGAGGAGTATTGCTGCTCGTTGGTGGGAAGCATAAAGGCCCATCTTGCCAATTTGGAAAAATGCGAAAGCAACCATATGCACTAGATTTAGGAAAATTTATGAGGACCTAGACATATCTACCTAATATAGTGATTTTGACCCTATAACACATGTGCACTTGTGCAAAGAAACATGGACTATCTACGATGAGAATGCCCTAAGGAACCTGTGGTACACACCTTATGTAGGACCTTGAATAAGAGGGCACAAGAATTGTATGTTTTAGATGAGATGTGCCATGAGATAAAAAAATAGGATGTACTTAAGGAATAGTTCATGCATACCTCCTTTTCATCACAAAAATTGGAATTGATTGAGCCACTACAATTAATTCAAAGGGTAGTGTTTGGGATAGTGTTTAAGGACACTGCAATCTTATAGGAACACCTAAAATATATGTTTGTGGAGAAAGGATTGGTGTTCCCAAATTTATTTAAAGATAAAAAAATCAATAATGACTCAAGTGATGAAGATAATGATATATGTAAGTCACATAATTAGATAACCTTGATAGGCAAAAAGAAACTAGTGTGCCAAGTCAATGGTAACATCACTAAAGAAGATCACCCAACTCATCTTCTCATAGAAACAAATGAGGGAATTAGGAAAGTTAAAGACTTACATCAAGAATTAAATGAACCATACAATGTGCCACTCAAAACTACAAAGTAGACATCAATTTAGAAGGGGAACTAAAGATGGATATTCTAGGATCATATTGGTCTAACACAAAGCTAGCATGAAATGTGGATCTCTCGAAGGAGTTATAAGACTTGTTCCCTCATAATTATCAAGACATGAAGGGTACCCACCCATCCCTTGGGAATATGAGCATAAATCTGGTGGATGACGCAAGACCTATCAAGAATCACCCATATAGAATGAATCCCAATCTCCATGCCAAGGTCAAGATAGAGATTGATAGTATGATAGCTGCAGGCATCATCTACCCTATGCAAGAATATGATTGGGTAAACCTCATGGTTATTAGAATCAATAAGGATGGGTGAATTTGTATTTTCATCTATTATAGATTATTGAATGCTACTTTCATCACTGACCCCTTCCTAAATCCCTTCACTGATGAAGTCTTGGATGGTATCATAGGTTATGAGATATATACTTTCACTGATGGGTTCTGAGGTAACCATCAAGTCTAAATTGAGTAGGAGGACAAGCCTAAAACAACCTTTACAAAAAAATGGGGTTATTTCACCTATAATGTGATGCCTTTGGACTCAAGAATGCACCAACTGTATTCTCCAAAGTGGTAATCATCACATTTAAGGACTTTATTCACAAGTTCCTCCAAGTATACCTAGAGATTGGACTATGTATGGGCTCATGAAAGACCACTATGATAACTTACACCTAATGTTTGAGAGGTGTATAAAATTATATATCTCATTAAACCTTAAAAAGTGCATATTCATGACACCATTTGGCACCTTGATTTGGCACATCATCTATAAAGATGGTTGACTCATTGATCCCATGAAGATTGTAATTATCTATAGTTTCAGACCCCTTCCATGTAGAAAGACATTCATGCCTTTCTTAGCCATTGTGGCTACTATATAAAGTTCATAAGGAGTTATGAAAAGATTATGGTTCCACTATAGGAGCTCTTGCACAAGGATGGCTCATTTTATTGGAGTGTAGTGCAAGAGGATGCCTTTGAAACTCTAAAGCTCAAATTAGCTAGTGCACATATTCTATAATTTCTTGATTAGACAACTTCATTCCACATCTATGTCAATGCATTTGGATTTGTAGTTTGCTTCATTCTATCACAACTTGATGAAGGCAAAATGGATCATCTCATATCCTTCACAAGTAAGAAATTGACCTAAGTAGATCAGAACTATACAACAGCTAAGCATGAAGCATTTGTCATGATCTACACCCTAAAAAAATACAATAAATATTTTTTGGTGACCCCATTCATCCTCTTTACTAACCATGAGGTGATTAAGTACCTTGTGAACAAGACCATTCTCCATGGGAACATTTATAGATGGATAGTTATATTTTAAAAATTATAGTTTTTAGTTGTCAGGAAGCTTGGAAAATAGAATTCTATCCTAGATCATTTGTCCCACATCAACTCTAGTAATGTAGTAGTGTATATTGAGGATGACATGTTGGATGCACAATTCTACAAATTCTAGTATGTCCTTGAGGACTTGATGGAGATTACCTCTTTTTTAACATCTGGGTTTGCACCCTAGATGATAACAACTAGAGAAAAGAAGTAGCTCATAATTTTTACTACCCCCTTTTAGCTCATTAGAAAGGAACTATAAAAATTGAGCCAAGATGAAGTCCTTCACTGATGTACCTTGAAACATGAAAGGGACTCTATCTTATATGAGGCATGTGAAAAGATAACAAGAGGTCATTACGTTAGGGATGCTATAGTGCGTAAGGTATTACAATCAAGCTTGTGGTGGCCAAGTCTATTCTAAGATGTGAAAGATTGTGCCAAGGTATGTGACATCTACCAATGCAAAGTGAATCCAAACCATCTAGATGAGATGAATCATACCCATTCTTTCCTAGGCAACATTTGAAAAATGGGCCATTGATTCTATTGGGATGATCACTCCCACATCAAGGTACACAAGCACAAGATATATTTTGGTGTCCATTGATTATTTCACCAAGTGGGCCAAGGTAACACCACTAAAAGATTGCACAGCCACCATAACCATGAGGTTAATATGGGAGAACATCATGAGTCTTTATTGGTACCCACTTAGTTTGACTAATGATAGGGGCACACACTTCATCAATGAAATTATGTAGATCCTAATAATCAAATACATGGTGGTGCACAATAATATATCGCCTTATCATACACAAGTGAATGGCATAGTTGAGGTATTCAATAAGATACTATGGACATGCCTCATGAAGATATGTGATGTTGGTTACAAATATTGGGATGATCAAGTATCAATAATACTATGGGCATACCACACAAACTATAAGCACCTGAACAAGGTTACACCATTTTAACTAGTGTTTGGCATGGTTCTACCAATATATTTCATGGTTCCCTCTTTGCACATTATACATATTGGTCATCTAGATGACCAAGAGTCCTTGAGTACAAAATTGGAAGACTTAGAGTGCTTATATGAGATACACACCCAAGTAAGATGGAGCTAATAGATATAGCACAAGGTACTTTCTAAAGGGGCATTATTCCTAATCTATAACTGCAAGTACCTCAAGCACTTAGGGAAGCTACAAATTAGGTGGATGGGTTCATATGTCATCTACAACATATTAGAGATAGGCACATGCAAGTTGTGCATATTTTTGGGTGAAATACTCCCTAGGCATTTCAACAACAGCTGACTAAAGCCTTATAGGTAATAGGGTGGCACTATCACCATTAGACACTGAATTCTCAATCATAAGTTAGTTATAATGCACTGACCAGAATAAAGTCTGGCATAAGATAAATGTTTCTTTATGATTTATATTATTTTGTGTTATTTTTCATGTTATGTGAATAAGCAACACTTTAAGGCCCACCAATTAAAATTTATAGCACTTCCATGCATAAATATAGCCTGGTGAGTCAAGTACAATTTATTTATAAATACCTAAGGCTAGACACCTAAGTTTTTGGGTGCAAGGAGGTTATTAGACTTGAGGAATATGAGTCGCAAGTGACAAAGAGAGGCACATTGACTACTAGTGTGTAAGAGATAGAAAAAAGGCACACTAGATGATCATGCACAAGAGATCAATATAGGAGAGATAAGTATTAAAGGACCAACATAGGAATTTGTATGGGGTAGGATAGGCTAAAGTAAGAGATGAAAGTGCAAAAAATTGACCAATGAAAGAGAAACATGCTTCGTAGAATGTACAACATTGAAAGATGGAACTTAGGAGGTTGAATTACACATATGTGAACTACTGTACCCAAGTTTCCATAAGAAGGGTGAAAGTCAAACCAAGGTGAACTAAGTGCATGAGGAAGATCATCTAGACAAGTTGGCATCCACCTAATGGTAGGTGGAAAGTGACTGTTTGAAAACAATTGTCACTTCACCAAAAATCCCATTTAGAGAAGTTAATTTAGTGATGGTGGAGGCACAAAGATATGCATTAAATGTGAATATGATAGTGGATTTTTGTGGATTTCATGGGTTTTAGTGAAGTTTGATAAATCAAGACACCAGCATGCTATTAATCACCTGTAATTAGGATCATAGCTAAAATCAAGGTATAAAGGAGTGAAAGGCCAACTAGAATAGGTTACAAACCTTAAGTGAAATTGAGCACAAAACTAGATTTGAACCAAAGCCAAAAGTGAGAAAATGCTACCATAGAGAGACCTGATCACCCATAAATGCAAAAAGAGAATGATTAAACAGGGAGTGAAATTACAATCCTATTGAGATTAGAATATAAGAGTGTGGGGAAAGAATTATGAGAAAATAGGAGACAAAAAATCTTGAGTGACATCAAGTTTACCATTAACAATGCATAAATATTGAGAGCCAAAGTCATAGTTTTAGACCCCATGACTATGAGAAAGTGCCAAGAATTATTATAGGCTTTGGCAAAATTAATAAACTATGCTTTAACACTAACCAATTCAGAATAGGGAAGAAATGAATGACTTATAGCCCATCATAGGTGTTTAAGGATGCCAAAAGGTCATAGACAATAGAAGAGATAGCTGATATAAAGAAAAAGGCACATCTGGTTGAAGGAGTGAGCATCATTGAGGTTGATCTTGAGGCACTTGCCTAAATATCATATAGGGAAATGTAGTTTCCCTTAGAGGTCTTGATAGGGTAAACTTGGGTGTCTTTTATGCACACCTATAGGCTAAAAGAATGCAACCATTGTACCTTGAGTAATGCATAAGAACTCAACCAAGATTGGGTGGTTGACATGGGAGTAAAGATAGATGTGGGCACATAATTGTTTGATGTCTCCATCTAAGAAAAGCTTGTGACCACTGACACAACCTAGCTCTATGAGTTGTCATGTTTTGATAAGATGGAGGAACTCATGTATTTGCTCCTCTTGCACATCCATAGAGGCTACTTCTACTTTTTAGGGAGGCACATGTAGATATTAGTGTGAATAATCAACATAATCATTGGGATTTTGAACTTAGGTGTAGATATCTATTAGATGATGGTGAATGATGCAGATGTAGAGAGGGTCATGAAATTCCTTGGGTACTACAAGGGAATATTCACATTCTCAATAAAGGATACAAAGGACCTTGACATAAGGGTCACATCATGCTTAGTGAGATACAAGCTTTTCCTTGGTGGGAGATGGATAGACATCACCAAGGCCTACTTGTGCATCACTCACCATATGGCACAAGGGGTCAAATTTAACATTGAAAAATTCATTGCCAAAGAAATGGTAAAGAATGTGCTTGAATGTCACAAGGTGTGTCAAACCTTCAGGTAGGGGTCAATACTGATATTAATAGTCATGGAGGAGATAAACTTTCCTAATGGTGATGAATATAATCTCTGGGTCTTCTTAGTGTACAAAGACTCCTTGATGTTTAAGTAACAATACTTCACCTACCCACCTTCTTTCTCCTAAAAATATAAGACACGAGTAATGGGGTGGTACACCTAATACATTGAGGCATTTGGGATAGAATGGCACATCCCACAAGAGCTCCCATATCATATGTATGGGATAACAACTTTTGCCATCATGGAACACTTCTGTGTAGTGTGCTTGGTGCTCATAGATGGCAACCTATTTGGCTGGCTAAAACTCCCTTATGTATTCTCTATAAAATACTTCAAGGAGGCACTAAGGAGGATTCCCAATACATAGTAGCTAGACATCCTAGTGAAATTCATGGAACTAAAAAGGAGCAGGCTAAGGCACTAGTTTGTGCACCTGGGAGGGAAGGCCATAAAGATGAGGATGATGAATCTGATAGATTGGACCTCCATCGAGAATTAATCATATGGCACATCTTAAATTTATTTTATGAGATGAATATCTGAGAGAATGGTATATACCCTAGGAAAGATGATGATCTCCCCCTATAGAGTGGTGATGATAGGATGTCAACACCAATAATTTAGAAGAAGTCTCCCTAGAAAAAGTGGGGAGAAATGCTTGAAGAAATTCAAGAGTATATTAGGTTAAGGGTTACCTCCAGTGAAGAAGCAACCCTCTCAGCTCCAAAGAAGTGCATGAAATTCACACTGGAGACTCTTTCTTTTAGTAAGAATCTAAAAAGAAGAATTGAAAGGGACCCGTTGTGATGCCAATAATAACCCTAGGAGAAATAGAGGTAGAAGAATCTTGCATGTAAGCAAGGAAGGAAGAAACAGAGGAAGAAAGGACCAAGGTCTACATTGTCTAAGAAAAAGTGGGAGAGGAACCTAACATCAAAGAATTTTATAAGGCTTTACAAAGAATCACTATCATCATACTTAAAGAGACAAAGAATATGCCCAATGCCTCATCTAAAGATCCCTTCACACAACCTCCATGAACTAAGGAGGAAAAGAGAAGGTTGTTGAAGAAAATGGGCTAAAACAAGGAAGATTGAAATGGCACTGATGCTAGAGAAAAAAGGAAGGTGATGAAAGAAGATGGCATGACTCAAGAATATATTGATGGATTCAAGGCTAAAAAAGAGGGTGGACAAAGAATTAAAGGCCAAGAAAGAGAAGAAGAAAAAGGAGGTTCTTGCAAGCATGGAACTAATTGAGAAGGTAACAAAAAAGGCACCTAACACCCCCACCAATGAAGCAAACCAAGCTACATAACAAGCACACCCAAGTAGGGAAGGGGCACCTAAAGAAAAAGAATGTGATGCTGGTGTCTTGAAAGAATAATGAACAAAGAGCAATGAGGAACCACAACATAAATAGGAGGAAGGTGAAGATGGCACCAAGAGGACACACCTAGAAGTTAACACTAACAAATCCCAAAAAAAAAGTGAACAAAGGGGATAAGTCTGAAGAAGAACCCCTATAAAAACATGAAGAAGATACCTTTGAGGAAAACACTGAAGAACACAATAACACCAATGAAGAGGAAGAAGAGAAAATGAAGCTGGCCATCATAGAAGAAGAAGATATGGAGTTGAGCCTTAGAGAGAAGATACAAAAGGGGTGGATGAATGAAGATTTATATATGTTCTAAAACATGCCCCCTAAATCCACCACAACTAGGATGTGCCAACATCTTTCATTTGGATTCAACAACTACATGGATGAACGTCACTTTGAGGTGCCTTAGAAGCTATATTGGGTATAGATAAAACAAAGGACAAGATTCCCTTATAATAAATCCCCATACCATGAACCTAGTGAGGTTTATAAATTAACTCATTTGGATGGCCACTAAATTTAAACAAAAGAACATCATTAATGATGTTAGGGCAAAGAAATGGAAAAAAATCACCCAAGATGCCAAAGAAGAAGTGCAAGCCATGAGGTTCAAACTCCAAAAACTATCCAAGTGCATAAAAATGGTTGAGCCATCCCTTTTGGTTAGTGTTGATACATCAAACCTATCAGAGGTTGAAAAAGTATGCGTGCTAGTAGAGTATATGCTCTTGATAATGAAACCAAAGTTGGCATAGGAAGAAGAAGAAGAAGATCCCTACATCATGTTAAAAAAAGAGTTAGCTTCCAAGATCAAAGAGGTAGAGTACCTCTTCACAAAGCTATAAGAAAACACATATGCAACTGATTTCATCTTCATGAACTTTTCCAACCAAACATTAGTCATAGATGTACACCTCAAGTAGGTAAAGGGGGAGAAGGAAGAGCTGATGGCATAGGTATATTCTAAAAGTAGGGTAGAGCATGCACAAATAATGGGTAGGGTCAATGTGCTAAGCAAAAAAATAAAGGACCAAGAGTAGAACCTAGAAGCACTCTTCTATGTTATGAAAACAAAGGCTTACGAGCAAGGAACAATCCTTGACGGAGGAGTGACAAAGGCTAATGAAAATCTTGTGGCCTTTAGAAAAGATCTAGAAAAGTTATATGTGCTCATGCTTAGCACCACCTCCATAGAGATAGACAACACTGTTAAGGAAATCAAGCTTGCTATCAAGGGCTTTGAGGACTTCAACATTGAACTTAAGGAGAGTGCACCCAAGTTTTGTGTGCTGAAGGCTTTGGCAGCCTACTTTGAGGGTGAACTAGCAATTTTGTATGGGGTAATGTTGGGCACCTAATTTGACTAAGTATGGATCCATGCTAATTCAATAGATATCTTAATATGAAGCAATCACTTGACATGATTGCTATTTTGGTATCTTTTATGCCCGCTAGAGGAATCAATGTACATCTTGTGCCAACTGGTAAGTGATTAACTAGTGCTCAAAATTTTAGGGAATCTTCAAGAGTGGCTCTATGTAGTGATCACATTGTAAAGGACACAAGGTGATGGAGCTACCAGAATGATCAACAAAGGCTCCAACTTAGCTCTCAATGTGCACTCTCCATCATGGCAAAGAGAAGCTCACGTATCTTATAAAACTAAACTCAAACTAGTGAATGAAAGAGGCAAATTTGATGTAGTAAAGTTCTGGAAAAATTGATATGGACTATTAATATTGACACTAGTGTTAAGTTTAGCAAGGATGCCTTTAGGGCTCCAAACTATAGTGTCCAATCTCGCTTGTGAGTCCCTGGGCCATTTAGTAGCTTTAGCTAAGCATTTGATCTATTTGTATATAAACATGAACTTTGTTTAAGTTGAACTTTCATTAATGAGAAGGGATGTTGATTCAAACTATGTTTAATCTAATTTAAGCATCCTTGGTAATGCTAGGTAAATACAAAATGGTTATAATGTTGTAATTTACATATAGTTATGTTAAGTGTGATGTTTACAAGCTTCTAGTTTAGGGTGTTAATGGCATCCATTTGTAAATTAATGACACTAGTAGGTTTTTTAAAAATAGTCTAAGTATGGAATGGGTCGTGCACCAAGCATTGATATCCATACTAAAAGTACTAGCCCAACATGATCACTTGACCTAAAGCATCCTCTTGACCCATATAACACATATATGATGCTAAACTTAGCTTAAATAAAGGATTGTGCCCTTAAGAACAAAACTAAGTCCCCAAATAGGATTATGCATATAGATCATCAGATTTAGTTTAGATATGATTTCACTACTGAATCCATCAAAATCCCTCTCTCAAATGACCAAGTCTTATATGGGATGAGTTGCACAATGACACAACTAGCCTGATTATGGCCTTGATTCTTTCTCTACAGAAACTTAGGGTGAGTGCGTAAGGCTTATGCCTTATGTCAATTGATGCCATCATAGTTGATTTTCTAAGTGTTGGGCACTACAGGAACATACCAGGTTTACACCTAGTTGTAATGAGTTGAGAATTAACTTGGACAACCAGATAAGTGCCTGACTTCATAAAGGATGAATTAAAACACCCAATTAAACTACAATAATGATCATTGTAACTTATTCTTAAAACTTTGAAACTATATAAATTCACTCTTTGAAACTAAAATAGAAATACATATGCAATAGCATATGCCCCTATAATATGTGCTAATAACTATTTTCCCACTTTTTTCAACTTTGAAAGTATGATTGTGACAATAAATAAATTTTTCTCTTTGGAAATGGCTTATCTCATACATGAGAAGCCCAATGAAATGCCCCATTTTGAGGTGAAATAATTTTTATTCTAAAAATTCACTTATCTCAAAAACATAGTTAACTTGAAACATGTATAGTAAATATGTTATCATTAAAAATTGTAACACATGGAAAAAAGTGTGTTAGAATAGTAATATTTGAATTTTGAATAGAAATTTAGAGGAAATACCTATATAATGTATCATTTAAGCTCATGGAATTAGTGTGTTACTATTTTAAGGGTGCATGATATGGATCATGGCCCTTATTAAACTCATCAAGCTCAACAAACACACACACACACACACACACACACACACAACAAACACAAATGGATAGAAAACAAACATCTATGGGCTATAAAATCAAGGATATGTTAAAATTTCCTAAAGAACACACATAGACATGAGAAATGCCATAAAATATGGAAATGTTCAAATTTATCACACACATAGGGCCAAGGGCCAAAATAAGGACATGTTTAAATTCTTCACACATGTAGGGCCAAGGGACAAAGCAAGGACATGTTCAAATGTCACAAACATGTAGGGCCTAGGTCTAAAAAAACACATTTTAAAATGTCCCACACACATAAAGACAAGGTACATGAAAAAATAAGGACATGTTCAAATTTCTCACACACATAGGCTAAAGAACAAAGCAAGGACATGTTTAAATGTCACACACAAATTAGGTCAAGGACCAAAATAAGGACATGTTAAAACATCACACACACATAGGTCTAAGAGACAAAACAAGGACATGTTAAAATTTTCACATACATAGGGCCAAGGGACAAAGAAAGAACATGTTCAAATGTTGCACACACATAGGGCCAGGGATAAGGATAAGGCAAGGACACACAATGTTAAAACACACACACACACACACACACACACACACACACAAAAGTCCAAGGGCCAAAGTTAGGACATGTTCAAATGTCACACACAAAATGTAATATCTCATAAAGATTCATCAATAAATTATATTCACACAAGGGCTAAGGGAAAATATGATAGATACGCCAAGTTTTAATCTACTGTGTACAAGTAAGCAACATCAATATAATATAAGATTAACAACTGTAGTCTAAGTTACACATAAGACATGTGATCATATCCTATATAAGTGTCTAAATTAGCATGTTCATATACACTATGTAAGATATAAATTTTAGCAAATTTTTTTTACACAATTATAATCTCAACATTATAGGCTTTATATAATGATAACACCTACATACTATCACCTGAAAATAAAATGCCCCCAACTTGGTGAGGCCTGATGGGTAGAGGAGAGTCCAACACCTTAATATGTGAAAATGTTTGTATGTCCTACACAAAACTTCATAGATACCCATGTAGTGAATGCGTGATATAGAAATAATATCCTATCTACTAATCATAAGATAAAAAACATATTTCAAAGATGAAAACTAGAGTGCTAATCATGTTCAGGCCCTGATTTTGTATTTTTTGATAATATTTGAATGTTTTTTCATTTTTTAGAATGTATTATTTGTTTTTTTATTTTTGTGATATTTAAATTTAGTAACATCAATTAATAAAATAAAACATAGGTGTTGAAAATAGAATAAAGGAAATAAACATGGACAATTCACAATAAGTGTCAATGAAAGAGATGCACTAGCAAAAAATTGATTTAGAAAGAAGGAATTTACCTATTATGGTACATGAATTATAATTATTAGAATTTATAGGGGCATAAAAAATGTATGAAAATAAGTGATTGTATGTTCTCATTTCTTCAAATATACACTTGTTAAAATATGTCACATCTATGAATCAATAGATCTTGAATAAGAGTGTTTTTTCATGAAAAACTTGAAATTATATAAATCAACTAAGTTATCTAAAAATTGAAAGAATTAAGGATTTGTTTTTTAGAAATGTATATTTTTAATGTGTAAATAGTGTTAGGGTGTGGAGCTAAAAGCTTCACCAAGGAGCATACTTAAACAGGTTCGGGTCTACACAGACGCTGGCATCGGTCAGGAGTGACCGACGTCGGTTAGTAGCAGTTGCAGAGGCGCCACGTCGGCGATAGGGTCGGCCGGCCACGGTCACACACAGGTAGGAACCGACGTCGATTACCTGCGTGTCCAGAAATATTTGTGGACAGCAGCGAGTGTTTGCATGATAAGTTTGAACTCAAGCTTGCGTCTCTATTGTTGCAATATTATTTTTAGAGCCCTTGTTCAAGAGGCTTAACTGTTTGTTGTAAGAATGCTCAAGTTTCCTATTTCTATATGTAGGAAGATCTTCTTAGCTTAGAGTATGAATGAGTGTAGAACTGTAAGAGTAGAACAAATGTTTGAAGGACAGTACAGATGCATCAATCCAGGTTGTTGGATTTGAGTGTACTTAAGCTCTTGAGGAATAGAGATCTAGTGAGAGATCTTGTGTGCATCTGAGAAGGTTGAACGAAGCTTCTTCAATTCCTTAAAAGTACAAGTTTTCAGGGTGTTTTTATATCTTGTTCTGTGCTATTTATCATTTGTTACTTATCTATCTGATTTTTTCCGCATTTATTGCTTTCACAAGTGTAATCTATTGTTGGTTTGATCCCCCAACAAATAGATGGATAGGATAAACCAATTGGGAAATTAGTCGTCGATGTTTTTGTCCTATTTTGAGTGATTCTATCATGTAAGCAAAATTACAAAATTTTGACCAAATTATGCTAAAAGATAGATAAATGTCACTATTATAAATAATTGATCACTATTTTGAGACTGTGCAAATATTGAAGGAGAATTAGAAGGGCCAAGATTACAATAATTCAATAAAATCCCATATCATAGAAGAATGAATTAAAGAATCGTAAATACAAACAAATGGAAGAATAAGATACAACAATCAAGAAGATACGTGCAATAATTTTTTTATTTATTTTGAATATGTTAAAATATTTTTAATTTTTAACAATGCACAAGCTATCCAATGATTATATCAAGATAGAAATCAAAGAAATCAGTAATGAGTGGTAGATATCTCACTTTATTTGAGCATAAAGCATTAGATGTGCCAATATCATAATACAAACATGTATCTTTTTCACTGATAAAAATATTTAAATGACTATTCATATGATCTTGAGTAGGAACTGTGGATATAGAAGATGCAAGAGTACATGAAACCTTATTAGGTGTTGTATAGTACTAAGCTAATTATTGGACCTTTGAAAATACATGTTGTGTAGTATGAATAACCAACTTAGGAGATGTTTCAAGTGTGTGTGCTTGTTGTAAATAGGATAACTTACTTTTTATTTCTTTTATTTTTAACCTTTTACATTTATTGATAAGAATCCTTTTGCTTAGATTCCAAAAACGTGTTTTAATTTTGAATAGATGTTGCATTGAACTATGGTGGTGGATGGGAAGGAGGAAATAACATATAATGTATAGGATGCTCATTCTTGATCCCTAAAATTGTAACAAATTGATTACAATAAATATATTTAAAACATTTATGAATAGTAGAAGGTACAAATGAACCTTTTGAAACCATGGGCATCCCAATCATATAAAAAAATCTATTTTTAGGTAATACAACAAAATAAGTAGATACTATAGCATGGCACACTTGAAGAGGACACCCAATATGTCCCAAAGTGGTTTTTTGCTTACCATTAAAAGACTTAACACCTTTAGTAGTTGCATGTATGTCACTTTTTTATATAACCCAAAGAATGAAGCAAGGCAAATGTGTAAGAATTTTTTCTCAATCCATTATCAATGAACACACTATGAATAAAGTGTTGATAAATATGATATATTATACATAAAACATGAAAAATAGAAATATCATCAATTATTTAACCATTATCAAAAGTAATTATAGGATATGGTATAATAGTTGGAGTAATTGTACCAATACTACCACCCAAAGGATGATCATCTATGTAGGAGGTAGATAAACATTATAAGTTTGATGCAAATTTGAAGTATCCTTGTTGGTATCATGTTTAAGAAATGGATCACTAAAAAATATTAAACTTAGCATTATCATTGTTTTGAGGCTTAAATTCCTTTGTAGGAGTTTCTACATCTATGAAATTATTGTCAATTGAATCCTAAATAAGATTCCTAAGTTTAAAAAACTTGTTTTCAGAATGACCATTCTAGTGATGATAATCACAATATGCATTGTTATCAAAGAATTTACTTTGTGGTTTACTCATGTCAACTTCATATGGAGTAGGCAAAGTGTTTACTTGACATTCCAGTAACTTTTGTATCAAATTTTAGGGTGGTTGTGGTAATACAAAAAATTATCTCTATGGTTGATATTCTAAAATGACATTATGATTAGGTTGAGAAACAAATTGAATTGAACCTTTGCTTCTACGTTAGTATCTTGTGTCTTAGCTTTTTAAGATGGTTTGTTTTGAAATTTGATTAGAGTAGTTGTGGTTGGTGTAGATGTTTATTTAATCTTGTTCAAAGTAATACATTTAACCTCTCTATCTCTTATAGCATGACATAAATCTTAAAATAATTTAAAGTTCTTAAATATGTTTGATTCATGTAATGGTGCAAGTAAAATTTGTTTGAATATGTCTTGTAGTCGATTATCTGACAATGCATTAGTCATATTAGCTAACATAGTATTTAAAAAAATCACATAATCACTAATGGGTTTGTTAGTTCTTTGTTTAAGCTTAAAAATTTATGCATACACAAATTTATCATCAATGTTGATAGAAAAGTGTTTGAGAAACAAATCTGCTAAAGGATTTAATGATTTCACACAATAAGTAGGTAGATCATAAAACCAAAAAAAAACACAATCTTTTAATCTCCTTGGAAAAACTTTAGTTAATAATTTATCATTAAAGTAATAATTAAAACATGTTGCATGAAAATATCTAAAATGTTATTCATGATCACGTTTAACCTCATATAAAGGAAGTTTAAGAGCTGAAAATTTAGTGGGTAAAGGATACGATGCAATATCATATGCTTTAGGATTCTGAAGTAAAGCATGATAATCCAATGATTGCCTAGCTTTCTTTATACCTTGCTCTAATTGAAACACCTTAACTTATAGAAATGTAATTA